>CM060881.1:106230000-106712500 GCA_030762935.1 Hymenopus coronatus | reverse complement strand
ACACACACACACACACACACACACACACACACACACACACACACACACACACACACACACACACACACACACACACACACACACACACACACACACACACACACACACACACACACACACACACACACACACACACACACACACACACACACACACACACACACACACACACACACACACACACACACACACACACACACACACACACACACACACACACACACACACACACACACACACACACACACACACACACACACACACACACACACACACACACACACACACACACACACACACACACACACACACACACACACACACACACACACACACACACACACACACACACACACACACACACACACACACACACACACACACACACACACACACACACACACACACACACACACACACACACACACACACACACACACACACACACACACACACACACACACACACACACACACACACACACACACACACACACACACACACACACACACACACACACACACACACACACACACACACACACACACACACACACACACACACACACACACACACACACACACACACACACACACACACACACACACACACACACACACACACACACACACACACACACACACACACACACACACACACACACACACACACACACACACACACACACACACACACACACACACACACACACACACACACACACACACACACACACACACACACACACACACACACACACACACACACACACACACACACACACACACACACACACACACACACACACACACACACACACACACACACACACACACACACACACACACACACACACACACACACACACACACACACACACACACACACACACACACACACACACACACACACACACACACACACACACACACACACACACACACACACACACACACACACACACACACACACACACACACACACACACACACACACACACACACACACACACACACACACACACACACACACACACACACACACACACACACACACACACACACACACACACACACACACACACACACACACACACACACACACACACACACACACACACACACACACACACACACACACACACACACACACACACACACACACACACACACACACACACACACACACACACACACACACACACACACACACACACACACACACACACACACACACACACACACACACACACACACACACACACACACACACACACACACACACACACACACACACACACACACACACACACACACACACACACACACACACACACACACACACACACACACACACACACACACACACACACACACACACACACACACACACACACACACACACACACACACACACACACACACACACACACACACACACACACACACACACACACACACACACACACACACACACACACACACACACACACACACACACATTTTGTGAAAATGCTTTTTTTGGATATTGGGGACCCTAAAACATATATTTCCGGTGAAATCTCGGTATCGAATTTTTGGTGGAGTGCAATACTTTTTCTATACACTATGTACATAGTGCATATGGAGAAAGTAAAAATGAAAAGTTCATTAAATACCAAACTTGATATTTAAGTTAAGGGTCTTCCAATGATGTGATATATAGCATTATAGAAAACCCCCCACCCCAGATTACCCTTTACGTGGAAAAGTTTTCCAAAATGCTCTATTTTCTCAAAAATGGCTCTAAAAATGGTGATTAAAATGACATTTGTTTAAGATACTTTCATGAAAAATGCATACCTAGAATTTTCTGGGAATAGTCTTTGAAGTCCTTTCACTCCAGATGACTCCTACATAAATGATAAACTGCAAGAGCTAGACAAAATGTTACCACACAAAAACTATAGATCTTTTAATCTAATCTTTGTCTAAAGCATACAATTTTGTCAAATTAAACTTTTTATGGAGTTAACCATTTCAGAGATATTCCTAGTTATTGGTTTCAGTTTTCCATTAATTATACTTTTCTCAAATGGGAAGTCACAGGTTTTACTTCCCCCCCCATTATTTATTTTTATTCCAGGCCATGCAAAAGGTACAGGTTTTCAAAGCATCACTCAGCGATCAGCTCTTAAAAGATTTGACTGTTGCTGTTCCTTATCTGTATTCCCTCATTTCCCGTGTACCTATAAGAAAGTCAGTAATAAGGCAATTTGTGTTAATGTTTATCTCGATTAGCATGAAGTAGATAGAACAACACACTTTTGTGACAATAGTTTTTGCAGAATAGGGAGAGCAAGTCATGTGAATCATCAGATTATTAAGGCAAGTAGCAACATCTCTGCCACTACTTCAGCTGCTGCTATTTTGACCATACATTTTTGTAAACTACCTCTGCAGGAAGATGTTAATCTAAAATCTATGAAACCACAGTATACACATGTCACCGTGTAAATATCTTGTGCAAACAGTTTTATTAAAATGATTTCATAAAACTAGTTGCAAAATCTAGTGTCAGCATGTAAACTAGGCTTAATACAGTTTTGAATTCTCATGTAATTTGGTTTCAAAATAAATATTAATTGTTTAAAACTTTTGATAATATACTGCAATAGATTATCTTGTCTTCAATAAAAGCTGAATGTTCTTTTCTTATGTTTCTTATATCATTTTAAGGATACAAGATCTGAAGCCAGGAACAACATATTCTGTTTGTCTGCAAGTTCACTTGGAGGAGCTACAAGGAGCAGTCTCAGAGCCTACAATTTTCACTACACCATCATGTGAACCAGATCTGCCACAGCCACCCAAGCTCATTTCTCGAACACGCACAAGCCTGCAACTTAGGTACCATAGAATTATATTCAAGGTCCATTTATTTTTTTAAAGTTAGATTTAATTTTTACATTTTGTTGGATGATATGAATAAAGTGAGAATATGGTACTTACAGAAACAGTTAGAGCAGCTCAATTAAATGTATTTGTATCTGCAGAAAAATGTTAAATCTGCAGTGTACAAAAAATGCAGATGTATATAACAGAGAGACTAAGATATAATAGCAGGGCTCACATAGACTAACAAATAATTTACAGACATTCCAAAAAGGGGTTTACTATAACAATTAAATTCTCTTCCATCTCCTATAAAGGACATTCCAAAAAAGGGTTTACTATAACAGCTTATTTAATTCACTTCCATCTCCTATAAAGGATTGCATATGAACAAAAATAAGTTCAGATCTCTTGGCCAATTTCACACTCACTTTTGCCACCTTCGGAGAATTCTGGTCCTTCCATTGCTTAGATTGTTGTTTTGTTTTAAGTGTGCTGATATAAAAGCATGTTTCATTTATTATTATATAAGGCCATACATAAATTTAAAGGGATCTGTCTGAAAGCGAGTAAAAACTTTATTAAAACATTTAAGTTTGGTTTACTTTTTAAACATAATCAGCAGTTGCAGTACCCATCTTGGGGATAACTTTTTCATGTCCAGCTCTTCTCCCAAAATGTGAAATAGCCTTCACCTGAAATGCCCAGAGCTTCAACAATGTTAGACACCTTCATTTGTCGTTTGTGGCCCTTAATTTATAAGTTTTGTTACAGTGGTAGATTTGCTATGGCTATTAAGATTTTTGAACAATGTTTAGGATGCAACTGGAACTCTTAAAATGACCCTTATACAATATCCACTAATTAAGAGTGTTATCTCCCAAGATAATATAACCCTTACTTTACAAGATAATTGAGAACATTTAAATGAACAAAGAGAAACAAGACTCTCTGTGGTCGAGTGGTCAGCAAGGTCACAGATTGAATTCCTAACTCGGATGGGGAATATTTGTTTAACTAGAATTATTCCGTATTCTTCACAGAGTAGTGTAAGACTAAATACACATGTGATGATGAGGTATGAGAGAATGCTAGAAATGATAAACCAACAATAATAACCAACAGTCAAGGAGTTGTTTCAAGAGTTAAGCTCTTGGTATTACCACAGAAGATAAAGGGGGCTATACAAATGAAACAATAATACATTTAAAAAAAAGAGAAACATCTGTTTATGATAGCTGGTTATGCAAATTGGCTGCTGTCTTTAACAGTATATTATTGGTTGGTAAGTGCTACATTTGCAAGAAATTTATGGAAGCAGTACCTTTCATATAAAGTAGTAATTACATTTTTTTTTGGATGAAGCTGTTGGATTGCCAATTCATTGTGTAATTAACACAGTTAATGGCTTTATCATAGCAAACATTGTTTTGTGCCATATGTTTTGTTATTTCAGTATATCTTTTGTAAATAATTATTGCTAAAAGTTTCACTGTTTATAATCACTTCTAAGAAATTAGCATGCAACAACTTTTTTTATTACTTTCAATGCTTGCATTCACCAGTTAAAATGTTGTAAAACATATTATATATAGATAGTTTATTGCCTTGAGCAGTGTTTAACTTCCATGCAATGGTTAAAAGTGTGTTTATTTATCTTACACAGATGGAATGCAGCTGTGGATAATGGATCACCAATAACACAGTATATCTTAGAATATGATGAAGGCAAAGGAGGAGAATTTGTGGAAGTGTTCAAAAATAAAGGAAAGCAACACCATCTGAACAAACTGCAACCTTCTGCATGCTACAGGTTCAGACTGGCAGCAGTGAACGCATATGGGGAAAGGTAAACTATATTTTATGACTGATAGCATTTTCTTGTATTATTCAGAGAAAAAGAAAAGAGTATGTTATAGATAAATAGCTGAAGAAATACATATCATATTTATCTGAATACAAGATGACTTCAAATGCAAGACAACCCCTTTTTCAGTACTTAATTTTGGAATTTAACGTGTCATTTACATAAAAAGTAAACACTCTCTCTCCCTCCCTCTCTCTCTCTCTCCCTCCCTCTCTCTCTCTCTCTCTCTCTCTCTCTCCTCTCTGTGAAATTGCATGGAAATTCATGTAATGGGCAGGAGGTGGGAGGGGAATGGAGGTATGTAGAGGTAATAGCAGCAGAATAATGATGATGCATAAGATTTTCAATTTTTATATATACCTAACATTGCAGATTGTTGTTAACAATTTTATCTAACTTGAATTTACGTTGGAGTTCTTGTAATGGGCAGGAGAGAAGAGTACAAAATGTACTAGATAGTGATGGAATGACAGTGCACTGCAAGATGATGGATAGGATTTTCTATTTAGACATGGTCAATGTAACACATTGTAAAAAGTTTTATATTATTGAATTTTTGCAAAAATTCGCATAATTGATAGAAGAAAGAAGGGAAATACACCCATATGTGTGTGGCGGAAGGAGAGAAATGCGCAGCTAAACCTCAGTTTTTGTTTGACTATGGACTCCCAATACATTAGGCGCAACCACAGATGCGAAAGAAAATCCTCTATAAGTCTCTGAAATAAATTTTTTTATCCTCAATCTATTAACAGCTAATTTAACGGTGTGAAATAAACTGCACAAAAATCGCCATATACACCATGACCATGGCAGCTATCTTTAGTCTTTACCGCCTCCCCCATGCTTCATCACTGCTCACACACAAAATTGAAACTTGCTTTTTTCCCTGCATGGTATTTGGAAAATATATATTGCAAATGCAAGATGATGACCCCTACTCTCAACATTAATATTTGGGGGGGGGGGACATTATTTTGTATTCAGATAATTACGGTAGATATGAGCAGTAATTGTTGATTCCCCACTGTATATGCAGCATGGTGTAATTTATAGGGGGAAGCAATTTAGAGTTCAAACCCCCTCCCCTGCTCTCCTGATACTTCTGACATGTTTTATTTATTGAAATTCATATCAAACCAATATGGTAGAATCTTATTATAGAAGGTCTACTGCTAATAGCAAATTTATGAGGAAAAGGAAACTTAATACTGTTGCCTTGGAGGCATAGTGTGTACATAATACTGTATGGGAGTAAGCTTCATTTGTTTATAGGGAGTCATTATGATGTTTTGCTATGTTTACATTGCAGAAATTATTATGATGCAATATTACTATTCTGGCATGTGGTGATGCTATCAGCATTGTTTCTGTTTGAAACAAGCATTAGTTTAAAACATTTCAGTAGAGAGAGTTGTGCCATCTTCCAGAATTCATTAAAAATGAAACACACCAGTGCGAAAGTAAATAGTTGTCAACTGGGATGTACTTTTGAAAGAATTGAATACAATTTCAATAGCAACAATAGTGTTTCTACGAGCTATAAAAATTGACCAATGACTGTTAGTGATTGAGTCCCACAGAAGTTATATTGCCACACATTCATCACCCAATATAGAGGCAGAAACCAAGATAGTTTTTTCAATGAAAATGATATTGGGTATGTAAGTTAAAACAAAAAATTGACAATCTAAAAAGAGAAAAATCCATGGGTCTCAACTCCTAGCTATGTTTTCCAATAGACCTGAGATTTTGCTAACTTCTTGACAAATTACCTTGGTTAGCCTATTAAATATTTTGGAAGGTGCATTATACAAGGTTTGTGTGTTTTGTTGAGGGACAGAGGGAGGGTGGGGGAGGTCACTATGAATATTTGGGAGCACTTGTTTCTAGTATTCAACACCCAATAAAGAATAGGACAATAAGAACCATAATAGTTAAAAAGTGTCCATAAATAAAAATTCCTACTTTTACTTTATTGTAAGTTATCTATCTAATATGTACATCATATGATATTTTAAATTGTTTATGTGTAAAACTCATAAAAATAGGTTCTGTGGGACTGATATCTAAATTATATATATTTGGTTGCACTGCTTACTGAGTGACGAACAGTGCAACTCATTCAATACATGCCAGAGTAATTCATCTTTTGTAAAACTTCTTACGCTATATTTATCCTGATACACACAGATTGAACTCCTACTCTTCCTTCCTCCTTAACTCCAATTTTACAATACTTTTATTGCAGTGAACATTTTATACATTCTAAATTTTATTTTATTGCAAAATTATTATACTTGGCTGAATAAGGGAAATTTTTACTGGTTTCAGTTTCTGGAAGTTGGCAAGTATGGGAACATAAACATTTTCACAATTATTCAGCTTTTTTGTTTCTGTGAACTTTATACAAAATTATTGGATACCTATAGAAAAATGTAATATTTGCTAAAAACATTGTGCTTCAGGAACATATTTTTTTTCTCAGAAATGTCAGGCAATGTACCAACACATTAATTATATCATCTGCTAATGTAATATTCTGATTTATCCCTGCATTCAGCTTATGATAATGATTCAGTGATTTGGAAAAGAAAAGAAAAAAAAAAGAAAGAAAAATGCACTTAAATGTTGGAACTTTTATCTTCATAAAATCCATTAGTTTTAATAATTAGTACCAAAATGATTTGTAGTTATTGTAAGTTTATATGTTGTTCAAGCATATGAATTTCAGTTCCATAACTCAAGAAATTTGTTGGAATATATACAAAATGGTTGTTGAGAAAATGACTTAATTTTCTGCATGTATATTTTTTATAAAATGAACTAACCACCTTAACTGGAATATAGGGGTGGGGAGGGAGAGAATAATTCTGAAAATATTTATGCTATATCAAAAATATTGTATTAAAATATTCATAGCTTCAATTGCAATGACATTTTAAGGCATAGTGGGACCTCTGTTTAGTTAGAGAATAATTCAAAATCTTCTCAGGCTTCTAACCAGGTAAAAACTCGGCTTGATACCAACGTTTCGATATTTTAGAGAATAATTATTGGCAAATACTGAATTTTGTATGATGTACAATATCTAATTGAACTTCAGTATTAATAGATACATGAAGTGTATGCATTATTGATTCTCAAATTCTACACTGTATTGCTTTTACTCTGTAATATCAGTGTGACATATTTTAAACTGATTTTGTTCAATAAATAAATAAAAAAAAATATTTTCAGTGCTTACTCAGATGTGGTGCAGTACTCAACGTCAGGTAGCCCTCCAGGTCAGCCAGCACCCCCAGTACTGAAAGAGGCCTCTGTCAAGAGTCTTCATCTAGCATGGCAAAGGCGTCCCATGGATGATGAGTTTACTCTTCAAATGAATCATCGGGATGCAGGTCATGGATATCTTCCTGTGTATAATGGCAAAGACGCACACTATATCTGTGATGGGCTTCACAGGCACACTGAATATTGGTTCAGAGTAAGTTATATAAATGCATATGATTCTAACTTAACTGTTTTTGCATGTTACTATTATAATTGTGAGAATTATTTATATGGTAGGACATTATCTATGAGATGCAATATGCAAATAATACCTTCTGTTATCTATGAGATGCAATATGCAAATAATACCTTCTGTAAAATACAGAAGTCAAGAACATTAAATATAATATATTCCAAGATAATATAATATTCTACTTTTACTAAAGTCTCCCCATGCTTGGAGTGGGTCCTCACTTAAACCTTGCTCCAGCAACAAACACATACTGCTATTCACTGTTATCAGCTTTGAAGATATCTTTCTTTCTAGCTCAGCTGTTTACATCTCAATCATGGTTATCATAATAGTATGCTATCTTTCACTACAGTATAATGGGTGTTAGAATTGCACCCAGCTCATATTAAATAAGTATTTCAGGGAATGGGCAAAGAAAATTTATGAAGAGTAATTTTGTGAGTGAAAACTTATGTTAATCTGAATTGTCAGATAGAGGCATGACACTCAGCTCGGGATCTGAAACAGTTCCCATTTTTATTATTTCTGCTTTCGCATTGGAATCGTTGTTCATGGTATTATAAAGTTTAAAAAAAGTTAAACACATTTAATGTAATTGCCTTTTCATCACTTTTTGAAGGCTTGCCACTTTTATGTTTCTCTACATTACTATTAGGATCTGCACTTTCTGCCATTATGACTGCATTGCATGCGCACACATGTGCTAGAACATTGGTTTGCTGCAATAAACAACACAACTGGGGAAGTACTGACTACTGCATGACAAAAAAATAGCAGTAAAATATTTAAGCTCATGTTTAAATCCTTTCAAAGGTGACTTATAGTGCTTATTCAGCCTGTTCATCATTTAAATCTAGCAAATAAGTGATAATAGACTCACTGTAGTAACAAACTATTTTCATTTGTGCCAAGAGTTGTAAAGTAATATAATGCTGATGTTCGGACCCACCCTAAGGGTAGATATATATATATAGCTGAGAAACAAAAAATTTCCAAATTATTCAGTGCATAAGGTGCATTTCTAAGCTAAGAGCGAAGGCCTTAAAATTCAAATAGCAATTAAAAAAAAAAGAAAGGGAGAAAAAAAAAACAAAGCCTATTCTTTTTACACACATAGTAGATCAAAGATGGAACTGTGGGTCCTGGTATTAAATATCCAAACTGGTTTTTAGCTTGACTGTCTATGGAAAACATAACACACCAGCCAGATTGGTTGGTCCACAAAATTTGAAATTGGATCTCTCGTTTGTGGGTCACAGATGCTTTTGTCTTAATAGTGATCAATTTTATAGTACAGTATGTCATTTATATACCTGAAAATATCCTTCCAAACAAAATGAGTTAGCTGCCTGATAGCAAATGAAAAATTTCAGATCTTCTTATGCATTGTCATATGTCAGACTTTACGAAAACTTAGCTGTTGTTCTGAAAGAATAGAAACCCACTCCTACAACTTATTCAAACATTAAAAGAATGTTGAAACACCATGGTTGATCACTGTTTACTAGGGGAAATGCAAATTTTCAGATATTAGCTTAAAGTTGTATAGAGTTCAGTACTAGAGCTACATTTCTAAACTAAAAGCACCACAATTCATAATGCAATAGCAATTAGTTCCAAAAGAAGGAAAATTTTTGCACATATAGATGTATTAGTGACATTCTTTGTTTGTGGCTTTCATTTTTTCTGCATCAAGTTGAATAGTTAAACCACACAGGCTTATAACAATTGACGACTATGACTCTTTTGGACATATCTGTAACAAATCTATTGTTTTCACACCTTCTTTGGTAACAAAGTGGGTGATTATCCATAGGACAGCAGACTGTACCTCCTCTTGCATGCTCATGCATGATGTTGAAGCCTCTCCTTCCTGGTGTAGAGAGTAAAGCACACAAATAACCATTGCATTTTGCTATAATAGTGCACTTCAACTGTTCCTAAATATAATAAGTAGTTTTACCAAATGACCTTAAAGAGATAGTGTGTCTTACAATACTTCACAGTATTAAAATACTGTATTCCTTTGGTGAATTTAATTAGTGAGTAAATTTTTGTAACACTACAACCTTACTACTCTTTAAATGGAAGACATGTTTCTGAAGCTATGTGCTTCTATTGTCAATTCCTGCTGAACTCTTACTTTGTTCCTTGATACTTAAGTCCTGTTGATACAGGGTTAAAGGTACTAAAGATGTTTTGCTTCTTTTTATGTACATGGTTTGAACTAAGAAACTGAAGGAATTCTGCAATTTTGTCAGCACAAATTATGAGAAATTGATTTTAGTTAAATATTGTTCTGCTAATTATGTTGCACATGGACACATCATATATTTCACATGCTCATAACAAGGCCAATGGTTAAGTTGTTGATTAAGCAGTTGAAGGGAATACTAAAAGTATCATGGAGAGTGTATTAAACAAAGATTTTGAGCTTCGAAAATCCAAAAATTTGTTGAAAAAGTCTTCTCTTCACAGAAGTAACAGCACATAAACTGCAGCATTAATAACGATTTATGGCCTTACCGCATTTGCATAATATTTTTATTATTCTCAATGAATAAATTGGAATGTTTTAGGAATGTTTTTTTCATTTGAAAAGTGCTTTCATTTTGTTTAAAATATTCTGTTTTTTAATATTTTAATCTAGTAACTCCATGTATATTCACCATTATCTAAAGTGAAATATTCTATGCTCAAATCTTCCAGAGTTTTCTGAGATGAAAGAGAAGATAATAGGATAAGTACAATGGAGACAATAGTGAATGAATAGCAGAGAAATCAATACGCCTGTGGAAGATACTGCTTCATTATGTAATTATCTAAATAGTGTCGACTGATTTAACGCAGCTCTCCTTGGGGAAGCCTAGAAATATAACCCATCTGGCCATAGGTGCCTTTATTGACAATGTTTTAATGTTTGTAATATATGAAACTAATATCCTCTACTATCATGCTGAAAATAAACAATTAATTTTTTGCAGTTAAAAGCACACAATGAGGAGGGTGCCTCACGATGGTCTGACGAAATCTGTTATCGCACTCTACCTGACCGACCTGCTGTACCTTCAAGGCCTACTGTCAAAGGGAGGATACATGCAAAAACTGTTCATATGAAGTGGGAACCTCCTTCAGATAGAGGTGGAGCAGACATTACCACGTACATCCTGGAGATCAATGGTGGTGCAGGTAAGCATTACCAGTATGTAGCAGTGAATTCATCATTGGCAGTTTTATGTACTTACTATGCACTCTTTCAAAAAGCTGAGTGACAGTAGAAATATTAATTGCTGTTCAACTTTGTAAGCAGAACCAGTTGCCAAATGATAGCGACAGCAAAAGGGCCAGTTTATGCAACATGCAGACAGAAAGGTACCATATTTATCCAAATACAAGGCAATGGTTTTTTACAAAATATTAATGTTCAGAGCTGGGGGTCGTCTTGCATTTGCGATATATGCTTTCTGAACTTCATGTGGGAAGAGTAACTTTTAAACTTTGCAGGTACGGCAGTTGGAAGCCTGTGAAAAATGGTAGAGATTACTACCAAGGCCGCGATATATGCGGCAGATTTGTACATTTCATTTTGCGCCAAAAAATTAGCTGTTAATGGGCCTGTAAGCATTCTCATTTGGTTAAAGATTTCTCTCAGAGACTAAAATAAATAGCACCCATTACCATCGCTACACTATGCTGCAGTCACGTTCCTCCATCGCACACATTCCATATATTGCCTTTGCACTCTCTCCTACTCAAAACATGAATTTACATGCAAATTCAAATGAGGTAAAACATTTTACAATGTTTTATAATAAGTATGTTGTCTGAACATAAAATAGCATCCATAATCGTTGTTAAAGCTATGCTACTGCAACCGCTAGTCATGTTCCACCATCACACAAATTCCGTACATCTCCTAACTCCCCTCTCTGCCTGTCTCATGCTCAAAATATGAATTTATGTGCAAATTGGAATTAGGTAAAACATTTTACTATTAAAATTTATTTGAGTCCGAAATAAAAAAGTAAGTGATGTAGTGTTACAAAATCGACTCAACTAAATTTTAATTGTTAAAACACATCACTGTCTCAAAGTCCACCATATATCAGGACATTTTACTATGTTATATTAAGTATGTTTTAATCCAAAATTGTCATTAGAGCTAAGCTGACACTGTCGCCACCAAGCTCAGACATTTCCATTCTTCCTTTTCCGTCTCCATTCACAATCAATGCTCTACTCATATTCAAATTATGTAAACAAATTTCTATTTCTCTAAATGGAAAACCATATCCATCATCGTTATTACAACCGTGCTTCTGACACTGTCGCCGTCACGTGCTACCATCGTACACACACTAGACATTTTCGGACTTCCCTCTCCATCTCTTCTTCTCAGAACATGAATTTCCACACAAAGCTGAAAGGTCCCTTAATTTTTTCAAAATATATGGCAAAACTTTAAATTTTGTTTAAAAATTATGTTATTTTTTCTTTACATATAGATGATATGCTAAATTCCAAAATTAAGTTCTGAAAAATAGGGGTCATCTTGCATTCGGGGTCATCTTGTATTCTGATAAATACAGTAAATGTGCATTTCCAGATTTTAAATAATAATACAAATAACTGGCAAGTAATTAACTTGTAGATTTCCTGAATATCCATTATACAGAGTTGGGCATTTAAATTGGTTGGTAGTTTATACAATAGTTATAATCCAAGAGCACATAAACAGACAATCTTCAATAGTCTAGCACATGGGCTGGTTAACATGCCACTTACAACAAATGAATACAAGGTAGAACACTACAAAATAGTCGAGCTGAGTGACAGTGTAAATCTTAATTGCTGTTCAACTTTGTAAACAAAACCAGTTGCCAGATGATAGTGGCAGCAAAAGGGCCAGTTTATGCAAGATGCAGACAGAAAGGTCCGACATATTTATCGGAATACAAGACAATGGTTTTTTTTACAAAATATGAATGTTTTTTATCTACGAGGAATCTTGTGAAACCATTTTTATGAATTTTGTACTTTTTTCAACAAGAAAAAAGTATAAGAAAGCTATAAAATTCACAGAAGCATTAGCAGTGCACAAAATTGTAATGTGTTCTTTAGACGACTTATATCCAGGAGCATGAGCTTTGCTCTTAAAAGCAAGGGTTCTGGTTGTTAGACATTTCTAATACAGACCACTTTCGTCTGCATTATAAATTTGGTCTGGTGTGAGATTCTCTTCTTCCACAAATTTTTGAAATTCTTCGCAGAAGGAATCAGCTTCAGCAACATTTGAACTAAGCTGCTCTCTTTGCACAGTAAGTTTGGGAATCCCATGATGTTGTTTGAATCTGGTCAGCTAACCAGATGAGGCATTAAATTCTCCCTCTATCTCTAGAGCTTCATGAAAAAATTTAGCCTTTTCAGCACACATCATGTCTAAAACAAGACACTTTCTGCTCGTTTTTAGCTGAACCATTGAAAAAGACTCTGTTATCATGCAGTGATCATTTAAACAATGGAAATGGCACTTATTGTCATGTCACAGGTCCTTTATTGCTGTTTCTTAAAGAAAAACAATCTACAACTATTTTTTTTTTTTTTGTGGGAGGTGGACAGATAATCTGCAAACTGAGTAATCCGCACACAAATAATCAGGAAAATACTGTAATTTCATAAGTTGACCTGGAAATCATTCCCCTAGCATATAACTAACAAAGATTAAAAACTATAAATGCATAGTGTAGTGTGATTAAAAATGTTAAACTTCTGGCCAACAAGGATAGCACACTAATGAGAGCCATGACAAACTTGCATAGGAACAATCGGAAGTGTGGTGGCTAGAGCGAACTACAATGCATGTGTTAGGTATAAAGGTAACGTATCAAGGCTACACAGCACCAGCTAACATCTCAAGCAAAATTCAACTGCATGATTTTAGGATGATTGGGCAAGCCATATGACAGACTATGGTGACACAATCTGTAACCAGCAAACAAATGAAGAAAGAGCCTTCTCCTTCAATGAACCAAGAAACTACTAGCAAAACGATACTAAAAGCACTGTGGGAAAGTAAAATCTGATAGATAGAAATATCTTGCACATATACCCCTCTCCCACCTCTGTGCAAAAAGATAGAAATATGGGAAAGGGATTGCTAAAAGGAAACAGGAATACCATCATATAGTTCCTTAACACTTTAAGTGTGGAAACCGAGCATAAAATCACTGGAAAAAGGAGGTGATAATCACTGGCACTGTTAGCACATAAACTGCACCAAAATGTTGTTCTTCCAAATATGTAATGGGGATTCATTTAAAATAAAATAATGGTAATACAGATAATCAAAATTCTTTCGAGGGTATCTCATTCGTACCAAATAAATCACATTAGCCCTAAAGAAAGCCCCCCCCCCCCCTGTCAAAAAAAAAAATAAAGTAGAAACTTGAAGGGAAAAAGAGAAATGTAGAAAACAGAGCACAAAACACATACCTAATTATACTAAAGCATATACTATGACTGTCAGGATGAATACCACAGGAGAATTTACTGACCCACTAGAAATTGTAAGCAAACAAAGCTGCAAATTGAAAACAGGCATAGAAAGTAAACACAAACAATACCAAAGTAGACAAACATTTTACCAAAACAACATTGGCTAAGCGGGTTGAGTTGTCAACTGTGAAACATGAGCATGTCGGACTGACTAGTGCATAAATCTTGGAGTCACACTGCCATACCTTTAAGAATTGATACAATTTTAATATGTGCCTAAATACCTGGGTGGCAATTTAGCTGCAAAAGCATCTTTCTTAGAATTTAGAGCAAGCTTTTTCAACGGAAAATTGTATGACGTCAGAGCTTGGTTTCACCTGCAGAGAAGACTTGCGGAGCGAGCATAAGAGTCAAAGTCAGAATAGCAGCGGTGTGTGTCTATGTTATATGCGTTTATTGCAGGTGTTGTCATGGCTTCAGCAAGTGATATATCTCAAAGACACTCTACTCCGACAAATTATTTTCCTAATTGAGAAAAATTGTTCATGTTTGTGGATATTGGAAGAATGGCAAAATGTTTAGTGTGTCCCAAGAAATGCAGTATATCAAGAAACTTAATTTATAGAGATATTACTTGTGCCATGCTGCTGAATACAATAGATACCAAGGAGAAGAGCATATTAACATAATCATGAAACTTAAACATTATTACATAATGCTAAAACAGAATCTCTCTTGTAAGGATTATAATTCATGTATATGATATATACTTTTTTATGTAGAAAATACTTATCAGATTTGGAGTACATGATACATTTAAGTAAGGCGTTAACTTTTTGTGGGTTTACATGACACGATCGATATGTAATTACAGTAGCAACTGTCCCAGTCCCAATTCCCTGTAGTGCCATGGTTACCAAATACCTAAAAAGATAGTGAAAATTAATTGTTGTGTGGCTTGATTATAATTTATCCATGGTGGTAACACTACTGTTTTGACAAGGTCAAGCATCTGTGTTTGCTATGTATTCTCTGCCAGCCTGCTTCAGAGCAGAGAGAAGCTATCAATGACATCACAGAGCATTCAGTGGAAATGTATGATTTAGAGTGTAGTGTGTATGCATACAACTTCATAACAGAGCTTCAAATACAAAACTGTAAGTAATAAGTATTTGATTTTTGAATTTTTTTTTTTGTGTTAACCAATCATCCTATCCACATCATTGTGATGGATAATAAGTATCTGTTTCGACCTATAGTGAGTATAAGTTCACCTACTTACAATTTATCAAAATTTCTCACCAAGTTACTAATACCACATATTGACTGACTTCTTGGATAAACTACAGAAATAGCATGCAATCCTTCAGATATTTTAGTAAGCTCAAATATCATATCACTATTCAACATAGTTCCTGTTATATGTTTTATTAATTTGTTGAGTTGGTTTTTTAACACTACGTCACTTGCATTGTTATTATGAGGGACTAGTTTCAAAAGCCTATTATTTCATTTTCAACCTCACGGGTCCAACTACCATTGCTGGCTGCATTTGCTTGTACTCTCTTCTCTGGTGGCGAAATGATGAACTTCTTAACTAAGCTGTCTACTGGCGGCATTTCAAAATTTATTAGCCGATCTTTGTTTTTCCATATGAGGATGTTTTCCCAGGTTGTGAGTTCATTGTGGCCTGACATGGTTTTAAGGAATTTTGGATTTGGATCTAGATTGTGGTTTTCTTTCCAAAAGTGAAATGCTACTGCCGATTTGTCTTCTTGTTTTAATTTTAGGTTTCTAAAGTGCTCTTTGGATCTGATTTTTAAACTTCTTTTGGTTTGTCCTATGTAGAACTTTTCACAATTTGTGCATTTAATTTGATATATTCCTGACCTATTTTCTGGTGGAATTTCATCTTTTATTTTTGAAGTCAGTAATTTTATGACAGAAAATCTGTTTATTGGAGCCAGGGTGATGTCTTGTTCTTTGAAGATTTTTTTGAATTTTCTAAATGCTCGGGGGTTGGTAAGTGAATTTTTTGAATGTGTTGATATTGTTTTTTCCTGCTGTTAGGGTAGTTATTTCTTTTATGGTTTTTTTCTGCTTTGCTTTGTTTAGTTTCTTGTACACAAGGTTCTTGCTGTATCCATTTTGTTCTGCTGTTTGAATTATGGTTTTTAGCTCTTTGTTGAATTCGGTTGTGCTCATAGATACATTTACTAATCTATGTGTGAGGCTATTTATTATTGCATGTTTGTGTGGTAATGGGTTGTAGCTTTCATTTTTAATGTAATTTTCTGATTGAGTTGGTTTTCTGTAGATTCCAAAGTTTACTTTTGTGTCGTTTCTGATGATTCTTAGGTCTAAGAATGGGAGTTCTCCATTATGAATTTTATTGTTTTTCCTGTATGTTTAATAATTTTAAGGCATCTAAATTACTGAATTCAAAAATAAAAGATGAAATTCCACCAGAAAATAGGTCAGGAATATATCAAATTAAATGCACAAATTGTGAAAAGTTCTACATAGGACAAACCAAAAGAAGTTTAAAAATCAGATCCAAAAAGCACTTTAGAAACCTAAAATTGAAACAAGAAGACAAATCGGCAGTAGCATTTCACTTTTGGAAAGAAAACCACAATCTAGATCCAAATCCAAAATTGCTTAAAACCATGTCAGGCCACAATGAACTCACAACCTGGGAAAACATCCTCATATGGAAAAACAAAGATCGGCTAATAAATTTTGAAATGCCGCCAGTAGACAGCTTAGTTAAGAAGTTCATCATTTCGCCACCAGAGAAAAGAGTACAAACAAATGCAGCCAGCAATGGTAGTTGGACCCGTGAGGTTGAAAATGAAAGCATAGGCTTTCGAAACTAGTCCCTCATAATAACAATGTAAGTGACGTAGTGTTAAAAAACCAACTCAACAAATTAATAAAACATATAATTTGACCGTCATTGTTACTAAATTCCTCCAAACATCAATCAATAGTTCTGTTAATGAAGTTTAAAATGAGATTGGATTTCATTAGCATTTTTAATTGCTTTACTGGAAATAATGGGAATGAAATGGATCGTTTTAAAGAAGTTTGAGTTGTTCAATTGGGTATTTCTTTTTTCCAGGTTATGAAACTGTTTATACAGGACCTGATACTGAATGTGTTTGTGACCGACTGACTCCTGGTACCACTTACCAGCTGCGAGTGTCTTGCATTAGTGCAGGAGGTCGTAGCAATTATTCAGAACCCTGCATTGTGACAACAGAAGCAGTATGTCCAGGAAAATGTTCCCCTCCACGACTGCATGGCAAGCCACGTGCAACAAGTCTGGCTCTGAAGTGGAGTGAGTATCCTTCATTCTTCTGTCTTAGGTAATAATATGCTAATATGGTTTTCATACCAATCTATGAATGAACATGTAAGGGTTGTACACTGTAGCTTTGATTTTCTTCATTACTCATATCTTTAAATAATTATTTTTCAAGAACAAACACATACGAGTAACTTATGAAACTGGCACGATTACAGGGCTCACACTGACAGGATGTTATGCTTGGACAAAGCACTGCTCGTAAACTCCCATCCCTATATCAGAAATTGGTTGCTCATTTTTCCTTGCAGCTGTATGGTTGCAAAATGGCCATATTCTCAAATATTGGTTGATAACATCATACAAATGTTTTTACAGATGGTGGTGGATAGCTTTTGAATCTCAGAGTTTAATTTTCTTCTGAAGGGTACCTTAATTCTATGTCTCACTTTTGGTTGTCAGCAATTTCATTATAATGTATGAGTATGACAGAAACTTGACTCTAAATGTGAATGTTGTGTGAAACTATGTTAATTTGCTACTTATGTCTGCCACTAATAAGAAATGTATTGCAAATGTCACAGTTACCATTTCTTTCCTTCATTTGTTTCTTGTTTATTTTAATGAAAAGTATAAGTGGTTTATAAAGTGACTAGATCCAAATGCATGCCCCTATACCTTGCCTCTCTGAATCACTGTACATGTGTCTGTATGGCCTGCTTTCTATTGTTCATAATTAATTGTTGCAGTGTGGGTAAAGATAATATAGTGCTGGCAGCTTATGTCAAGTTTTGGATTGTTACAACTTGGTGTAACATGGTCACACTGAGTGTAATGTAGATGAGCACATAATGACTATTTCTGGATTTTTTTTTTGTCCAGTGTAACATGCTCACACCTGTGTGTAATGTACATGTGCACATAATGGTCTTTATTTCTGAAAATTTCTTGCCAGATGTGACATGGTTACACCTGTGTGTAATGTACATATGCAAATAATCACCTCTATTTCTGCCGTGTCACTGAGAGGTATATAATCTGTGCTAGCACACTCACACATTCAGTGTGGAGAGAGATAGTTCCAAGGGTGTAGTTGAATTAGAGAGAACAAGTTGTCAGCTGTCTACAAGAGTTGAATCAATGAGAGATCAAATTGTGCTTCAGCATTACACTAGAGGCATTTATTGTAATCTGAATAAGAACTATTACATTTTAAGAAATTTAAGTGCAAATGATAAAATAGAAGAATATACCGCATAGAGAAAGGAAGAATACCAGCTTCAGTAAATACCTATCAGCAAAGAGGGAAGAGAGATGTAGGACATCCAAGGAAGAGATGGAAATGAAAGCATAGTTGTGAAGACAAAACAGGCAGAAGAAGAAGAAGAAGATGATGATGATGATGATGATGATGACAATGACGATGATTATTATTATTTTAAGAATGGGATTGCAGGCCAAAATGGAGATGATTAAAGCTTTTCTAACAATAAATACCAAAATGAATTCTGCAATGGACAACATGGAGGAGAAAATTAAATCTGGAATGGAAGAAATGAAACCAGGATAAACACTAAGGATGGAGGCAGCCAAGATAATAGTTGTAACAGTTGTGCCCATCTCAAAGACTAGGAGTATGTTTGCTGTGAGGGGGAGGGAGAGAGGGAAGGGAGGGAGAGAGAGAGAGGGAGGAGAGAGGGACTCTATGATGACGACCTTCAAGTGCGTGTTTGGTGTGTGTGGCAAGCCAGGTCATCTAGTGAAGGGACTGACAATGTGCAGGCAGGAAATGTAAGAATGGGTTTGGTGAGGTGCACCTTGCAGCCATTCTCACTACTCCGATTCAATCGGCAAGCATCATTGCACCAGGGCCTCAGCTTAAAGACTTGCTGAAGAGGGTGGCTGACTCAAGTGCCTCACAACTGGAGAGGGTCTGGCGTTTACCTAGATGGTACCAGTCTGTCTTCAGCCTTAGGAACACAGTTACGGCTTACAATACTCCATCACAACACCAGAAATGCCCAACCTATCAAGCTACCATCAAGCGGATTATGAGACATGAGGTCCAGGGGATCTTTGAAGAGTCCGACAGTCCTTGGTGCTCTCCAGAAACAAATTGTTTGAACATAATTTTGTCAATAATTCCATTAACATTACAAACAGAATGGCATCAGTTGCAATTCCATCAACCACCTTCAGACCTTGTCAAATAAGGATTACCACTGACAGTACCAATGCAGAACGATCTCACTGAAGAGTTGTCTACCAGGAATTACCATCAGCAATTCCAGTGCAGAAAAACCTTACTGAAGAAGAGAAGTGGAAGATTGCCTTCAACAGATGCTAGTACAAATAGTACAAAGAAGAAACACAGACGATTAAGGAAAAAGTGAGACTCATCTGTGGGTGACCTAATTTTGGTGAAAGACAAAAAGCTATAACTAAAACTCTTTGTGGAGTAAGTCTGCATAGTCACTGGATCTATAGATGCATCCTATGAAAGTCCTTCCTTATCAAAGCTTTTTATTTTGTATATAATCTTTAGCTTTATAGTGTTAGTAAATGTCCTCACAGTATATATATATATATATATATATATATATATATATATATATATATATATATATATATATATATATAATTAAAAAGGTTTTGTTTTGATTGAAAACACTTATGTGATAGTAGAATATTATGTTATTTAGCAACAACCATGGGGGAGCAACCCATGCTTTTGTTTGAAAGGAAATAGGAAACCTTTGAAAATTGATTGTAAGATTGTAAAACTTATGCTTAATCCTCTGGTATTCTATTTAAATACCATCATAGCTATCTTAGATATATGATTTACTTGTCCCCTAAGGGTAACAAGCAAGCCTCTGGCTCCCAAGATCACAGGTTCAAACCCAGTGGAAGTGATGGATTTTTCGTGGGTTCCTTCGGAAGGAAAGTAAATCTCATTGGTCCCATGCCGTAGATGTACAGCACATAAAAAATTCTCAAGCCTGATACAGAGGGCTCTGAGCAAAATTAACTGGTCTTCCAGGACCATATAGAATGGGATGCTGAGAACCATATCAGTTAAAGAGTGCCCATAAATAAATAACATTCATTTTGATTTATGTTCCTATACAGTTTTGCTAGTGTTATGTAAGGTTTAAAAATGCATATAGAACCAACCAATAATATTTATTTGGATGAAAAAAAGGCTATAAAGAGTGATATGCTATTAAATTTATTTAAGGTGAATTGGAACAAATAACTCTGATATCACTTATTTTACTATTTGGACATGTTTGTTTCCATTAGGTGTCCAACTGGCCCATGTTAATGTTTCTGTTATCGTAGTCGTCTATCATGGTGGCATTTGTGTAGGTGAACTGTACTTCCAGAGAGGACTTGATGGTGGCTAACAAAATTTGTTAACTGTGGACTGTATTTGAAAATAAAAATCCCTGCACTCTGCTCCATATATGACTGGTTGATTAGTGTGATGATCAGTTTGTCATTCACATAAGGTGAAACTGCATATTTAACCACTTGTTTGTATTTGAAGCATCTCACAGCCTCTTCAGCCTTGTTGCATGATTTCATTTTAACTTGTTATACTTAAGGAAATCAGAACAGATGATTCTATAAATTCAACTTTTTTCTCTTGTGTCTTTTAATCACTAAGCAGGTGCACTTATTCTTTTTTCAATTATGGGTGGCATGTGGCATTTGAATCCAACATGGCCATGCTGTGGCTGAGTGGTCAGACACTTGGCTCTCACCTAGACGGTCCGGGTTTGATACCAAGCGTCCACATGTGAGATTTGTGGTGGACAAAGCGGCACAGGGGCGGGCTTTCTCCGGTTTCCACCACCATCACATTCCATTGGGGCTCCATCTTCAGGTATCATCAGTGTCATCGCCTGCGGTGCCAGCACAGTAAAAGCGGGCATTAAACATTACCCCAAAAAAAAAAAAAAAGAATCCAACATTTTTATTTTTGCCTTTCCTTGTCATATAATGTATTAAAAATAGTTGGGATTTGACATGTAAGGAGTAAAAATAGACAGGATTAATAAATAATGCAAATAAGATATATATAGGTAAATATTTTGCATAATTACTGATTATAGAACTGCAACAAATATATTGTGTGTATTTTTCTTAGCTGAAATATACATGACTTTAGAAAGGGGGAAAAAAAATGAATGGAAACAAAACAGTGTTGCAACATGTAATAATTTGTTTGTAGAATATTTATGCTATGCTCTTGAGTCATTTTGGCATTTTTTACATGTGACACGCTGAAAACAATATTCTTTGCAAACAAAGATCTTGCACAGAAGACAAGACATTGTAGTTTTGTTGTTCTTGTATGCTCCACATTGTTGGCATGGGCTGGTTCTTCTTTCATGAGTAGTCCCTGATGTTCCACATCCCAAGAAAGAAACTCCACTAAGTCCTCTGGCAGGGAAGAAGTATGTGCTCTCTTTTCATGTGTTCATCTATTAGAGTGAATGTCAAATTAGTAAGAAATGTTGTTCTAATGGTGTGCTTAGTGGATTGTTAGCAAAGAAAATAAATTGGCATTTATACTAGCAATATCAAGTTGTCTAAAAAACAATGAAAGTGGCCATCTTGATTTCCAAGCTGTGGAGAAGAATCACACCTTTGATCTGCTGTATCCACACCGCCCTTATTCTGTTGTAATCCAGAATCAAAGTGAATTCTTCTTGGAAACCAAAAAGCCTAGAACCTACTTTCTGTTTTTACGTGCATGAAATTCTGGTTGAACTTCTCTCTTATTTACTTTGAAGGTTCCTAAAAATGTTAAGCCATTTTCAAGGAGGTACTGTGCTAAAGGGTAACTGTTGCAATAGTTATTTGTGGTCAAGTTCCTGTGTGAATTTTTTATGGTTTCTGAAAATTGTTTTACTATATCAAAAGGTTTGCTAGACATAAAGTAAGGGCCTTCTTTTTGCTTGCCACATCATTACTCAAGATTGTAGGTGTAGAAAATGTGGCTGTCACATATTGCGTGCAATTTAGGGCCATCTTTTGGCAACTTTTTTGTCATAAAATGACACTCACCTCAAAAGGGTGTAGCATTTCATCTATAATCACAACTCCAAGGCCCTAGACTATCAATTTTTAGGCAGTTATTTATGGTTGTCACATCAAATCTGATACACTGCAGTAAAAATACAAATCTTTTGTTGCTAAAAGCAGCTCTCAAGATAACCATGCTCTGTGTTCCATAATTCCTTTTTTTGACAATATGAGGAAAAATATGCCCAAAGATGCTATAATTTCTGAAATATTCATATTTTTGCAATCCTTTCTCTTTGATAGTTGATATTTACTATTCTTTTGATAGTATTATTATAGTATAATATAGTTTATTTTACAATTTTGGCAATCATATCAAGAGTTTTGAATTTTAAGAATGCTTTTAAAGGAGTGGCTGTGTTGCTGACAAATAATGTATCTCGATTAGCATGAAGTAGAAAGAATAATTTTTTGTAAGAAGTTTGTAGAATAACTGAAGAAAGTCACATCAGATTATTCCCTTACATGTTCAAAGTTTGGCAAAAGTACATGGACAACATCTATGATATAGTCTTTAACAGATTTTACAAGGCTTCTAAAATTTACACAACTTAAAAAGCTGCTTGATAAAATTCACAATGGAATTGGGAAAAGAACACATGTCACCTTTTTAGAGTGAAACATAATATGGAAACAGAAAAACATAACTTTTGATAAATGCATATTTCAGATAATTTACATAAAGAATAATAATTTCAGTCCTATAACACACAAACATGTAGACTTGTATACACCATCCTGAATGAACAAGAATATCAACACAGCTGAAAATTGATTCAGTTAAAAAAAAAAAAAAAAAAAAAATAATAATAATAATAATAATAATAATAATACAGAAAATTGTGAAATTCAAATGATAGAAACAGCTCAAAGTCACTAGAATTCTCATCCAGGAAGAAAAACAGTTGAAGTTCAAGAAATTCACATATCATTTAAGAGCAAATTACAAATTTAACAATATTTTTGTGAAATATATATTCAGCCTAGCTCCGCAGAACAAATTTAGAACAGAGAAATTACTTTGCAATAGGTTAAAAGAGCACAAGACAATGTTGCAATGAGGTACCTATATGAGTATTTTATGCCAAGGAGCTCAATTTTCGCAAAATTTGACCATGTCTTTGATTTACTTCAAATTTTGTCTATGAGTTACAAAAGTAAAATGAATTATCTTGTAAATTCTTATGATTTGAATTAGTAATTTTTGTGTAAATTTGCAATATCTTGTAGGCGATAAGTAATAAAAATTATGTTATAAAGTTTAATATAAAGCTTAATATTCACTTTTTTACTTAATATTTATTTAATTTATAAAATTTATTTAATTTAATTTATAAAATGAATAATTTAAATCACATTTTAAAACCTGTACATTCCTATTAACTCACTTGTTTGGATTTATATACAAATAAATTCTATGATAATTTTGTGAAGCATTTTGTGCAAGAAAAGCTGATTGACTGGTATTTTATGTTCAAGTTGTTAAATTATGGGTTAATTACAGGAAACATAATTTAAGATCCTCCATAAGATTCATTTCTATAGTGCTCCAGTGGTAGGTATACTCAGAACTTGTTTAGTTGTGTCTCCCCCTTCCTAGTCCCACTTAAAGAAAAGAATGTTAGATGATTAGTGATTTATCATGCTAATGAAATGCATGACATTTTTCAGGTTATCCTGAGTATGATGGTGGTGCTCCATTAACAGAATTTGAGGTAGAACTCACAGGTCCAGATTCAAGTCAGCACACAGTGTATCAAGGGAAAAACACTGAATATGCAGTATCAGATCTTTTACCAGGTCAAATCTATGTCTTCCGAGTAAGGGCTTCTAACAGAGTTGGGGTAAGTGAGCTTGCCAAGAAAGCTGTTTAAACTGCAATTTTTAGCATCTTTAAATGCTAAAATGTGTCTGTTCCAATTTTTGTTTACTCACTCACCCACCCACCCACCCTCCCTTCCTTCCTCCCTCCCTCAGTAACTCTCACTCTCATGTAGGCATATTACGTATCTGTTATGCAATTGCTACTATGCTTAATAATAATTTTAACTTGTTGAAGATTAATACATTTTTATCTTTAATGACAATAACAGTGCGATATGAAAGCATAATGTATAAAGATTTGTTTTGTATTCATAGGCAAGTCCTTGGTCTGATGGCCTAGAGGTAATGAGTGGCGCAGCACCTCCGGAAGCACCTAGTGAGCCTCAAGTTACCTGCCGGTCGTCCCACCATGCATTAATACAGTGGGAAGAACCTCCTAGTAATGGTGCACCTATTACTGACTACAGGCTTGAAATGATCCAAGGAGATCAGGAACAAGATTTTACCACTGTGTTCCATGGCCTAAGTAACTCATATGAACTGAAAGGTTTATCTGCAGCCACAGCGTACTTTTTTAGGATACAGGTATGTATCATTGTTGTTTGGTTCATTAATAACTGCACAAACTGTGAGGATGTAGCACATTTATTGTGATTATTTGCACAAGGTTACACATTTTTCACTTGGTTCATGCACATGGAGAGGGCTGGAAAAGAGAAGGAATTTAGAAGTTAGGAGCACACTGAGAAAGCAATTGCCTACTTCAACTTACAAAACTATTCAATGCATGGTACATGAAATGTTTAAATCTTCTTCTTTTTCCACATGGCTTAGGTTAAATAGACCACTTTGGCAAAGTAATCTGGTAATCCATCTTTTACAGGGTCAGCCAACATCTCTTATTCCTCTTTGGTTGTGTTGGAAGATTCTTCTTGGTATCCTTTCATCACTCATCCTTATTAACTGTTCTTGTTGTTTGTTTTAATTTTGTCTTCAAGCTGGTATATATTCTTCTCTTATTATCTCATTTCGTATTGTACATGCTCGCATGCATCTTTTCACATTCCACAAAAGTAATTCTTTCATTTGGTTTTATTATCAAGTTTTCACTTCTTTACAACAAAGGAGAAACATCCATTGTCTTATATAGTTTAAGTTTTGTATATTATTATTAATTTTTTTTTTTTTTTTTTTTTGTCCTTTAATCTGGTTTGGTCATATCGGACGATGAATGAAATTGATGAAATGATCTCGGGGTCCATGGAGCTTCAAGTTACTCGACATTCGTCTTCTCAGGATAAGGAAAACTCCCCCCCCCCAAAAAAAAAAACAAAAAAAAACCCTAAGCGAGATTTGAACTCACAACCTTTTGAATGTGAGGCAGACATGCTACCATCACACAACCCAGGTGGGCTGTATCTTCTTGTTTTCCGGCCTAAAGTTATGATTATGTTTAAAGGCTCCTTTCAATTACCCGTTCAATTTAAAATTGTGGTTTCAAAATGCATAGTTATTTTATACTGGAATCAGTCCTAATTCAAGTTTAAGCTTGCAAAACTGACTTGCACATAAACCTTTGGTCAGTGTATGAGTTGTGTGCTTCTTTGACTCAACAAACTTTACATTAATTACTCCTGCATTAGGAAAATCTTTTAGAAAGTGATATTTTACATCAATATGTTTCTGTTTTATGTGATATGGCTTTTTCAACAATTTAATACAATATAGGTTATCTTTATATACTTGTGTGAGCGCTTCATTTAAATGTGTTACAAATTTCTTTATCCAGTTTAATTCTGTTGCATAGCTACTTAATACCATGTACTATGCTTCTGCAGAAGAGAGTGCTACTGCTGATTGCTTTTTGGTGGTCCCAAAACTGTACTGCCTAGCACTTTAAATAAATATCCTGTTGTAGATTTTGTGTTTGTCTCTTGCCCAATCTGAATCTGCAAAACCAACAATTTGCATTGCATTCCTGTCATTTAGAAATAAAAGATCAAGATGTATGTTGCCTCTAATTTATCTGATAATTCTTTTCAAAACTTTTCATTACAATTCAGTTGCATTTGTTTGCTACTATAGATATTGATTTCTGTACTAATGTCTGATCTAGTAGTCCTTATTACATATGTGAGACATACTACTAGCTCTGTAAGGTATGACATTTACTATATATGATCTTAACAGTTGTGTAGGTGGGTTAACTTCCAAAGATGATACAGGTTTACACTCACTCATTTAGAAAGTTCACGAGATAAGTTTTTTAGTCTAACCCTGTGTCTCTCCTATTCAGGAAACATGAATTTCAAGAAAATTGCGGAGCTTTCCTAAGTCTTTTATTTTGAACTTTGAGATTATTGCATGCTTTACAATTATTAAATCTCAAGTTTTATTTGGAGCAACTATTATGTCGTCTATACATAAAAGAACATGAATAATAGAGTTGCTTAGTCTTCTGGTATATTGGTTATTCCGTGACAGTTGAAAATATTAAGTTTTTCATAAATAGACCAAATTTACAGTTCTAAGCTCTAGGTGCTTGCTTCAAGCCATAAAAAGCCCTGTTCAACTCAAAAACTGACAATGCACCATCTGGCAAACTTTCCGGTTGTTACATATAGATTTCTTCAGTTACTTCACCATGTATGAATGCATTTCTCATGTCTTATTACCTACAGATCAACTGCTTTACATTTATTGCAGATATTATTGTTCTGAATGTAACTATCCTGGCTACTAGGGCATGTTTCATGATATTCAAAATTTTTTTTACTGCAACCTGTTACGATAAGTTTTGCTTTATATTTTGCTTCTCCTTTTGGTTCAGTTTTTATTTTAAACACCCGTTTATTTTCAAGTGGTTTTCTACCTGGGTCAACTCAGTTAATGGCCTAGTTGTTTTCCATCAGAGTTTTTAATTCTTCATTTACTACATCTAACCACAAATGTTCATTGCTCTGCCCTTGATATTCTCATATTCATTTGGTACATGATGGACTGTAATTCTGCATTAAAGCTAAGTACTTCTGCTCATAATGCAAAGTTCAGTTCGTGTTCAGTGCTTACAACATAGTCTTACAAATAAGTAGGTGCTTTTCTTACTCTAAGTACTCATTATAATTTAAACAATCTCTTCTAAATGTGAAACACAAGTTTCATCTATTTTGCCTTCTGTTTAACAATTTTTATAATTCTACAGTTTATTTTACAATCTTCCCAGTCTGTAGTAACTGTTGTATATTTATAAATTTGTTTTCATCAATGATATGTCCCTATGTCTAATTACTTTCCTAACTTGTGGACATTTTCTTTCAAAGTGGGATTTAATCTCATTAGATAAGAACTTAACTCTAATAACACATCTAATCATTTGGATATAATGAATAGGTGCCATTGCATCATATATTCTGAAGTAATGAAATACTGATTTAGATTCTAGAAAGTAACTGGCGGTAAAATGAGTGAAATCAGGAATGAAGATAAGAGCATACCTTTTGCCACTTCAAGATGGGACCTAATACATTGCTATGAACAAGTTCTGATGGCCTAAACACTCTTGATTCTTCTGAGTATGAAGTAATGTAGTTTGTTTACCTAGTTGTTTCACATACTTTATTCTTTAGTAATTTCTGCATTTGTTCCTAAGTGCATGCCTTCAGCTAACATTTCAGCTTTTCTAAGTTTTATTTTCCTCTATCACTTAACCGCTCGTGCCATATTAATTTTCAACTTAAATTAGGCTGAAGGCTAGTTAAAATGTTAAACAACTCTTAAATTGCATTTTGTAAACAAACAATTTAATTATGTAAAATATGTTAAACATATTTATGCAGGTATATATTTGCTTACTTGTGAAAAAATATTATTGTAAATACAGAATAAATAATCTTTAAAAATATTACCAAGTATATATTTACAGGTTCTTTTAGAAATTTGAATTATGAATATTTGTATATATTTCAGATTTGCTTTTGCATATTTTAAAACCTTTATGGTATATGTTATTCTAGCTGTAATAAAACAAATAATTGGACTACAAAAATTTTAATTTACAGGCAGGTAATACTGCAGGTTGGAGCCCTTTTTCTCCAGTCAGTCGGACTATAACTCCACCATCATCACCAGCAGCTGTGACACTGCCTCGTTGTGTTGCCACACCCACCAGCCTGAAGCTCTCTTGGCAAGAGCCTGCCTGCCATGGAGCTGAAATCTGTTGTTATAATATTGACACTGGTGATGGCCTTGTAGTAACAGATGGACCAGTAACAGAGCATGCTCTTGAGGGTCTCCATCCAGATACAACTTATAGGTATAGTGTTCTAGTTACAGTGATGAATAGAGCTTAGAACCAAAATATGCATTTCTATGGCATTTGACAGCTGATAGTAGTATACTGTCCATGTCATAACACATTTCTGGGGGCTTTGAAATTCATTTCATTGTATTAACATTTTGTTAAATAGATTATTTCAATATTATCTTTAAAGGGGCAAAATTGCAACTTCTAAATATAATATGATATTGTATCTATTTTTGCTAATATGTATATACATAAATATGAGAAATAGATATGAAAGAAAATAATACAGTTTGATATTCACTTTTAAAGAAACTTCATACACTTCATGCCATTACATAATTAAAGAACATGCAGTAAACTTATATATCTACTCGTGCATAGACATGAACCAACCACTCCTAAACAGCTTGGCAATGTTTTCATAATTCAGCAATTTTTTGCATTGCATTGTGGGATGATAGAATCTGATTCTCCTTTCCTGTTATTTTCTTTTGGTCCTTAATAAATGTTAAAAAGTTAGGTGCATTGGTTTTGCATTTCTCCCTACATCTGATTTCTTTAGACCTTTATCAACTTCTAAGATTTTAAACTTTTCCCTTTGGGATAACTTCTTTCTTTTACCTTTCCCTACTCCATTGATTGACATTGTTTAAATCAGAACTGCTCCACTGAAATTTTCACCTCAAACCACATGAGACTAGAACAAGAGACACAGCGAAAGGTCACCTAATGACTTTTAGAACAGGCTAACAGAATACAAAATTCATTCAACTTTTGTCCTTTTATGGCTTAAGCAGAGGCAAAACATGTCATGGTCAGGGATGAACAAACAGCTTCACATGCAAATATGATTAAAGATGAACAAATTGCTCTGTGAATCAGGAAATGATACCATAATTGTTCAGTGAGTCTGGTAAACATTGTAAAACTTCATTCAATTGGTCTTATATTCATTAAGAGGAGTTTATTTTTTTTGGTATATTGACTTTTTTGTTGTTCTGCATTCATAGAGATGCATGATTTAATATAGATGCTTGAGGAGATATAGAAAGGGCAATTCAGCTGAATTCAAGAATGATTTTAATGAAAGGGTGTTTTGGAACAGTGATACGTATGAATAGATATTTTTGAGTTGGGTTTGTAACACTTAAGTATCAACTTACAAACCCAACTCAAAAATATCTATCAGTTGAATTCGTTAAACTGATATATTCGGTAAAGTGGCATTCATAAAAACTATAATTGACTTTATATTGTAAATACAAAATCTTTTTTAAAATTGCACCTGGTATAGACAAACCTATGGCAGAAAGGAAACTGAAGTTTGAGATCATTGAGAGAAATAGAAGATGAGGGTTATTAAATCCCTAGAGCTTTTGCTCTAGCTGTTTTGCATTTCTCAAGTTTACAATTCATTTCAAAACAACCACATTGCTACATTACAACAGTGCTTCTATGTAGAAGTAATAATCTGAATGTACCTTATATTTTCAAAATATGAGAACTTACTTCTGTTCTTTAATAATGAGTTAAAAGTTGTGATGTGAATGGCTGCTTTGCATGCATGCTAATCAACACAAAAATGAGATAATTCACACTTTAATCCTTTGCATACACTATTTTATCTTCAAAAGGAGCTGAAAGAAGGAAAAACCGGAAATGGCGGACAGTGGTTCTCACTTATTATGTATGAGATTGTACATGGTTCGTATAGTACATGTACACCAAATCAATGATTATATTAATGGGGATTACAATCTCTTGGTGAAATGTGCTTTTAATTTCCTGTGATACTAATATCAGCAATTATATAAACTAGGATAACAGGAAAAGTTATCGTTGTTGGTGAAACCGGCCCTAAGTAGTCAAAAAATGACTAAACCAACTTAATAACAAATTTGGTGAAAATGTTAAAAATTTCTATTTTAAAACGTAGTTGGCTTTTCCCTTTGAATGTAATAGAGATATGAGTGATTGAAAGCAGTATTTCATATTTTAAATTGGAAGGATTAATTTAGTGATGAATTGAAATGTTTATATAAATGAGCTTAAGTTTGAAATTGGTTAAAATGTGTTACCTAAGTATTAATTTGAGTACCTCTTTGTTACTTTCTGCCATGAAAGGATTTGACTCTTCTTTAGTTATGCATTTGTGTGCTGAAGGTGATATATTCATAGCCAAAGAGAGAAGTTTACACATATCTTGCGTAAGCTTCAGCAGCTATTGTCCACGATATCTTTGTCTTCCGGGAAGGCCGCGTCTTGGCTTGAAATGTTGCCGACGTTTCGCCTCACTATGTGGGGCTTCCTCAGGGCGTGTGCTCTCATCACGACAGTGCCAGGTGAACTGTCGTGATGAGAACACACGCCCTGAGGAAGCCCCACATAGTGAGGCGAAACGTCGGCAACATTTCAAGCCAAGACGCGGCCTTCCCGGAAGACCAAGATACCAAGTTTACACATATTTATTAATATTTTTTCTATTTTAATCAATTTCAGACTTAACTCTCCTTATAGGAGCACTCATAAATGATAGAATCTTAATGCTTTTTTTTCCTGTTTATTTGTCAATCAGGATAAAAGTACAGGCTGTCAACAGTGTTGGGCCAGGTCCATTCTCTCCTATGCTTCGGGTGTCTACACTTTCATTACCACCAGCACCTCCCAAGTTGGAATGCACAGGCATAGGGCACAACTATCTAAAGCTCAAATGGGGTGATGGAAAGAACATCAGTTTCACACAGTACGCAGTAGAGATGGAAAATCCATGGACTAAAGAGTAAGTAATTTGCTAGTAGACAAATGTAGGTGTAAACAACTGTTTAGGTTTTCAAACTATTTTCTTAGCTATGGCTGATCAGTTCTGTATGGTTTCAAATACACTTGAACATTGAGATTTTATATCTATTACATTTTATATAAATACATTGATTTTGTAAAGCCTATATTCGTTTATTGTCAAATTAACAAAGATTATAGCATTGTCTATAAGTATTGGTGCCTCTAGTTAGAGATTTATACTTTACCACTTTATTATAAATGGAAGTACAAAAATAAACATTTATTTCACTATAGAGCAATCCCATAACAGACACATTAAATAATAGCGAATAAAATAATTATATTTTATCTCTTATTTGCTTGTCTCAGTTCATTTTAACAGTTACAGATTGGCTTTATTCTGGTGTAATGCAATCTGCATAATTCCAGAATTCAGTATGTTATAGAGCACATTTTGGATCGTAACTTCTTCAATAATAGGAATGTTTTGATTTTTAAAAGCTTCTAATAAAGTTTAAACCCTCCCCTATAAAACATATATTTTTTAAAACTATTTTTGGATAAATCAAAGCTTCACAAACATGAAGGTTTGAATCATTCAATAGAGAAAATAGGATTACAATTATTATAAAAATAGGTTTAAGACTAAATTGTATGTTTATTTGTAAGCATTTTGTAACAGGCTGATATTTTGATCAATTCTCTGGCCAAGTGAAGCAATTCTACATAAACTTCTACAGAAAGTTGAGTTGAGCAGAGTTTTTTAGGCTCAATTCCAATAAAATAAGACAGCGAACCAAAAAAAAAATCTTGCTACATTGTTTACAGTTAATATGGTAGCATATTAACTGTAAACAATGCAGCAAGATTTAGAATGGCAAAGAGGAAAAATAAGCACCAGGTTAAAAAAGCATTTCAGGAATTTGTGTAATAAGGAAAAAGACAAGTCTGCTTTTGCCTATCATTTTTGGAAAAATCATATATTGAAGAAGTAGTATATTTGTTAAAAAGCATGCAGCATCACATTTGATTGAAAACCTGGAAAAAAATATACATGAAAAAGCATGAGAAGTGATTGATGAACTTTGAAGTAAATATGGAAGATAATCCAAACTATAAGTCCATCAAAGCATCACCAGAAGATGACGTGACTTCAAGCCCAGTTTCTCACTAGGCTCAGTTGACTAGCTGAAGATATGGTAAACATCCTATGAAACATGTTCTGGGTGTATACTTAAATAACAAAGCTTAAAGAGTATAAAGTTCGACTCATTTTTAGTAGTTTTCTAACTTTGTTGTGTGCATTTACATTCTTAATTTGGTTTGTTTAGTATTGTTGTACTCTGTCTGGAATTGATCTAATGCCCTTTTCAGATATTAAATATCTTTAAAAAATGATATTTCTCTTGCACTAAACACATCTTTGTTTCAACTAATTGCAACGTTGAACTCACTTAGACGTTGAAACAGCAAAATCAGGTGCTTTTTATGCTCTTCTTCACTGTTTGATGTGATCCAAATATCATCTATGTAGCAATATAAAATCTCCTTAGTGCCTCAGAATTGTGTCATTGTGCATTTGAAAATTTTGTGCAGCATTCCAAACTTAAAAAGGGAAACAAGGGAAACAAAGAAATTTTAATAATTCACGTGGAGTTATGACTGCTGTTTATCATCTGGATGTAGGAAAATATTATATGCCCTAAGCAAGTCAATTTTAGTGAAAATCAATTTTAAAGTCCTGTAGATTAGCTATAAGATATCTGTGTGTTGGTGATATTGTTGAATGCCCAGGACTCCCCAGCTTCCATGAACCATCTTTCTTAGGAACTTAAGGGAGAGAGTTCGGAGAAGATTACAAATTCCCATATTGATCTTTGTTGAAATTCTAACTTAGCTGCCCTTAATTTGTCATGTAGTAATCACTTTGCCTGTGCTGTTACAGGGTATCCTTCAGTTTTAATTGTGTGACATTGTTGTAAACAGGATATCAACATGGATGTTAACCTACAGCAAGTTAAGACATTTTTTCAAAATGTTATCATATTTCTAGTCCGATGGCATGAAAAGGACTGATTCAATGCCTGATACCTTAATTATTGTGCCAGGTGTCATAGATGTCACTGAATCGATGAGCCATCTGTACTTCAAATCCACCAAGAGGTTGTAATGGTGAATGAAATAGCACAATTTGGAAATTGTTTGAAAAGCTGTGGCATGATCCAAGGTTAAGTGTTAAAAGACATTCTTTGGAAGTGTGGATGCTTAATCTATTTGCTACATAGTTTTGAATCATTATTTTTCATTAATCTTTAGATGAAGAAGAAATTGCAGATATATCAGGACCAATATTGATCAAATATATAGTATCCATTAACTCTGGCATTAATCCTTAAGTATGTAAATTAATTAGCTACATCTGCTGTTCTTCCTCTATTTTGCAAACTGATTTCATTTCCCTTTCATTTTTACCTGGTGCGGAAGTGGTTCAAATAGACATGGTCGTTAGTGTGATATGTATGGACTAGCCATCCATTCAAAACTGAACATTGCAAGTTTGTATTCTAGCAACTGCAGTCAAATGTACATGAATAAAGGATGGGGAGGACCCACATAAAATAATAGGTGGTGGCATACATGGATGAAAAGAAAAGAAAAAAAAAAAAACCCCCCAAAAAAAAACCAGTGCAATATCATTGAAAGAAATTAGTATTTTTTTCAACACCCATTCTGCTAATGTTTATCTTGATTATCATGATATATATAAAGGAATACTCTTTTGTAACAATAGTGAAAGTCATGTGAATGGAACACATCAGATAGTTTTACTTAGTTATCACTGAAGAGTATATGTTCATATTGGATTTTATAAATGTTTTCAGATTCCAGACTGTATATCAAGGCATGAGTCACAGCTGTAGAGTTAACCGCTTGCAGGAATCAACTGTGTATAGATTTAGAATATCAGCAGCTAATGATGCTGGGCAAGGAGATTTTTCTGATGTTCAAGAGTACAGTACATGCATTGCTCCTCCACCAGCTCTGAAAGGTTTGTATCTATTGTTTTTCAAATGGGAAGAGGTCTATGTTGCAGTGAATGAGATACAATATTGTGCTCCAGGTTGCTACCCCTACTCTTTTCATATTTCCCTCTCACTTGTACACTGAGCATGCAAATCTGCCTGGCGACATAATGTTTATTCATGTGTGTTATGAAAACTATTTGAGCTAGAAAGCTGTGGTTTTTATGGTTCTGCTACAAACATTACTTCCTATTACATAAACAAAAAATTGAGTAAGTTCTTGTAACACAAACATGATTTAGTAATTACTTACTAGTAAATAATTACTAAGTGGCATGTTACAAAAACCAAATCAAATTCTTTTGATTTAATTTTATTCACATCACTATTACAAGCTGCTTTGCATATTTGCAAGATTTCAAATCACTCCCTATCTTCCTCGTAAATTATTTTTTGCAAAATTTGAATATTTTGTCTTAGGCAAGCAGTATCACTTAGCACATTACTCCCCAGTTAAGCACAAATGCAATATGTCAACACAGCAGCACTCCGATTGGCTGCCGGCCTGGTGGTTCTTAAGGGCAAACCTCATCCCGTTTGAAAGCCACTGTAATGATTAAACACAAAGGCTTTCACATATTTCCTTTGTAAGATGTGTTTCAGGAAATGTTGAGGAAGAAGGCTTTATCCAGTAGACATTGGTTACTAGGCTCAAAAACTGAATTACAATTTGAAACTGTTTTGATCATCCAAAGTTAGAGCAAGTAGTAATGCAAATAATGCTATAGCAAGGTTTAATGGAATCACACAGATATTTTTTTGTCATCCTGTTTCACCCATTTTCTATTCATCTATATTATAAAAACAAGGTGAATGTGCATATTTGTACTGAAAATAATGCCTTAATGATCATAAATAGCTATTCACAGAAAGTAATACTTTCTGTTATTTTCTCTGTTACCTGGCAGAGAGTGATGTATTTTTTTGGACTTTTTAGCATGGTTCCTATGTAATGTTTATTTGCAGATAAAAGAACCCCATACCTTGCAAGAAGAAGGTTGCTGGGCAAAATTTTCCTCAATTTTGAGTCCGCAAGCATGATTTTGTCCTACCTGTAGGCTACGAAATGATCTCTTATCATCGTGGCACATAATGGTGAACCCACGGACTATAAATTCAAATCTGATTATGGAAACATTGTAATGATGCCCTTTGCTGCACTTAGGAACTACAGTAAAATAAAATAAAAAAAAAAAAAAAAAACTTAAGATAAAATAAGTACAGGAAAGATTGCACTCCATCCAAAAATGTTGACTTTCTCAAAAATGGCTCTTAATGATTTTGATTAAAATACTGCATATTAAAGATATTTACATCACAAATAAAATTTATATTTTAAATTGAATCGAGTCGAATCTTTATCACAGTGCCTGATGAAGCATAACTTCACTATTCACTCAGCACTATTGCTATTGTGTGATAGCTTTGTGTTAATACAGCAAAGGCAATAATACAATGAAAAACAAACTATATGCTACTTGTATGATAGGTGTGTACATTCTGGACAAGCATTTGGTTTCGCTTCACATGTGTTGCTATTAGCTGCAGTGCACAGCTGCTTAAATTTATTTCTGGGAAAAAAGATATGATTGAAGATCGTAGTACACTAGTGATGGTGACACAATACAATAACATGAAGTCAAGAAGATTACTAATATTATGTTATTTAGCATATACTGTTCCTCACATTGCAATTACCTTGCTTAGTTTTGCTGCTTCTGTTTTCTTCAGCTTCCTCTGAACTTTGCTCCCACAATTACACTTGCATCATTACAAAAAACAGCACAAGTGAACAGAATACACAATATAACTAACAGAACACTTCTTACAGTTAACACTGATTAAGCAATCAGTTTAACCTCCAAGGTAACTATACTGAGAAAAATGGATGTGGACATGGTTTGCAGCAATCGCGAACATGGATATAATACAGTTTGCAAGAAAATATGTCAAATACACAGGGACAAAATATGATTTCACATGAACAGAGTTCACAGCATGAAAGAACATGCTAGAAAATATGCAAATTCATGTAAAACTTGAACTATGTTTAGGGATGGACATAAGACCCTTGTTCAATTCATTCCACAAATTTTTCAGTTTAGGCAGATAAGTTGCCATGTCTTCATTTTCTTTCCATTTAAATTGGAAAAACTGTATGCAATATTGCAACCTCACTTTCAAATGATGGTTCATATAGTTTGTGTAGCTCCAACCAAGTATCGCTTGCATTTTGAAAACACATAATCTGCACATTCTTTTCTATCATAGGGTTAGTTAACAACATCATTTGCCTTGAAGAAATTGTCAACTTTCTCTTTGTGCTCTTTACATCGTTCAGCTGTTGCCCTTTCAACTAAATTGGTGGGCTCAATGAATTTCCTCTACCTGCCTGGGTAGTATGGTGGTAGTATGCCTGCCTCACATTCAACAAATCGCGAGTTCAAATCTAGCTTAAGCTGAGTAACTTGGATAAGGTTTTTTTTCCAGGGTTTTTCCTTATCCTGAGAAGACGAATGTTGAGTAACTTTTAAGTTCCATGGACCCCGAGATCATTTGAGCATCATTTCACAAATTTCATTCATCGTCCAATATGACCTACCAGGTTATAGGACTTTAAGCCGTAGCTTAAAAAAAAAAAAAGTTTCCTTGACAACCTCTAGAGCAGTGTTTCCCAACCTTTTGAAGTTCACGGCACCCTTGGGAATAACATTAAACACCAGGGGCACCCTTCCTTGAATTAAAAGAAAATTAAGCTTAATATGTTAATTTATTGAAATATTATATAATAATAACGTACACCATAACATAATACAGTAAACTTTACTACAATCACTGAGTAAAAATACATCAATAAATTTTGTTCGATTAATGATTAATGTGAAACTTGTGATTGATGCTTAGAGCACAGATATGTGATGTCGGGTCTTACAGTTGACAGTGAAACACGCAAATCATCCTCAAGGTTATTCAGTCTATTTCTTGCTTTGCATTTTATTGTCACCATAGCAGAGAAGGCTTGCTCGCATAGATAGGATGTTGAAAAGGGCAAAAGTGCGTTAATTGCTTTCTTCATTAGGTTAGGGTACTCCTCTCTCCGTTGAAGCCAAAAACTAGCCACCGACGTCTCACTCTTGGTGAACTTACCTTTGAGTGTGGAATCAGTGCAAAGATCAATAAATTCATCTCGTTCGCAAGCAGTGAAATCTATTTCCTCTGCACTATCTACAAAATCAAATGGTGAGACAACCCAGTCGAGATTCATAGAGGAAACAGTTGGAAAGCACGCATCTATTGCATCTTGCAATCTTGATAAGTGATCACAAATGCGGTCAGATCTTTATCTCCTGCCACATTTAGAAGAGATGGAAAGTTCGACAAATCTCCTTTTTGAACTGCAGACTTCCAAGAACTAAGTTTTCTTTTAAAACCTTTCATTTTATTGGTTGAGGAGATTATTGTTTCATGTCGACCCTGCATTGAAACATTCAGTTCATTCAGCTTATGAAAAATATCTGCCAGATACGACAGTTCAAAACACCAAGAATCACTTAGTAAGAGCTCATGAAATGTGTCTTGATTTTCATCCTTAAAAAAAGTTTTTAGCTGTTCTCTAAGTTCGAGAAACCGGTTCAATACACGACCCCGCGACAATCACCTTACTTCTGTGTGAAGTAACAAGAGGTATGAGCTGCATCCGTTGCGCGACATAACTGTTAAAAAATTCTGCACTTTAAAGGTCGAGACTTCATATAGTTCACCATTTTCACAACTTGGTTAAACACTTCAGCAAAATATTCATTACACGCTTTCACGACTAATGCCTCTCTATGCAAAAAACAGTGAGTTATAATAATGGATGGATTTTCATTGAGAGCTCTGGCAGTAAAACCTTTAATTTTCCCAGACATAGATGGTGCACCATCTGTACACATACCACAACAGTCTTTCCATGAAAGATCATGATCATTGAGATAGGAATTAATAGAAACGAAAATATCATGGCCTGTGGTTGTAGTCTCCAGCGGTCTACAGAACAGAAACTGTTCACTAATATCTTTTTCATCAATATATCTGATAAAACCAAGGAGTTTTGGCTTGTCACCAATATTGAGACTGTCATATACTTGCAAAGCAAATGTTCTTTAAGTTTTTATTTTCTCCGTGACTTGTTCGTTGATATTGCATGACATTTCAGATATCCTGCGGCTGATTGTGTTGTTGGACAGAGGAACTTTCGAAATTTGATTAGCTGCTCCTTCACTAAGTATTATTGAAACTATAACTTGACATGCAGGGCCAATGATTTCCTCTCCAAGAGTATGAGGTTTCTTTTTTTTTTTAGCTATCAGTTCTGCTACTTTAAATGAGGCTTCAAGAGCAGTATCACCTATGGTCATTCTCTTTACCATTCGCACAGCTGTTTTCTTCTCCCCTTCTAATATATGTAAAAAATACATTACACTTTTCTGTGACACACTAGGATGCTTTGTTGTAAGATGCCGCTTCAGTTTGCTAGGTACCATTGCTAAGTGTTTCGCCACAAACTAAACACACAGGGATAGGGTTTTCCTCGTTGTTATTCCACTTAAATCCATACGCTAAGTAACTGTCCTGGTATGTTCTTTTCTTTCGTTTGTCTTCTTTATGTGGTGAATTCGACGGTCCGGGAGAAACTGTAAGATTTGGCTTCTTAAAGCAGCAGTAGGAGCCAACTGTTCACTTTCACTGTCCTGGCATTTACGTTTAACAATGAACTTATCCATAGCTAAACACTGTGAATCAACGCGAAGAAGACAACTGAAAGCGCCAAGCGGCGTACACTTTTATATATTTATCTGTCAAAGTCTCGGGAATGTTCGTGAGGAAGCGAGTAGTTTCGGGAATGTTCGGCAGGGTATGGCTGTAATGCCATCTGTGGGATAATAGTATAACTGAATTATTGAAAGGAATCGACCACTATCACCATCTGCCGTGCATGAGAGTAATTGATTTGACTTATTTAATTTCAAGACCTTACAAGACTTAAGGCTTCAGTAGAAGGTATTTTTTTTTTTTTTGTTTGTTTATCTCAATATCTCGCGGCACCCCTTAGCCAATCACATGGCACCCCAGGGTGCCGGGGCACACCGGTTGGGAACCGTTGCTCTAGAGTATCAGAATGGAATCATCACACAAAACCAATCCTGTACTTCCACATAGGCCAATACTAAACAACAGTTTGTTTTTATATTATGGCTTCTCTAGTTGCTCATAATGGTACAAAAACAGTATACCAACTGCACAAAAAAGTGAAGAAAAATGTCCTGCACAAATAAATACTTATCCCGATAACCTAGTCTTTCATGCCACACCTGCAGTGTTTTTATTTTAGTTGCGGCAGTCCTTTGAAGTGAATCAATTGGGAATTACCACATGCATGTCCATGTGTAAGTGCCCTTTTTCTCTAGCTTTAATGTGCTCTTCTTTTCTAGCAATCCATGTTTTGTAATACTAAAAGTCAGAATGGATGCTGTTCAGCACCAGGCACATACCTTACATTTTCAAGATGTCCTAGTTGCCATTACCTATTGACCAGCATTTCAACATCTCCATGTCCGCACCTAGTGCTTGTATCGTATCCTTACTCACAAGTTTGACTGGAACTGTGAACTTCTCAAAACTTGCAAAATATTGTTTATTTGCTGTCATGTGAGGGGTTCCAGAATCCATATCCAAGCATCAGATTTTGTATACCATATCTTGCTAGAATGATATGTCAGTTCCTATTACGTTCTGCCTATTTCCTATTGTAGTAAGGTGATTGAAAATTTTGTCTATTTTTCTTTAATTCTTTAAAGATATAGCAATCTTTTTTTAGATTAAATTTATTATAGTAAACTAAAATAATTTATTATAGTAAAATAATTTTGATTTAACCTAACCTTGGTGCCAATTGTTACTGAGATGTGAAAGCTATTTGTGAGAGTTGCTTACTGAAAAACTACAGTTTTAGACTTATACCCCGTTCCCCTGACCAGAAGTTGTATTCTCTAATCGTTTAATTCTGATAATCGTTTTAAAGAGTGAGCTGCAAATACACTTGTATCAGTATCAGCACATATCAGCTCATATTACTAGTAAACTCTTCTCATTTGTGCAGATCTATTCAGTTAAGTTTGTCCTCCATTTACTGTCATCAAAGTAATTATGGTGTAATTGTTGCCAAAATCCAAATATACCTTGACCAGAATTTCATGTGATTCATATAGATGAAGTTCTATATTCAATCATGACTGAAAACAATTTTTCTACTTAAGCAGCTCAGGTTCACATTGAAGCTCCAAAAATAAACTCAGTTTCTGTATATTGCTCTATTTGGAACTTCTACCAATTTGTCCCATATGTCTTAGCTGGCACATGTGCTAGGACTAGAGATGTGACTAACAATTATCTTTCTGTAACAAAAATGCTGAGATGCATCGAATAATATGGCCAGGTCTTGCATTTTTTCACATTTTCAGATTTCAAATTTCTCATTTATTTAAGTAATCTTAGAGAATAGACTTGCTGACAGTTTGCAATTGGATCTTGATTAATCAATGTTAAAATTGTGTGTCCTTGTTTGACCTTACCAGTAAAGGCATATTGTTACTATTCAGCATAAGTAATTTATTCATACCCATCTGTAGAAAAACTTCTGTACTTATAAATTGATTGCAAAGAATGCCGTGAAAACTGATGTGTTTAATTGTGACCGTGACCTACATTTAAAGTGATAAGAAGCACATAATAAACAATCTTGTAATTCCATGTTATGGTTACTCAAACTTGTAAACAACACTGGCTATTTTTTGAGAGTGAGCATACATCAAGTATGTGTCACACCCACATATTTGCAAACTATATAATAATCTTTGAGTTTTTCTAAAAAAAAGTCATGTGAATGTGACTCATCAGATTTTTGAAAAAAAGGCCTGCAGGTATGTGCATGTGTGAGTGTGTGCTTGCATGTGTGTGTGTATGTGTTTACGTAAGTACATACATGTCCCCGCTCAGTATGTTAATTTTAACATAGATTTATAGGAACATCTACTCCCACAAAGATCACATTTTGGGTATGCATCATATATACATATTTCATATGAAACTGGTTTTCATATGCATTCTGAGTGGTACAGATGAACTGAGATATATATAACTAAATATAAATATAAATCTTGGTAGGCAATACAGACATAGCAAAGCAAAAACACACCGTTTTTGCCAACATCATAAAGAAATTAAGAATAGAACTTAAATATTCTTGTAGAATGTTTGATAAAACATGGTGATTGACATTTTGAAAGGCGGTGATGATAGAGAAGAGATTAATGCACATTGTCTAACATCATTAGATCAGAAAGGTTGCAAATAATCTCAGTTCATATAGATATGCAGAAAAGTGGAGGATTGAAAACATTAAATGCTTGAGGATTTTAATAGCCTTTGTTTTAATGATTGCTCATGGTTTATGTTCTTTGGGTTTATTTTGTTTAGCAAATATTAATTAAGGAAGACAAAAATTATGGATTAATAAAGGTTTCAGCTAGTACACTTTTTTATCAATAGATGACATTTTAGAATGACAATATCACTCATAACCTCTAATGGAGGATATTAATGCTGTGTAACTGGATAACTATTAGTTCCAAGTAAGTGAAAGCAAGAGACATATGTAAATGATGACGATAACAGTAAAGGAGATAACTAGTAGCTGTCTTTGATACTTTGGATCCATTGTTGGGCAACTAGTTGCAGTGTAACCATTACATTATTTTCTGCCCATCCCTGGTTAGGACTAGATCAACAATGACTGCTTGAGCACAACTGCAATTAATGATGCTGCACATGCATTGTCACTTTTCCAATCTTCAATTAGTTTCCTCTCGCTGCTACTTGGATTCTGAGCAACTGGATACAGTTGCTTTCCATATGTGATCAAGGCCATGTCTTATTATTCAAATTGCATGTTGATTTGCCTTTTCTACTTGGGCTTATTTGCCAGTCAAATAAACTTCACAGTATTGTAATTCTAGCTTAATTTCACAATTATGACATATTTGCTACTGCATGACACGCATTTACTCTACTAGTAATAAAAGGAACATATTGTCAGAGTGGAGTTTGTAATTAATTTGTTCTCAATTACTTATAAAACTCAAAGCCATATATTATTTCCTGGATTTCTTGATTTTGTTATTTATGTGTGAACTGAATCCATACTATTAAAGTTATGTATTTTAAACAATGAATTGGGCAATTTTATCTGTAACTTTACTTCTTATTTAAGTAGTTTTGTTGTACACAAAATGTATTTTGTGTGACTGATAAAGTAATAAATCAGAATCAATGAAATCAACAGGAGAGCATAACCCATAAATACAATATTGACAGTTTGCTTACATGTATTAAGTTTTTGGAGTATATAATCATAAATATTTTGTTTCAGGTCCCAAGGTCAGTGACATTCAGCATAGAAGCTGTTGTGTAGAATGGAATGCATGCAGAGCAATTGGTAGTGATCCAATCAACTATCTTGTTCAGCTTTCCAGACTTCGAGACCAAGAATATAAGCAGGTGTGTAGGTTTGTTTCAAATAGTTTGTTTTACGAGGATGCACACACTATTTATCATGAAGTATAATGTGCCAGCACATTCTCCTAGTTTTATACCAGAACGTAGACAGTTAAGAAAGAGTGTTGCATGTTCTGAAATCTTTGTCATAAGAGTTGACAAAATGCTTGAATAATTCAAGCCTGGGTAAAGAATAAACTAAATAATTTGTATGTGCAGCTTCACCGTATTTAATAATGACAGCATAAGAATAATTTTATCCTATACCCAAGCTGTTGAATTGTGGCACTTAACAGTTTGAGTGGCTTTATGTAATGTTGGCATATTGTGGTTGCAACATTGCCATCCTTATTTAGTTGAAATTAAGTAAGAAGCAAATCAACTGTAATCAGTTTTGTTAACAACAACAGCTGATTTTGAATCTTTTTATCATGTAAATTTAATTATCAATAAACTGCATGAAGACTTTAAACTTTAAATTGGAATAAAAAATTAATAAAGGGTCCGCCTTTATTTTTGTTATCATTTTCTCTATTATTCTATATAATAATTTTATAGTCTATTTCCATCTAAAGTCACATATAAACAGTGAACTAGTAGTAGTGAATATTGATGAATAATAACTAATCTGTTGTTATTATTGTTAATTGATAATAATACACACACAATATATTGCGATGTATGTAAAATAAATTGTGTACTTTTGACAATATAGTATAAATTAATGTAAACTTGCTTGTTACAATGAGAGAAAGATTAAAGCAAGGTATATAAAAAGTGGTTTTCATTCCCATTTTAAAATTGAAAAGGCTCGTTTTCATTAAGTCTTAGTTGTCACCAATTTAGATGCTTAATTATCATCACCATCATGATTCACTCCTTTGTTAGTTATAGCTCTTGTGCTTTGTGCAAGAGTTGCTGCACTTTGCTGCATGTTTTTATCAGCAGGAAAAGAGGGACTGGTGGGTAACAGTCATCCCATCAGTGTTCACTGAGAAGCATTGTATATGTTCAGTTATTAAAAAACAACATTACAATACATAGTATATGCTTAACTTATAATCTGAAGGGCTTGAGGTTGAATGTTGATAGAATGTCTTGTTTTCTGTTATACTTAGAATACAAATTACTAAACACTAAGAATTGTGGACCCTGTGCTTATTTAAACACATTCTTTCACTGTTCAGTAAATGATAATTGCTGCTACTGTGGATTTTATTGCAAAGTAACTTCCATGTTATATGGTTTTAAGAACTATTGAAGTTTACTTTTACCAGAACAGGGCTGCAATCACATTAAAGCTCAATATTATCTTCACACCATATTACAGCCACTTTAATTATTATACTGGTTATGTAAATTATGTTTTTATATACAATATATGCCCAATTATTCGTGTGTGGATTATCCGGTTTGCAGATTATCCATGCATCCCTCTCCCCCCAAATATTGTAGATTGGTTTCTTTAGGAACCAGCAATAAAATAAGTGCAGCATGATAATAAGTGTCATTTCCATTGTTTAAACAATCACCATGTGACAACAAGTACCCTTTCCATTGTTATCATCCTGCCTGTTCCTGTAAATTAAAAAAGTTAAGTTTTTCGGATGTTAATCTGCGTGTAAGTATCAATGAAGTAAGTTAAAAAAAATATGTAAAAGGGATGGCGGAGAAATGAAAAAAAAAAGTGTGTGTTGACATTGAAACAAAAATTAGAATTAATTGAAAGATTTGAGAAAAGGGGATAACTGTTGTCAAACTAATGGCGATTATGGGATTGTAATGCAGACTGTTTGGAACATAAAAACAATAAGCAGAAAATACTTGATTTTATCAGGAACTGTGATTCTAATTCTGGACCATCTGTATGAAAAAGCATAAAGAGATCAACATTTGATGACTTAGATGGTGTTCTTTTACAATAGTTCAGCCAAAAACGAGCAGAAGGTGTCACTGTTTCACGCGCGAATTATGCTGAAAAGGTTAAATTTTTTCATGAAGCTCTAGGTTTAGAGGGAGAATTTAATGCCTCACCAGGTTGGCTATCCAGATTCAAATGACATGGATTTGTAAACTTACTGTGCAAGGAGATCAGCTTAGTTCTAATATTGCTGCAGCTGACTCCTTCCTTGAAGAGTTCCAGAAATTTATGGAATAAGAAAATCTCATACCAGATCAAATTTATAATGCAGATATATTGGAAATGTCTACCAATCACAACCCTTGCTTTTAAGAGCGAAGCTTGTGCTCCTGGATATATGTCATCTAAAGAACGCATTTTGTGCACCGCTAATGCTTCAAAGAACCACAAAGTGAAACTACTAGAGTTTGGAAAAACAAAACAACCACAAGCATTCAAGGATATTAAAGCTAAGGATCTCCCTGTGCATTATTACAACCAAAATGGAGCAAGTGAAATTTTCAAAAACTGTTCCACAAAAATTTTGTACCGAAGTTCGGCAATTTCTAGAAGAAAAAAGGATTGCCAATAAAGGCTATTCTATTGCTTGATACCACTCTTTCCTATCTCATTGAGAACATTTTTGTTTCTGATGATGGACTCGCTAAGTTTTACACCTCATGTGAATACCATTATTTAGCCAATGAACCAAGGCATAATTACATCGGTAAAATGGCACTACTGGGCTGACCTACTGAGAATGCTAATCGATGAAGATGATTTGGTCACGTTCTGGAAAAAATTCACAATTCTAGATGCTTCCAATACATGAGTGATGCAGAAATTGTGACTTCTGCTTCACAACAAAACAAAGAAGAGGACAGTGAATGTGAAAGTGGGGATGTAGACAGTGACCTTATCAGTCATTGTACTGCATTGCAGTGCATTGATACTCTTGTAGATTATATGGGGTAAAGGAGGTTTGAGTACAACGAAAAATTTGAAGTGCTGTACGAAAAAATAAAGCTCCTCTCAGAATTAGACCAACATCATGGACTATTTTAAGAAATAAACAGACCTACATAACCTATGCACAGAAGAAGAATAAACTTTGAACAAAGAATACATGTTTAAAAAATCTTTTGAATGTAATTTCCTATTTACATGTACACACATTGAGTTGAGTTGGACCTCAACTGAAGAAGAGGGCAAACGCCCTTGAAACATATGTCTAGAAAACTTCATTTTAAGTGAGGTGAGTGTCACTATTCTGACTCATTTTCAACTATTATATATATATATATGTTGTACTTTAAAAGCATTAAATTATGGGTTTCTTGATTATTTTGTTTTTCGATTATTCATGCTTCTCCTGCCCCAATCAAGAGTAGTATACTGTATGTGGTTATACATCTATATATTTTTTTTTCTGAACACAAAATATTTATTTATTAGTTTGATTCATAAATGAGTTTGCCTAGTGACACATATATAAAATTTAGCATGGTAAACCAGTATCTCTCTTGTGCCAATAATAATTTCAGAGGTTATGAAGATCTATGAAAAAAATACATAGTTTACATTGCTTTGTTTGTTTTTGATATAGGTTTACAAAGGGCCTGAGATAAAAGTACATCTTAATGATTTGGAACCTGGAGCAGATTACAGTGTAAGAGTGTGTTCGGTGAGGCAGACAAATAGCGGTGATGTTCCAGGACCATATTCTCCAGCAGTACTGTTTTCAACCATTATGCCAGAACCAGTAGCATCAACAAATACCAGGACAACAGTGACACAGGTAGTAATTATTTCTATTTTGGAAAGCAGTACATTGTGTCCCTGTTATTCAAATAAAGGGTCCAGGGAAAAACAATATTGAAGTCCAATTTGTTTTAATTTATGTTTTGACAAATTTAGTAACGGTGATGCTCAAATTATCTTCTTCTCCACTTCATGGTAATCAGTTGCCTGTTCTACTTTCAAGGATCCCCATCCCATTTCCTGGGTGTGCCTGCAAAGGATTGTATTTCATAATTTGTTTTATAATTCTGTCAGACATTCTTAGAGTATTCCTTCCATCGTATTTTAAAATTCTTTAACTTTTTATTTCTTAGTCCTTTTATACTTTCATTTCTAATATGATTCTTTTTACTTTCTTCAGCAAGTATGTACAATGCACATAGTAGATAGAGAAGGTATTGTATTCCACCCAAAAATTTGATAAGAACAGATTTCACCGAAAATACATGTTTTGAAACTTTTTGAATCCAAAAACAGCATTTTTAGAAACATGTTCATGTGTGTGATTGAGTATGATGTTTGGTGTGGTCATATACATATAGCTCAAAAACAAAAAGTTGATTAAATACCAAATTTGGATTTAAGTTCAGTAACTTCTAAGGATGCAACGCAAAGATTTTCAAGAAAATCCCCCCAGCCCCAACTACCCTTTTCATGGAACATTCTTGAAAATTTTGAGTTTCCAAAAATTGGCTCTAAGGATCTTGAAATTTTCTGGGAATAATCTCTGAAGACCTCTTCATTCTGGATGACTTTGTATATCCCGTAAACTGTGAGAGATGAACAAAAACTTGCTTCACAAAAAAATGTAGATCTCATTAAAACACCAATTTATGTCATATAGAATTTTTTTTGTAGAGCTAACTGTTTTGGACATGTTCCTTGTTATTGGTTTCAATTTTAAACTATTTAAACGTTTCTCAAGCGGGAAATAAATTTTTGTTTCTTCTCTTTTGTTTTACTTATGGGAATGCAGAAAAGAATTAAATTTCAATAGTGATAGCTTTTAAAACATTGACTATTGCTGTAGCCTAATGTAATCCCATATTTCCATTCTACCTACAAGGAAGCAAGTAATAAGACCATTTCTGCTTATGTTTATAATTAGCATGACATATCTTTTGTATGGAAAGTTTGTTTGTGGAACAGCTAAAAAAAGCTATGTGAATGGAATGCATCAAATTTGTTGTTCATTCTTTTATACTGCTTAAAAATATGTTCCAATTATATGGGTATATTTGTGAAGTCAGTTTTTAACATTGTCATTCACACTTTTTATTTATCCACATATATTCCTGTCCAATTTGTGTATTATAAAATATTTAAAAAATACTTGTTACTGCCATCTGTTTGATCCTTAAACCTCCTAAACAGAAGTTTGATGTGCATAATTGATCAGATTCCAAAATATGTAGGTGGTTGAAAAATTTAAGGCAAATGGAAGGGCAACATGATAACATTTTTTTTTTTTTTTTGCATGTTTTGCTCTTATGTCTTATACTTACTTTTATTTTATGAACTAAGTAATTGGATTTTTTATGCAGTGTATGAAAAATCCAATACTTAGCTTAATTAGTCAGTATTTCGAATATAGTGCAATTTACAGTCTCTGTATAGAAATTGTAAGAGGAAATAGCTTTTGATTGCAGCAAAATATTTAAAAAAAATAAAATGAGAAAAAATTAAATTTAAAGTTTACATGTGAAGGACATTTAGAGAGTGCAGACTTTTAAAAATGAAGTATTTTATTAGGTTAAAAATGTCATAGAGTCACACAAAATTTGGAAATGCATACAATAAAATTGATAAGTTTTATGATTTTTTGACTGAAAATGACATTGACATAGTGTTGTCCCCTTAAAAAATGGAGGAATTGTTGGGAAGATTGTATTGCCAGAAGAGGGTAGTTTTTTGAGAGGGACAGTGTACATTTTATAGCAAAAATTTGGGCTTTTCTAAACATCTTGCACACTTAAAACACCATTTTATTGGGGCTATGAAAAGTCAAGACCAGCTATTACTTGACATGCAATCTACAAAGTTGGCCAGTACCACATAATTTGAAATGAACTGGTAGACGGAGAAACAACAGACAATCAGCAGTTGCTGATTCTTAGATAAATGGTGTTGTTTTCTTTTGTATACTGTTTACAAAATAATATGATACATATTGTATTATTTTTTATTACACTTACTTACATTTGCAACTTTTAATTTTTATTTTGTAGTTTGTCCTTTAACTGATAGGGCACATCAGACAATGGATAAAAATGGGAAATGGTGCTCAAATGAGCCTAGGGCCCATGAAGCTTAAAGCTTTATTCTCTCAGAATAAGGGAAAACCATGGTAAAACCTTATACGGATAATTCACCACACTGAAATTCAAACTCAGAACCTCTTGAATGTGTAGCATTTGCAAAACTTTAGTTAAAATTTGGATAAATCTTTTCGATAAAGCTTTCTCATCTGCTTCAGGAGATGTTTATCAGTCAAACAAAAGCTGTATTATGACTTGGCATAATTCATTTGTATTAACAATTGCTCTTGCAGATATGTAGAAGCAAGCATGGACATAAGTTTAGCTCCAAAGAAACTTAATTACAACTGATAATCAGAAATAGAGCAACATGTCTTTCCATTACACAAATATTTAAAAAACATAATTTATATGGAATTTTTCATTATAGCTATAAATCCAGCCATATCCTTGTAAGTTGACATGTACAGGATTTACAAAAAGGCCAATATCATTTCCCAATAAATCATTGACTCTTTAAATTTTCTGGTAAGGGATATATTTATGAAATTTCTTATCTCATTTGGAGGGATTGGAAAGAGGGATATAATACAGCTGCCCCCGCTTGTAACTGTTCTTTGCTCAGAACCAACTGCTTGGCTAATGTTTTAATCGTATTGTGCTAGTTTGTTACAGTATTTTAATTTGTTGCTTTTTGGTTAACCTCAGAATGTAATTGTCAACTAAGGCCAAATCTTCATATTCAGGGTGTTAATGAACTATAGTGAAATATTTTCACAGAATATGTAGATTACTTAAACAAGTAATTTGAGATAGGAGACTTATGGCCTGTTTATTGAAATTTCTAAGTAACGGCTATAAGTTTCTGAAGTGCCAGTACGCCACTGGCTAATTTATCAACCATTCGAGAGCATAACATGAAAAACGAAGGAATATATTACAACGTACCTCTCTTGTGTAGTGGTTATGATACTGGCTTTCAAGTGAAAGATAGTTTCAGAGTTCGGGTCTCATTCATGTATCGCGGCACTTTATCTGGAATGAAAAAAATAATAATAAGAAACATTTACTCAATGATAGGAATGGAACTCACGACCTATGGGATAGCAGCTTGCTGCATTACACATTAAGCCACCAGAGCAGTTGATAAAACGTCTCCAGAGAGGCTATATAACTCAAGAACGTAGTTAATGAATGCTCAGTGTTACACTGTCAAGTGATTAGTTCGAGATTTTACAGATTTTTGTGACATTAAATCTTGAACGCTAGTAACGAGCTGCTAAAAGTCGATATTTCCATACTCGGGCAGCAGTTTTAAAGACAATCTAAGCCATTTTTCAACCTGCTTTGCTTTAACACCGACTTATCAACACCTGATACCCACACGCTTAACGCTACATAGCTGTGTTATGTTTATCCAGGGACCATGCATCGTCGATCTCAAATAAAATTACTTAGATCAGTCACGTGCACAATCTCACATATTATTTCAGTGTAGTTCATTAACACCCTGTATAGGCTTAGAACGTGCTATACGACTTTCCAATTGGAACTGTGTTGTGGTCTGACTTTGCTTGTTAGTAGGTTTTGTTATAAATGGACATATAAGTGTCACATACCTGAACTTTCATATTAACATCTTCAGCCATATGTGGGAAGATCATTTGTGGCTCCTGAACCAATAAATACTCATTCCTGATCTAAAGGGATTTAACATGTTTGTTAGGTTAGGTCTTCATGACTGTATTTGAAAAAGAAATGTGAGTAATATCTGTGATATTTGATCAGAACATGATAACTCCAAAACTGCCTAAGACAGAACTGAAGCCCTAGAGATATCAGGGCTTCACCAAATGATAGAGGATTAATTCTTTTATATTACTGCTTTCTTAGCACAAAAAAGCCAGTTTTGGAGTTGTCATGTTCTGACCAAATATATATTTATTTATTGTAAATTAAAACTGGTATGAAAGGCAGAATATCACAAAAAGTCACCTTTTAGAGGCATTATATTGCGCTTATTTATTTATTTTTTTTTTCTTTCATGAGAGTAAGCATTTAAATAGGTACCATATATATTTGAATATAAGACAATTTTTTCCAAAATATTATTATTGAGAACCGGGTCATCTTGCATTTGTATTATATGGTTTCCGAACAGCAAGCAGGAAGAAAGCAAGTTTCAAATTTTGCTGGTGGGGCAGTGGCGAAGCCTAGAGCAAGTGGTAAAGATAAGGTTGTTATATATATGGCAGGTTTTGTACATTTTATTTTGTGCCATAAAGTTAGTATTAACAAACCAGGATTATAAGCATTCTTACTGGAAAAAAGACTTTTCTCTGAGACTAAAATAAAAATAGAGGATGGCCTTTTACATTGGTTGCGCCTAATGCATTGAGAGCCAATGGTCAAACAGAAAGAAGTTTAATTGTATGTTTCACTGCGGACATACTGGATATGTTTGCCCTTATCTGTTCCATCCATTACATGAATGTTTGAGCAAATTTGAATAACATACTTTTTGCAACGATGTGTTATATCAAGTATGTTGTCAATCTCATACATCATCTTGTAGTGGGATACCGTTACAACCACCACCACCTGCATGTCTGTGCCTATCACACACAAAGCAGTACATTTTTGTTCTTCCCACTCCTGACCATTACAAGAATTCCCATGCAAATTCAAACTGTTTACAACAATGTGTTATATTATCTCTTATCCATAATTGTCATTAAAGTGCCAGTGTCATCACCTTCTGCATACCGATACATTTCATCCCCACCCCCCACCTCTCTCTCTTGCCCATTACATGAATTTCTGTGTTTTCATAAAAAAAAAAAAAAAAAAACAGATTGTGTCCCTTAGTTTTTGATCAGAATGTGTGCTTAAAAATTAAGTTATCATGTCTTCTTTTTAAGTAGGTGACATACCAACTTCCAAAATTAAGTTCTGAAAAAGGGGGTCGTCCTGCATTTGAGCTCATCTTGTATTCAGATCATATAATACAATTTAATGGCATGGGAGAAGCAATTTAACTAATTTTTTCTGTTTTGTTTCTTGCATTTTCATTCTCTTTCTGATACCATTACCGTTATGTTGTCTTTAGAAATATAATGTATAAGTGGCACCAAGAAAATAAACTGCCACCATCACCATCAGTTGAAAATAAATTATTTTCCCAGAACTTGCCTTGGCAAGTGAGCATTCCAACAGTGATGATTAAGATGATAATGGAAACATAATACAGATGAAAATTAATTCACTATTTAGCTATGACATTTGTTACTTGCTCTTTGTTCTCGTAATGTTTACTCTTCATGAGTGAAAAAATGCTGACATTCTACCTATTGCAATGTTTATTAACTAATCATATAGTTTTTGCCAAATGTCATTTAATGTAAAACATTATTTCTATGTCTCTTTGTACCTATACTATTGCAACAATAATCTCACTTCCACTGTTGTATACATATTGAAACATGACCCTGGCAATAACCATAATTTTTATTTTCTTTATTATGTACTTCACCTATAGTAAGTAGAGGAAGGTTTACATTTTACCCAAAAAATTTGTTACCCTTATTACACCAGAAGTACTCTTTTTAAGGCTCCTTAAAGGGAGGGGGGATAGAGATAGTGGGAAAGGGAGTATATTTTTCAATTTACAAAATGATTAAATGAAGCTTTCACCATTCATGAATATAATATTTAATTGGGTATATTTTAAAGCAAGGGAAGTGTCAATTCTCACTGTGGGCTAGTCCCAATCTCTCTCCTCTCTCTAGGTGGTTTGATAATTAGGAACTTAAAACTTTATCCTTCAGCTGGGAAGTAAACTCAAGGCAGCTGCTTTGAGAAACCAAGAAGCTTAACATATGACTGCAATAGCACCTTTTCAATGTTAGGTGATAACAGCATTGACAAAATCACTTGAATATGAACCTCTATGGGGTAGTACAATAAGCCTTTTAGGCTGATGTTCAAGAGATCAACAAGACTCCTACAAACCCCCTGTTATCTAATCTAATCTGAATATGAACCAAAGTTTCAAGAAAATTTGAATGCATGTTTCTATCATTCACAATGCTGCTGCACACTCAGTAAAGAAATCAACCAATTAAGCTACCCAAAATCATATGTGCTTCCCTCAATTGTATCCATTAAAGAAATGTCTTTGTTTCAGGTTACAGAAAGACGACCACTAACAGATCAACAGTGGGCACTTATCATCCTGTGCTTTTTTACAATTTTTGCCTTATTGGCAGCTGTTATAATGGGACAAGTGATCCATTGGAGCAAAACAACACCATGATGAATCAATATTTAAAATGGAAAATCAAGTCTGAACTGAGTTGCCAAGCCAATCTCAGAAACAACCTCCTAGAGCCTGCCGCAACATATGATGTGTTGCTTTGGTGTTAATCTTCATTCTGATATTCCATATTAGCCATGATCAAGATTTATTTTTTTAAGTTTCTTCATGGACCACTTTAAATTTTTTTCTGGTATAATTCTGCTTTCCAACCAAGTATTGTTGTGTCATTGTGCGACATTCAGAGCAAAGGGAAGAAAAAAGAAATTGCATAAAAAAAGAAAAAAAGAGAAAAAGAAAGAAAGAAAAAAATAATCAAAAGGTTTGGGCTTAAAAGCATCCTTAAGCAACTAATAGCTGAAAATATAGAGGGTATTGGTCATGGGCAGTTTTTGTCTTTATTTCTGGGGTGATTGGACAGGAGGCATGATCATTTCCATCATGTTTTGCAGTTCTTGATTCCTAAGTGTGCTAATGATATGTAATGGTGCTAGAAAAAAATGAACATTTCAGGTGAAACGACAATGAAATGTGGATTACCGTTATTAGATTTTGAAATACATTTGCTCCATGTAATTTTGTTATTAGACAGAATTAAATATTCTGTCATATACTTAAATTACATGTTATTGAATTGAACTTTCCTATTAATATTTGGTTTTATTTTTTAAACTAAAGCCTTTTTAGTCCATTCCATCCATTCATGTACTGCTCATATTCTATACTGTTTTCTGTTTCTGTCTCACCATTTCATCTTAGAATGTAATATATACTTAATGTGTTGCATGTGATAAATACCTTTGAATGTAATATGAAGCTGCACCCTCCCCTATTTCCTCACTCTTGCTTATAGAGGTATGTGATATTTTTAACCATGTTGTTTAGTTAACATTTTCCTAAGATTTCATTTATCTTTTTATAAAATAGTGGAACGATAGTTGCAGCGTTTTGAAGCTGGAATACTTTTAAAATTATATATTTTACATTTTATATTCTTCTTCTTCTTCTTCTTCTTTTTTTTTTTTTTTTTTTTTTTTTTTTTTTTTTTTTTTTTTTTTTTGTTGTTGTTCTTCTTCTCATGCTCCTTAGTATTATGCAGCTAGGCATTCTAGAATTTGTTGATATGATGTTGTATTTTGTTTACGTTATGTGCTTGTTGATCAGTTTTGTATCCATGAATTTGCACCATGATGAGAGCGATTACTAATACATTTAACAAAGGGCAAGCAAATTTTAACCGAAGCCATAACAGTGAAGTGGTAGGGTCAGATAATATACTGAGATAACCATTGTAACAGACTTTACTTACTTTATTTGACAACCTAAGGCTGTTGTCCAAATTTTTAGCTGTGGACTAACTGCTGGAAGCGCCAGTAGCTGCCTGCTGTATGCATGTGGAGACATCTGAGGATTGATGAACCTTTTAAGGAAAATCATTTGGTTACCAGATTTTATACTATATTTTGTTTATGTTTGCCCATTTTCTCCCATTTTTATTGTTTCTCCTGTACAACCATTTTCACATTGTAGTATATTTAAATGAAAATAATAATCAGGACAAGCAGGGGAAAATAATGAATTTAGTTCCCTTTTGCACAGTATTAAATCATTAAAAAAACAAACTTTCACATAATGCATGTATTTTTTACCTTTGGTAAATGTCAATCAGCAGTTTTACAGGGTTACCCACATCTTCAGCAGTTGCTGGTCAACTGAAGTCCATTTTAGGATAAGTAAATAGTGTTGAGGAATAGAAGGGAGAAGTGTGCTGTGGGTATTATGGTAATGAACAGGGTGGGATTTGTAATACAGGTGTTTAATGTTTATCAAAGATAAAACAAATGTGGATTTGTGAGTTTTTTTTTTTTTTTTGTAGTGTATGAATTTAATATTTCATAAGTGACATCATTTACTTCATCAATTCACTAGATGACTCCAAATCATATAGTAAATAGTAAACCTTGGCTAAAGCCAATGGATAGAGATAAGTGAAAGTATTCTTATAAAAGTTATTTCATGATTATATTACTTGAGAGAGTAAGAATTTTTCATGCAATAGACTCATGTCAGAAGTTAATATACAGAATTGTTTTGAAGTCCTGTGCATAGCTACTTTACACACAGCAGCTGTTGTATGCATTTTTGTGTAAGAAGTTATGTGGTGAAACTAAAAGCTAGGACATCATCATTTTCATAGCAATCGTATATAAACGTGTCCACAATTTACATATCACCAATAGTGTTTAGTTTGCATTCACTAAAGCAGACCTTTAAACAACCTATTATGTATTACATACCAGTATGGATAAGATAATACAATCTTGGATTGTAATTTAACTTTTATCCCTACTACACTGATTTGTATATTCTAGTTAAGATTTTCTGCTTGCATTAATGCTTTATGTTACCATCAACCTTTTATAATGCTGGTAAATTCTTTGAGTTATTTTTACGATAATTTTTACCCTCAGCATTAGTTTACCAATATTGCCATAGGTGTGTTTAGGTAGGTTTTCTATAGGAATCATTTTGTTACACAAGAGCATAAATTGCTCTGCATTTTGTGTTTTCTTTGAAGTTATTCTGAGCATGGGATGCAGTATGTTTAACTCTTGCAGACTCATTGTGCACCCTAATACTAGCTATTAAACTGTTCAGATGAAAAGATTAAGCAATGGCTGTTTGTTTGACTGTCTTGTTTGTATGCTGTTTTGTGTTGTACTTAGTTATGTATTAATATTTGTTACTACATAGATTTAATGTAAAATAATTGATAATCTACCTTCCTTTCACATTCCGCACTGTCATGGGACTAGATGATTTATCCTTCATATATAGTCTACCTGTTATTTGTGGAGCGCCGATTCCTAGTTAGCCGAAGCAATTTTGATGCAATAGAAATGAGTTATTTCGGGGTGCACTCAGATATATTTTGCTCTTTTCTTGTTCCAAAAATGTAGTTTTGACCTCTCCTTTAGTCAATGAAAATGAATGTGGAACGTCTTGTTTCATACTACTCTTAAGATGGCATTACAGAGCCTGCATTATGATTTTATGGCTGTCAATTTTAAACATACACACAACCTTAGTGTTTTATACCTATATCATTGTGGCAAAAAAGAAAATGAATGAAAGAAAAGAGGAAACTTAGTTAATGTTCATTCTGTTTAAATAGACTGCAGTGATATGTATGCTAAAAATATATAGATAAATAAATATATTAAAAACAATTAATATTTATAAAGAGAATGTTATATAATTTTATAACATCTAGGTGATCACTGTATTTTATTAATGATGACTTGATTGTATAAAGCTTAAAATGTTCCCATTTTATGTTTTCCATTTTGGGTGGTTTCTTTGCAATTATTATTCCATGTGTTTGAAAGACACATTATATGGCAGTTAATTTCTATGGTGCTATGATGTGTTGCCAATGTAATTAGTTCTAAATATATTATTTTACAACCTTGTGGGTGTAAAGTTGGAGATGATAAGAGATGTATTTTTAATAAATGGATATTTTATGCAGTTGTACACATAGCCTTATCAAAGAGAATTAACATAATTGCATTTTATTTGCAGTTAGCTAATTGTACGTAATGTAACAATTGTATAAACAAGTCTCATTATAGTGCATTTATTTAATGTGAATGACATTTGGGATGTGAATCTTGCTTTTTTAATAGTTCTGTATGTGTGTGCTTGTTCCTGAACTTCAGTAAAACAGTGTTCAGGCTGGGTTACCAAGAATTCCCAAATCAACCACAGAGTGGAGTAACGTTTTGCTAATTGTTTGGATGTGTACATAATTGCTGGAAATAGAAATATATATTATAAAGATATTAAATTATTTCAGTGAAATCTATTATTTAGTTGATATATTATTATATAACTTTTTTGCAAAGAAATATAATTTTTATAATGGTTGGAAAGCAGATAATTGAATACTATTGTGCTTGTGTATTAATTATATTACAGAATACTATAATTTTTTTTTTTTTTTTCGTTACATTACAAAATCCTGCGCAAAAATTATCAAGCTGTGAGTAATTGTGACTGTCACCATTGCGATCTGTCAGAAAATAGAAAATCATGTTGTTTTGGTTTTATTTAAACCAACATAAAATTTGAGTGCTGATTGTCTTAGCTGAGACTTCTTCACCAGCAAAGAAAAAGGATTAGCATGCTCTCTCTTTTTCTTTCTTTCTCACACACTCTCTCACTCACACACACCCACACACACACACACACACACACACAAAAGCTTCAAGCTGCAAAGATTTTATGTTCTCATGCATTTTAATTTGCACATTAATTATCAGAGCTTAATTGAACTGAATTGCAAGAGATGGTTCTGATCCTATTTCTCACTAAGAGATGGTTCTGATCCTATTTCTCACTTATAAAAAAAATAAGCAGGGAACTGGTGTATCACTGCCACTTGCTAGGGCATTGCATATCTATGGAATTTTTTGCCCAAAGCTCTTCATCAGACTAGGAATGTTGCAGATATGAAAATTCCAGTTATGATTTCTAACTGTGCTATATAACTTTTATGAGAAATGCATCAGTAAAATCACCAGAAACATTAGGGATAAATAATCAAATATGAAAACAAAGTGCATGAGTTGGCAGCCTTTTAACAGTTATGGATATTTCAAAAAGACCTGCATTAGACATTGAAAGAGTACCTATATTTGAAGCTTATGGTTTAAAAACATTCCATAAGAATTATAGAATTCGTCAGAGAAGTTAATGTGTAATATATAATTTAAATGAAAAAGGAAGTTATTTTCTTAAAATTAATTTTTTATCATCAAATAGCTGTATTTAGCATGCATCTGCTACATAATGAAGTTGTATACATTAATGCTCATTAAGCAAGAGAGTGACAAAAATAACCAAGTGGAACCATCATGTTGCACTTAATTGAAAAATGGTAGGCAGCAGTAACAGAAACATGGTATAAAAATCTAATGGGGTCACTTCACAGTGATTACATACTGCTTTTTGTCTCTTATAGAAGAGTCCATATTGCTCTTATTAGCATCATCATGTTCAAGTTTTATTTATTTTAAATTTTTTAATTTTTAAAGGAACCAAAGTATTTTATGGGAAGAGTCATTAAAAGTAAATTATTGTAATTTACTAAAGAGTAATCTGTAGCAGAGTGACAACAAATAATGTGGCACAGGTATTTTGCTTTAACTCGGATTATCAAATATATATAAACAAAAAGATATAAATAATATATATATATCACAAATATATTTTATGTAAATGTATAACTGATACTCATCTCCAGTGAGAGTCAATTTTCTGCGGTATACATATATAGAAGTGAAATAAAACTGTTTGAAAATGTAAACGAGTTAGTTTTTCTTATCATAAAATTTCCCATTTCCATTTCATTCACCAAACTGACTAAAGGTTAGAAAAAAACTATGTCTTGCATAACAAAGGAAACTATTTGTGGTTCACTGAGATTGATCCAGGGAAGGACATGGCAGGCAGCACTATACATGCTTACACTTGAGAAGAGCTCATCATTGTACTTTGTACTGTTGCCATAGGGGAAAAGGAAGTAGTTTTGAATTCTGTGGATTGCAGCGATGCAGGAAAGACAGGAAACAGATCTGGTGTTAATAAGACAACTCACATCTTTGAAGTTGTAATGTTATGCTAACCTTATTCGTGGCTTTGTAATGTTATTTGAATGACATTATGCAGAAGACATCCAAGCCACAGAAGTCAAAATGGCTGAAAAAAGGGTTTGAAAGTTGTGACATATCTTAAAATTAGTAGCTATAGTGATGCATGCTGAAAATAAGATACAGTGTGTGATGTATATTAAAATTCAATTTAAATTAGTTTTTCATAGTTAAAAGATAATATATTTTATTTTTCTGGAATTAATGTGGGTTGGATGCTTTCTGCAAAAAGTCATTAAAAGAGAATGCTACAGTATAAGCATATAAATATTTGAAACATTCTTATTTATTCAGTGTCTATACACATATTGTTAATCATAGGGTGATAGAAATGAATCATATTAATAAAATTTAACATATTTAAAGTTAACACTTGTTATAAATTTGTAAATATAATATTGAACAGAATTATCCACAGATTTTAATGAGCAAATATTTAGTTTAAGAGGATATTGCACATTATTATAAATCACAGATCAATACAACTTTAAACACTGTAATATTTAAATAGATATTATTCAGTGTTATACATTTTCAGATATACTGAAAAATATTCATAAGCTTTAGTATGGCTAATATTGAGCTGAGAAATTTCATGATATGTTCACTTCTTGCTATATCCTTATTACAAGTTATAATAATTTGTGATAGTTTTACATGATTTTAAAATAATGGATAACAAGATCTAAACACATTCTTTAATATCAGTTTAGTTTTTGACATGGTGTTACTGATCAAAATATTTATTATATAACTAGCTGCCCGCCCTGGCTTTGCACGGTGATGTACCTAATGAAGAAAACTTAGACAAAATCTTCTATTTACAGTACGACCATGCAATGAAATAAAATTACAATTAAATAATTTGATAGACACTTTATTGTAATGCCTTGTAATGTACAATTTTCCTTCCGGAGAGAAAAAATAGCGCCGATAGTTTGCCGACTGTCGAGCACGCAAAGTACAACATGCGAAAAACACAATTCAAGGTATATTACACACACTTCTAACGATTGATCTTGGGATTTATTGTCATTGCGAATGCAAGGCGTGCTTAAATTCAATCAGAAAGCCAGTTGACATTAATGGTATTCTTGGAATGCCCTCGCCTTTGAACTTTCCTATGTTATAGTAACTTAAATAAAATTTTTCATAATTCTTTTAACAGTGAATTTTGTTCCGCTGCACAGTTTCAGCTGATTGATATTGTGTAGTATAATTATCACCGAATCAACCTTGTGGTGGGAATCCTGGCAAATCCAATGAATTTAGTTAGATAATTCTTTTGGATTGGTAATGTAATTGATCGACTTAAATGAATGCATTTCTCCATCAATTTTACCCTGAATTGTTACATTCGAATCATCTACATCTACAAGTTGCTGCTTAAATGACTCGCTTGCTCAACCAAGCATAGTTTTTGTAATTTGCACCAATATTTGGAAACACTTTGGATATTAATTCGTCCTTTGACATTGTGAAGTGACAAAGATTTGATGGAAACGAAATGAGGTCAGTGGAAGTGTCAACAGGAATTTTCCCATTGTCAATGTCTAATAATGTCTTTGCATCTGAAAAGTGCAATGTAGTGCAATGATCTGCACAATGTAGCATATATAGTTGGTATTGCGAAAAGGATGAAGTCAGAGCACCCATAAGGTAGTGAGGAAAGGATGACATATGCATGGGCAACCAAGATGTCATTGACATAATAACAGTAATGGAAGCGCATCCATAGTGTGGCAGATATACGCTGGCATAGGTAATGAATTACATTAAGGAGAAAGTCACAAAGTAACATTCATGCTTCTTCCGAATCTCTCTTTCATTTACTCCTAATGTTTTCCACCTCTTTCTTTATTTTCTTCAATTTCAAAACAGCAATTTCTAAGGCTAACAATGATGTAACTAAAGAGCAAGTAGATCTGGTTGGTCAATTGATAAGCTTTTATTTCATGATAGCTTTGTATATTAAATTTCTCCATTTAACCCAAAATATTACTTGATCAAATGTATTAAGAGCACCACAACTGTAGTGTGATGGTGACGCAGGTATTTTCATGTTCTTTAGCTAGCTCATGTATCACATAACGTCAAATACCAACATCTGCAACAGGAAGTTAAACCTAAACTGGGTCCTGTTATTTTGAGATTCCAAGAAGGGTTAATGCTTATGTGCATTGTTTATAACTTAATCATTTTAAAAAAATTACAACAAAAATATACTTATTTCTTTATTTAAACAATGTGACCAAGGGAACATTAGTTAATACATAAGAAATATATTTGATTTTCACAGTTATCTTGCATCATTGTCTCCATAACCAGGTCCATTCCCTTAGCATTATAGAAGAAAAATAGAGAATTAGGTACTACGGCCATCTGGTGGCAAATAATAAGTACATATTTCAGGTGTTCGTCACTAGGAATGCTTCTTTATTTTAAAAGATAAGAGTAAGGAAAGGTCAGTTAATACATAAAAATGTATTTGAATTTTACTGCTGCGTTGTGTCATCTCGATCAACTGTTGCGATACCTTAACATTGGATGGGGAGGAAAAATACTACTATCGCTATCTATTGACAAATAAATAAGTACTTAATCTAGATGTTCATCATTAAGGAAACTTCTTTGATTCTTTATTTTAAACGATAGGAGTAAGGAAAGGACAGTTAATATATAAAAATGTATTTCAATTTCACTACTGCATTATGTCATTGTGTTGATAAACTGGATCTTACCTTAACATTGAATGGGGAGGGAAAAATATAGCACTACAACCATTTAGCAACGAATAACCATGATACCACTGCCATCAGGTGGCTATTAACCGAAATGCATTTGCTTGGCATGCTTTTTATTTATATGAGATTTTAAATACTTTCCCGTTCTGTTTTTAAACATTTTCTTTTCCACAAGCCTTGTCGTGACAATAATGAATGCAACAAAAAAAGAATTGTTCAATTTGATGGAGTTGTTTGGAAATGATAAGCGTACAAACATTTTAGCAATTCATTTATATATATGTTACAGAGAATTTAATGTCCCTTTTAACTACATTGGTTGGTATTATTTAATGCTCACCACAGGTGTTGAAATGATATTTGGGAAAGGAATTGTTAGAAACAGATATTTTAGGCTTAAGTTTAGAATGTCTGTAGGCCAGCAATCAAAACTGATGAAAAGCTGAAAAAAAGCCAGGGAGGATGGCCTTGTTGGGATTAGAATCTGGGATCTCCGAATACGAGCCTCGCACGTTATTGCAGAGAATTCTGGTTTGGCAGTGATAATAGGAGTACGATGGAGCAATAATAATTGATGTAAGATAGTGAGGGAAACTGGAGAACCCAGAGAAAACTCAGTCAATTGCCGCTTTGTCCGCCACAAATAACACACCCAGTCTCAGGAATTAAACCCAAGTTGCCTAGGTGAGTCTCAAGTGTAGCATCAGGATGGTGCCCCCTATCGAAAAATTGTTTAATAAAATTTCAAAATGTACTTACCTCTGTATCATATTCATTATCTGATTGTGGCACACAACCTGTATTATCTATCATGTTTTCATTCATTTCAGCAGCCTGAAAAATGACATAATTTCCACATTCTCATACATAAAGCTTATAATAATTACTATTCTACAAAATGCATAGCCTTAATAAATAATAATAAAGTGTGCATACCATTGAATCATCAGTCGCCCTCCATGGTGTAATGGTTACCATGCTAACCTTATATGCAGATTCAAACCTGTCGAAGGAAGATGGATTTTTTCAGGCGTAAAAATCCTTAGCATGGCTTTCTTTGGAAAGGAAGTGAATCATCATTCAGTATGAACTTAAGTTGCCCTATAATACTTTAATTTTTTTTATTAGAATTACAAATGAAAGTATTAAAAATCATAATCGATAATCTGTCGATTATGATTTTTAATACTTTCATTTGTAATTCTAATAAAAAAAATGTATGTATACATTAATGGTAGCATAGATTTTCAGAAATGAATGAATTGGGCAACCAAAATTTGTGGATTAAGAGCATATTATACCCCATGTTTTACGCTGATTATTCAAGTTTGCAAAATTAGAATAAACATAATGCTTATATTGAAAAAACTAAGATGTGTTATTGATTAGTTTTCAGATGATAATGATAAGAATAGTTATCATATTTTTCATCTGACATTTCAGGTATATTTAAATATAGGTGTCATGATCTCATGAGATACAAATTGCATACATTTTAATACCATTTTTGATAATTTTTCAATAAAATGCAGTTTTTGTTCAAAAAAAAAAAAAAGGCAAATAGGTATTATAATTAAAATAGGTAAAAATAAGCTCTAAGGGTATTGTTTACTATAGCTAGTGGATTAGTATAGGCATTTTGCCTAGGATCCAATCTTCAGTAATCAGAAACTGAAAAAGTGTTCACATTCTGGTAAAATTGAGTAGTAGTGAAAGGTGCATAAATACTTTGACTTTTGCTGATGATCCAATTTATTCTGCAGAAAGATGAAGGTAAAAAGTTAAATATTAGTGTGTATGTATGTTTTACACTAGGTATTTGCAAATGTAAGTAGACAGGCAGGCAGGACAAACCAGAACAAGACAAGTCATTGAATACATTCACTCACTAATGTACCACCAGACTCTGTGGGAGCTAAGGGATGTATCAAAAAAGTCTCCGCTGCTCCAACTGGGATTTGAACCCAAGAAATTGTGTTGAGAATCTAGGATGCTGACCATTCTACCACAGAGGCAATTTTTATAAAAATATTAAGTCCTATGGGTAATGTTTGTCACATTAAAAATTACATTTTTGCATCTCCTTTTGCTTTGAAAATATCCAGAATAAAACTCAATAGATTGTGGCTAATGCAAGACATCTGATTGACTTAATATGATATGTTGCAGATGATTGTTCTTTGTTTTCCTTTTATTTTGGTAATGCAACTGTCTTATTATGAACGAAAGTGGTTGCACATCAGCAAAAGCTCTGTGATATCGCAATCTTGTGCTTTTGAAACAAGAATTATGTGTGATGTATTAAAATAATAATTCCTAGATTTTTCTTAATATTTTTAGTTTAGATGTTTTTAATATAAATTATTAATATCATTATATTTTTATCTTCTGTAATTTTTTTATAAATATTTTATGTGATTTGAATTTATTATGGTTACTTTCATCTAAGGAAAAACAAAATTGAAGAATGTGACTAATCTGCAGTTACGAAGGAAAACAGAGCCTTTCATAAAACAAGTGGAATGCTAGTGGTATAACATCAGCTAAGCAGACTGAACTAGCCAGTATACTTTCAGATAATAGTGTAGAGATCTTCATTATTCAAGAAGCAAACCTTAATACTTATCAGTTAAAATACTTTAATTTTAAAGGGTTTAGTTTGAAACTCTTACCCAAAGGCAGACAAATCAGTAGTGGTATTCTTTCAAGTATATCAAAGAAACTAATTACAGATTTCCAAATCATAAAAGAAATGGATGATCAAGACAAATTAGAACTAATAAAAATTGAAGTATGGAAAAACCAACAACATTTCAAAATCTACAGTACTTATAACCCATCTAACAACCCTCTTGATTTAACCCTGTTAGATATACAGCCTAAAACTATAATAATTGGTGACTTTAATGCCCACTCCCAACTTTGGGGCTATAACAAATCAACCTGCAAAAATTATCATGGACCTCCTAAATACTACAGCAACAGAACTCGTTTACAGAAAAGAAGATTCTCCTGCTTTCATGCATTATTCTGGGTCTGGCACAAATCAGACTTATTGTTGGTAACATCAGATATCCACGACAAAACCAAGAAAATATATTTGAAGATACTGGATCTGGCCATAAAGTCATCATTGCTTCTGTCAACCTCCATCAAAATCGCAGAAAAGAACCTCACAGTAACAAAATAACATGGAATTCCAAAAATCAGATTGGAATCTATTTACACCAGAACTAGGCAAATACTTCGAGACCAACACACCACTAATGGAAAATACCAATTCAGATAGATTGAACAAATATTTTTGTGAATCTATTCTTAAGAAACACAAATTTCCACAGATTAGATCCCAACATTAAAAAACTGATAAATGTATCAAAAAACAGAAAATTAATATTCTGAATTTAAAAGAAAACTTGCGAATCAAAGCAAATCCCTTAACTTTAATAAATGTAGAGCATCATCTAAATTTAATGGAAGAAATTCTGAAATCAGAAGTAAACACTGACACAATGAAACAATTGCCCTTAGAAACTATCCTCCACAAGACTGGCTCCATATATACACCGACGGATCTTTGGTCTCCAGAGCACAAGGTGCCGATGCAGGTGTTACATGCTGTCTCCTCTCGCTTTATAGATCAGAAATCTTCTATGGCACATTAATAAATTCAAGAACGCAGTTATATTATTAAACTCTAAAGCAGCTATTCTATCAATAGTTTCTAGATATCTTCTGAGATAATGAAAGTAATGCTTTGGCAAAGAAGGGCAGCATTGCGGCTTACAGACCAGTCACCAAATTTACATGCTACTGTGTCAAAATATTCATTAAATCTACATACACAGATTTCAATAAACAAAATCTGATAACCCAATCAAAAGGGAAAAAATGGAATTCCCTAAATGAAAATCCTCATTCAATTCCTAATTTACCATGCAAATCGTCTGTAGCTGCATTTTGATCTGCAACAGGCTGTATGGCCAAACATTTGTATAGGATTGGAATATCAATCTCCAAACTGTCCACTGTGTAACTCAGATCAAGACATGGATTAGGAGCATCTCAAAATCTGTGCTTCAGTGGCGGACCATGGAAATATCTCTGAAAAATATTGGAATGCAAGAAGACAAATTACTTTATTGTCAAAGGTCTGGCATTGCAGAACAACAACATTTTATAGTTTGCTCTAAAAGTTACATGTGAATTGCCAAGTTCAGAAAACAAGGTTTATTGGTGTCAAGTATTGCTAATAAATTCTTTTCACGTAAGTTCAATTCTACATAAAAGTGAAGAGAGTAGGTAGGTACTACCATACTTACCATTCCTGATCAGTATTGGTTAGGTCAATAGACTGTTGTACCTAGCATATCCAGTAGTTGTGTCTATAGTGATTCATGGAGTTCATTCTGAAGGGATACAAATGTTTGAGCAAGCAATACTGCGAGATGAAAATTACACATATAACCAGTATAAGGTGAGCGTAGGCTGTTAGGCAAGTAAAGTGGCCCTAGCTAGGTCCATTTCGATCCGGTGCCATTAAATCAAATATGGTATTGAGTTTGGTTAGATTTTTAGTCTGCTTCCAAAGTGAACCATCAGCTCTTCTCAGGGATGTTATTTTTCTTCTTGAAGAACTTATGTATATGACGCATAGTTCGATTATATGCCATCTTGTTAGCGAATTTAGCGTATGCCTTTATATGCGACCGTGCTATCTTCATATACCCAAGGTCGCAGGTTCAAACCAGGCGGAGAACGATGGATTTTTTTGGGCCTCCTTCGGAAGGGAAGTAAAGTTGTTGGTCCCGTGTCGTAGATTTTCGTAAAAGAACCTCAAGCCTGATAAAGGGGCCTCTAAGCAAAATGAAGCGGTCTTTCACACTCAGTATAGAATGGGACGCTGAGAACCACATAGTTAAAGAGTGTCCATAAATAACACTTCATTTACATTTTTACTTTCTCTATATGCACTATGCACATAGTGTATAGAGAAGGTATTGTATTGCACCCAAAAATTCGATACCGAACTTTCACCGGAAATATATGTTTTGAGACTCCCTGAATATAAAAAAAAAGCATTTCTAGAAACATGTCCCTGTATGTGTGTGTGTGTGGACAGCATAGCTCAAAATGAAAAAACCGTTAAATACCAAACTAGGTATTAAAGTTTGGTATCGTCCAAGAATGCGACTCGAAGATTTAAAAAAAACAAAAAAACAAAAAAAAGAAAAACACCCCAAACTACCCTTTACATGGAACTTTTTTTCGAAAACTTTGATTTTCTAAAAATTGGCTCTAACGATTTTGATTAAAATATAACATATTAAAGAAAAACCTGACAAATAAAATGTATATCTTGAATTTTCTGGGAATAGCCTCTGAAGACTACTTTATTCTGGATGAATTTTACGGAATTTTGCATAACTACTAAACCGTAAAATATGGACAAAAACTTATTACACCGAAAATGTAGAGCACATTAAAACACACAATTTATGTCATTTACACTTTTTCGTGGAGGTGGTCGTTTTTAAGATATTCCTGGTTTTTCGTTTCAGCTTTGAAAAACGTGTACTTTTCTCATGCAGGAATTTGTCAACTACTCCCCACACAAACAAAAGAACTTCCGTCACATAGCAACCAGCTATTGATTATCACTTTAACCCATGGTACTCCCTTATTTAGCTTCTACTTACAAGGAAGCAAGTAATAAGACGATTTCTGCGATTTTTTTCTCGATTTGCATGAAGAAAATAGAATCATAAGCTTTTTAACATACTTTATTGCAGAGATGTAGAGAAAGTCATGTAAATTTGTGATTCAGATTTTTTTATATGCGACAGTCTCTCTTTTTCTGGAGATGTTTGATATGGGGCGTTAGCTGCGTTTGTGAAGTTGTTGGCCTGCTGGAGCCGTGTTGAGCGGTAGATACATTGGTTGCAAATTTAACGTTTCTGGTTAATACTGTGATATCTCTGTTATGTCACTGGTCGACATAAGAATCCTTAAGTCTCTAATATCATTGAAGGTTGTTTGATAAGACTAGTTCTGAGGTAACTGTGGACTCATTTATTGAAGAATTTGCTGTTGATAATATTACAGCGTAGTGATCTGAACTTGGCCCAAAAAAGAACAGCTGTAGGTGTGAAAATGATACTTGCTTATACTTAGCGATGATGAATATAATCTGGCGTGTGTCCTGAATCAAGGTACTCTGTTGGTTCCAATAAGAGCTGATAAGCCATAACATGCAGGACGGTCCTCTTGGACTTGTTAGGTTTGATCTCCAGCTAGGTTTCTTACTGTAAAAGTCTCCTCTAATGAGATATGAACAATATCCCAAACTTTTGCGATTGTTGGTTTGTCCTGGAGCAGATTCTATATAGCTCAATTGATCCTAGACACCTGATAATTTAAAGAACATTACTGTGCTTCCTTTCCTTCTGTATTAGTTTGTACAAGTTGAAAGCCAGATTTCAAATTTGATCCTCTCTTGTTTCTGTATCATATGTGTGATATAATGCTCTAACGATAATCCTGAAGTTTCTGTTTCCGCCGATGTGTGTAAAGTTCTATCTTGTTTTTTCTAAGTATTTGTGTGTCGATCTGTAGGTAGTGCTGTTTCAAATGTTAACTTAATTTTTGCTGTTTTTCACATATTTGAAATTTGTTTTATATGTGTAATGATGTTATAATCTTATTCATACAGATCTGCAACATTTGTGATGTAAATTGGCGGAAAGGTAATTTTGGTCTACTTCATATTTGTTTTGGGCTTACATTCAGAGCAGCAAATCTGTGAAGTGAATGGAGAGCCATGTTCCAGTTTTTGTTTTGTAGGAACGGTAGATATTCCTGGGAACTATTGTGGAGATTACCGGTAGTACAAGTTAAGCTAACAAGTTAAACAGCATTACAATGTGTGACATTTAAAATTAGTTAATATTAGTCAGAAATGTTAAGCAAAACCTTAAATAATTTAGATATACACTTCTATCTTACCAGAACTGAGAAACATTATCTTGATGTTTGGTTTAAGCGACAATCATATTTTCATAATCCCCTGTTATTTCGAGATTTAAGTTAGATTAAGATATGAACTTGATTCTAATTACAGGTACGAATATCAAACGGTCATTTGCCACTTCTAACATTGCGGATTACACATATACTGTTCAGCTTGTAGTTTTGCCGCAGTATTACGTAGTCTGATTATATCCTGATTATTTTTATTTATGATGGAAGAGTTGGTAGTGTAGAGCTTTCTTAATATATAACATCCTGTTAAAGTCACTAGTTTTCTTTCCGAGTAAACCGTATGTTACCAATAAACCGGAAGGTAAGTATTGTAGTTCTAACGAAGATAGGAATTATTTTGCACTGTGTAAGCTAATTAACAATTATTCATTATTATATAACAATTATTCAATTCTATATTTTTTTTAAAATCAATTATTATCACCCGTTGTCAATTATGAATAAATTAATTACATTTTAGACAGTCAATGTTTAATTTGAAAAAAATATATAAACTTTTAAACACTGCTTAAGGCCATCTCAGATTTATCATTGAATGCAGAAATCCGCATCACCATTCTTAAATAAATATGTATCTCAATGCTACTACACAATATAGAGCTTTATTTGTGTCAAATATTTCGGGAAAGTCCTCCCAACTCAAAACAGTAAATACGTTAATATGTCTGAAAATCACTAATTTCTGAATTGAAAGTTACATACATTGGTCCAAGCGGCTTCCTTCTGTTTCGATACATGCCATAAACCTGGTTCCATGCTCTGGAGTACTCTATTGTAAATTTCTGGAGTGTTTCGTATTTGATCAAATCCAGTGTGAATACATTATCTCAGAATGTCGATATCCGGTACAGGAATTCATAAATCTGGGAGTTTAAATGTTCCCAGACGAAAAAAAAAAAAAAAAAAAAGAAAGATCCATTGCATTCAAATCAGGAAATCAAAAAGACCTTCAACGAACCCCCCTCGATCAATCCATCTATGCTGAAATTTATAATTCGGGAAATTATGTACTATCTGACTGAAATGAGCTAGCCTACCGCCTAGTAAAAGCCACATTGTTTGGATGACATCCAGAGGCACACATCAATTAAATGATACAACTATTATTTGAGAAACTGTAGATACATCAGGCACGGAGGAAACAAATAGGGACCAATAAGGTGATCGTGAATCAGTCCTACCAAACGTTTGGACAGAATCTCTGTTGATGTCTGTCAGGTCGAACTTCTTGCAGGATTTCGTTAGACCCAGTCACGAGTATTGAGAACGTTTAAGAAACCTCGCGAGTAAACCCAGCCTCATCAATGAATAAGGTGTATGCATGTGTAACATGGCAGGTTGTTCTTCTTGACTCAAAGTTCATCACAGTTCGTGCTTGTACACGCTGAAGGCGATACAGAAGATTCTCACATAAAATACTCCAGATAGTCATGACAAACGTCTCCCCTTACTGCAGTGCATTTTATGTTATCTGATGGGTTTACGTCTATATCACCAAAAAACTCTTCATCACGGTCAGTGTTTCGTATCTCCCTTAACAATCTTTCCGGTAAGTGGAATAAAGAAATTCTTACTGGGTACATAGCTGTTATCACAGAACTCGCACAGAGCCACTGTGTTAGAGCCCCATTACTTAAACTTGGACTACTATTACACACTATTTTAGAAATTCTAGAAATAACAGTCCCATTTCAATTTCACAAAAACCTACTGGAAATTGTTTATTTTGCTCTCACTTTTAGAGCGAACTTTCTCTTCTTGTTGCAATTAGTGTCTTTTGGCAGATTCTTCTCTTTTTTTGCCCATAGATTTTGTCTTCTTTGAGCTTGTGAGTTTACTAGCTACGATGGCACAGGCTGAGCTCGAGAATATTCGTGCCAGTTACCTTCTTTATCCCTGCATTTTCCCTCAAAGCTTATGTCACACGTGAGAAAATCCTTAATGCATAATGCTGACCTATGAGATGAAGTCAAATCGGATTTTGGTATGGCGTGAATCATTGATTTCTGTGAACGAATCTTTAAGAACTCGGGAAAAAAAAAAAAAAGAATCCAATATAATCTTCCACTTTTATGGAATTACTTTTGCTGACAACACACTTGTCAGGCATCTCTGCTTATTTGTTTTATTCAATCAGTACAAAAACTAGCACTTAAACACTGCTATCGCAATCTCTCTTAATTAAACACATGAAACTTTATGGACGTGGTCTTACTTACTTTTCCTTGGACACGATCTTCCTGGAGACGATTGATACAATAATATCGGTTTGTTCGCTCCTAAAATACCTTTTCTTCTACAACAAACAATCAAATAATAAACGAACAGCTCTTTACTTCAAGTAATAAGTATTAGTTATACCTGTTCAAATACAGTATCAGCAGTGTACCGGTCAGCAGCTTTTATTTATTCAACACACCTTAATTGGAATAAGTTATTCAATTCTACCATTAACAGTGATATACCTCTATTTAATTTCAACTAAATATGGATAATTATATATTGTGAATAATATCAACGAAGGGAGAGGACCTCTAGTAGCTCTCTTCCAAACGATTTCTGATTCATGTTCATTGAACTTCTTTTATAGTTTGTTGTTGGGAAGACGACCCAAAATACAGTGCTCAAAATTATAGGAGACATGGTTTTTCAATGTATTTTTGTAGTAACAGTTTTGGTAACTGTTTTCTTGAATGCCCTTATTTTAAAATAACATAAATAATACTTCTAGTAACATATTTTGGTACTATAAGCAGAAATTAAGCAAAATGTACAAAACAAAAATGGGGGCTCTTTCCAATGAATTACAACAATAACAAAGATGCCTAGTATCTTGAATAGCGCCCACATACGAGCTTCGAGCCTCTAGTCAATCTTCGCGCATGTTATATGTTGTTGGATAGACTTCTGCAAGCTCTTAAAGAGTATGAGGGGACATAGGACGCTTTCGTAAATTGCATTTTAGCATATTTCAGAAATGCTCCTGGGATTGAAGTTTGCATTAATAGCAGACCTGCTTATTGTATCTGAACATTCTGCAAGGTGGCCAGCTATATGGACTCTAGGGCTGTCTTGCTGCAATACAAACTGGGGTCCCATCTCAATTGCAACAGATATACCATGTTCCAAAACAATATCGGCAATATACCTGTTAGCATTTAGTTGCCCTTTGATACCTCAAGATCAATTTCAGTATCGAAACTGATGCCATTCCACACCATTTCTGATCCATCACCAATCGGCCAATTTTATGGGCCATAGCATCATTATGTCGCTCTCCATGACGAAGATACACGCGCAGCCGTCCATCGCTCTGTTAGAAAAAAAGCGAGGATCGTCTATAAACAGAACTTTGTGCTAATGACGAAGTTGCCAATTCCTATGCTACTGAGCAAAACTCAAACCATCTGCATTGATGATGCGTTGCAATCTAGGGACATATAGGTCTTCGTGATCTTAAACCCATCTTTTGAAGTGTGATTTGAGTTGTGTAATCAGTGACAGTAACACCAATTGCCGACCTCAGGTCATTTAAATGGTGTCCAGCAGTGGCAGTGCGTCAACGAAGAAAATAATTGCCCACGTATCGATCATCCCTAGTCGATGTTCTGCGTTTTCTTTTGGCCTGTTCTTCTAGTATAGAGGCCAGTTTCAAGACATGTTTTTCAAGTACTGCCAGCAGCAGATGAAGACACATAGAGGTCTAAAGCCATAGCGCGAGCTGTCCAGGCTTTCTGTGGCAGTGTGACCGCTCGAACAACTTTAGTTTCGGTTAGGTGACACAGTCATTTTGCCTGAGAAAATGCTAAAAGTTGTACAAAATTGCAATCTTCTATTATAGACACTAAATGTAGCATCAACAATGCGTGAATCATTACGGTCTATACATAACCTACTTCAGTTTTCAACATACACAGCGCATTGTATATTAGTCAGTGACCATTGCTTTAAGCATTTTCATGGTGAGCTGCATATCCTACAGAAATCCGAAAAGAAATGCGTATCATTTAAACCTTCATATAAAGCTGGAAAAAAACACTACACTCAAACAAAATCTTGATTCTCTAATTTTTGTGTAGTGTATTTAACAAAAATCTGAATGGTTCATTCACATGGCTTTCGCTAGCTGTTTCAAAAACTTTCCTTACAAAAGATTATTCTTTTATCTACGTCATGCTAATCGAGATAAAGAGCAGAATTAATTGGTCTTATTACCTACTTCCTTATAAGTAGAACGGAAATAAGGATATAGACTAGATCAAAATGATAAGCAAATATTTTAAAATTCGATTCTCTTTTGCACTACCGGGACAAGACAAAAAGGTGACAGTTGACTTCCCGTTAAGAAAAGTTTAATTAGTTTAAACCTGAAACAAACAACAAATATATCAGTGACGGTTAACACCATAAAAATGTATATAGCATCTACGTTTATTGTGTTATAACCTTTTTTCGTTCTCTTACGGTTTACAGTTAGACAAAGGTCACCTAGAGCGAAGATGTCTTCAGAGACTATTCCTAGTAAATTCTAGATATACATTTTGTTTGTCATGAAACTATCTTAAACATATGGTATTTTAATAAAAATCGTCAGAGCCAGTTTTGAGGGTAAAATAGAAAAATGACCCATGTAAAGGTAGCTGCATTGCACCCTTGGAAGATACTGAACTTAAATTGTACCAAATTTGGTATGTAACAGACTTTCTGTTTTTGAGGACGCTGTCCCCCCCCCACACGAAGTTTTTCTAAAAACATATTTCTAGTTTTTATTCAGGGGATCCTAAAGCATGTATTTCTAGTGAAATCTCAGTAGCAAATTTTTAGTTGCTACTATGTACTCACATTGCATGCATATACGTGCTAGAGAAAGATAAACTTGGAGTCCATCATTTAACGCTTCAATATTATTTTAAACCTCCTCAGCTTTCTAGCTAGTCAACAATGGTCTGTTTCAGAAAGGGAGAGAAGGAGAAGGAAACAGAGAGAGAGAGAGAGAGATAGAGAGAGAGAGAGAGAGAGAGAGAGAGAGAGAGAGAGAGAGAGAGAGAGAGAGAGAGAGAGAGAGAGAGAGACTATAAGATAGTTTTAAAAAAAACGCAATTTTAAATTTAAGGAAGATGCTGCGTTTAACCAGAAAGCTTTAAGGACGCATTTTGAAATGACTCAACAATCTTGCCGCTTTAATAAGTGTGAGAACATAAGCTGTGAGTAACTATAAATGTATAGTTATTTATTTATTACCTTCTCTACACGCACTATTCACATAGTAGGCAGGGAAGATATTGTCTTGTATCTAAAAATTCGATGTCGAGATTTCGCCGGAATTACAAGTTTTGAGCTCCCTTTGATCCAAAGTTAGCATTTTTACTTTTTCTGAATCCAAAGAAAGCCTTTTTATTTTCTCTTCCTAGTATATGGTACACATGTAGAGAAGGTTTTCCACTCCACAAAAATATTAAATACTGAGATTTCACATGAATTACACTTTTAGAGTTCCCTGTGTACAATAAAAAACATTTTTAGAAAAAGGTCCGTATGTGTCTGTCCAGGTGTGCTGTATCCGTGTGTCCGTCTGTCTATGAACACGATAAATCAAAAATGAAAAGTCGGTAAAACACCAAACTTAGTATTTAAGTTTAGTATATTCTATGGATTCGTCACGAAGTTCTTGAGGAAAATCTCGCCATCTCAAACTAACCTTTACATGAGAAAGTTTTCGTAATTTATGCTCTTCTTAAAAATGGCTCTAACAATTTTCATTAAAATACCGCATATATATATATATATATATATATATATATATATATATATATGAAAATTGTAGACAAATAATATATATTCGTGGAATAGGCCATAGCTGAGATATTCCTTGTTATGATTCCAGTTTTTAAAATACTTAAACTTTTCTGATATGGCAATTTGTCAACTCATGGCCATGGAAAAAACGACTTTCAACCACATGGCAACCAGCTTGTAAAATATTTGACTATCGCTTTAGCCTAGTATATTCCCTTATTACCCTTTTACTTACAAGGGAGCAAGTGATAATACTATATCTACTAATGTTTATCTCGATTAGCATGATGTATATAGAAGTATAAGCTTTTAACAATTATTTGTTGCTGAGATATAGAGAAAGTCATATGAATGGAACACATAAGATTTTTAGAAAAAGTTCATGCTCGCGCGTCAGTGTACCCACGTGTCTGTAAACACCATAACTCAAAAACGAAAATCCGGTAATATATCAAACTTGGTATTTAAGTTTAGTGTCTTCCAAGGAAGCGACATGAAAATTTGAGGAAATACCCCCACACCAAGCTACCCTTTGAATGGAAAAAAAAAAAAAATCGAAAATTTTGATTTTTTCAAAAATTGATTTAATAATGTTATTTAAAATTGCTTCTATTATAGATATTTACTAGATAAAATCTATTTCGTGAATATTCTGGGAATAGCCTCTGAAGACCTCTTCATTCTTGCTGCATTTTGCATAGCTGGTAAATCATAAGAGGCAATCAAAAACTAGACAAAAATGTAGATCTCATTAAAACAGGCAGTTTTTATCATATTTTTTCGTGAAGTTGGTCATTTGCGAGATATTCCGTATTATTGGTTTCAGTTTTAAAATACGTTCAAGTTTTCCCACATGTGAATTTATCAACTCCTGGTTATGCAAAGAAACGAATGACAGAGCAAGCAACTTTTAAAGGGTTCCTTTATTCTTTCAAGGAAGCAATTAATAAGACATTTCTGCTAATGTTTAGCTCGATTAGCATGAATACATTTTTTAACAATCATTTGGTACTGTGATGTAGAGAAAGACATAGGAATAGAACACATCAGATTTTTACTTTCTGTACACGTATTACGTACATAGTGTATAGAGAAGGTATTGTATTGCGCCCAAAAATTCGATACCGAGATTTCACTGGAAATACATGTTTTGGGACCCCTAAATTAAAAATCTTTAGAAAAATGTCCATGTGTAAGTGTTTGTGTGTGTGCGAGTGTGTGTGTATGTGCCAAACGTGATATTTAAGTTCAGTATCTTCCAAGGATGCAACAGGAAGATTTTCAAGAAAATCCCTTCTACCACAAATTACCCTTTACATGGAAACATTTTCGAAAGTTTTGGTTTTCTTAAGAATGACTCTAACGATTTTGATTAAAATCTTTTATATTTAAGATACATTACAAATAAAATGTATATCTTGAGTTTTCTGGGAATAGCCTCTGAAGACTACTTTATTCTGGATGAATTTTACGGAATTTTGCAAAACTGCTAAACCGTAAGAGACGGACAAATACTTGTTGCACAAAAACTGTAGAGCTCATTAAAACACACAGTTGATGCAATATACATTTTTTCGTGGAGTTGGTCGTTTTTTAGATATTCCTTGTTATTGGTTTCAGCTTTGAAAAACTTATACTTTTCTCATACAGGAATTTGTCAACTCATGTCCATATAAACAAAGGAACTTCAGTCACATAGCGACCAACTCTTGACTATCACTTTAACCTATGGTACTCCCTTATTTACAAGGAACCAAGTAATAAGACTATTTCTGCTATTATTTTCTCGATTAGAATGAAGTAAAAAGATGAATAAACGTTTTAATAATGTTTTTTGCAAAGATGTTAAGAAAGTAATATGAATGGAGCACATCAGATTTTTTTTTTTTTTATTTAATCTGGCAGGTCACATCGGACTTGAATGAATGGAGTTCAAATGATCCTGGAACCCGTGAAGTTTAAAATTACTCGACATTCTCCGGATAAGGAAAACATTGGGGAAAACCTCATCCCAAACCCTGATTCGAATTCTAGAGTGTCAGAGGGACACGCAACCTCCACACTATTGAGGGGCTTTGTTATTTTATTCGCTGTGCTTCTTGTTGACATAATCGTTTCAAGCAAAATGCTAGTAGAAAACCTTTGGCTTGTGAACTATGAGGCATGTAAGAGATGGATGAACGGAGATGTGACAACGTAATCGAACAAACGCAGCGGTGCGTGTTGTGAAAGCTATCACCACTCTGTGAAAATGAGCGGAAGTGAATTCAGTGCCTTACTCTGCGTTACAGGAAATCCGCTGGTTTTCGCAATTAATGGACAGCATAAAGCTAAACTAATTTCATTATTGATGAATCCAGTGCCTTACTCTGCATTTACCTAAATCTGCTGCTTTTTACTTTCTCTAGCCCGCATATACAATGAATGTACATAGTGGATAGAAAATATTTTTTTTGTAGCTTAACGTCCTTTAATCTGGTTGGTCATTTTCGGACGATGAATGAAATTGGTGAAATGATGCTCAAATGCTCTAGGAGTCCATGGAGCTTAAAGTTACTCGACATTTGTATTCTCAAGATAAGGAAAACCCCCGAAAAAACCTTATCGGGCAACTCATCTTAGTGAGATTCGAAATCGCGACCTGTTGAATATGAGGCCGACACACTACCACCACACTGCCTAGGCGGGCTTAGAGAAGATATGGAATTCCACCCAAAAATTCGATATCGATATTTCACCGGAAATATATTATGTTTTGGGGCACCTTGAGTCCGATTTTTTTTAGAAAAACGTCCGTGTGTGTGTCTCTCTTTGTGTATGTGTGTGTGTCTGTTGACAGCAGAGCTCAAAAACGAAATACCGTTAAATATCAAACTTGGTATTTAGGTTTGGTATCTTCCAAGGATGCGACATGAAGATTTTCATGAAAATTTCCCCAGCACAAACTACCCTTTACATGGGAAATTTTTCGAAAATTTTGACTTTCTAAAAAATGGCTCTAAAGATTTTGATTAAAATCCCGTATATTAAAGATATTTACATCCCAAACAAAATGTATATCTTGAATTTTCTGGTACATAAAAGAACCTCAAGCCTGATAAAAAGGCCTCTGAGCAAAATTAAGCGGTCTTTCACGCCCAGTGTAGAATTGGACTCTGAGAATCACAGCAGTTAAAGAGCGTCCATAAATAAAACTGCCATTTCCATTTGAATTTTCTGGGAATAGTCTCTGAAGACCTCTTTATTCTGAATGAATTTGGCCGAATTTTGCTTAACTGCTAAACTTTAAGAGATAGACAAAAACTTGTTGCACAAAAAATGTAGATCTCGTCAGAACACACAATTTACTTCCTTTACTTTTTGTAGTGGAGACAATCCTTTCCAAGATAGTCATTGTTATTAGTTTCAGTTGTAAATTTATACTTTTCTCAGATAGGAAAAGTCCGTTTTTCTTTTGTCCTACTCCTGGTCAAGCAAAGAAGCGATTTGCAATGACAATCACGTAACGACAGCTTTTAAAACATTTGACTATCACTTTATCCTAGTATATTCTCTTAGTTCTTTTCTACTTATAAGGAAGTAAGTAATAAGAACATTCTGTTCATGTTTATCTCGATTTGCAGTGTAGAAAGAGGAATACGCTTTTGCAAGAAGTTTTTTTGTAGAGCAGCTAGAGAAAGGCATGTGAATGTAACATATAGGATTTTTTTAATTAATAGAGTAAAGCTAAGTTAACAGAATTTGTAATCATACTCCTTTTAGAAGCCATCTAATTGCATTTGTAACAAACAAGTATTACCATATCTTGATATGATTTTACATTGGCCATAAGAAAGCACTGACAATATTGACTATATGTCATCTTAAATAATGCGTCAATAAACTGCTATTGCGACAGTATTTCCTTTCATAACTATCTAGCATGCTACCAAATACAGTAAATGCAAGTGCTTTTTTTTAACCAAGATAATCCCCCCCCCCAATGGATCAAAATAATAGATAAAATACAGAAGTTACTTTAGACCGCCGCATTTGTTAAAGGATATGATTGTCTATCAAAAGAAAAGTGATTCAGGACCAGAGTTGGAATTTATATTGAATTCATATCATTTAAACGACCAGGACGAGCGGCTGTATTTCCGCTTTAAAACGACGGGTATACAGACGAGTGATATTTTGAGAGTATCAACTATGAACCAAAATGCAAAATTTCCTATCATAAGCTTATTTATTTACTTGTAATAAGCGATAATCCCAGGCTATAGCTATACCTCAGTCTAGGCTGATATCTGTCATATTCATAGATCTTCTTAATATCTAGGTGTACCATTTTATTCAAATGCTGCTTACGGAAAATTTTCAACTGCTGGCCAAGCAAAGAAACGAATTTCAATCACACAGCAACCAGCTTTTAAAATATTTATCTATTGCTTTAACTTAGTGTATTCCCTTATTTACCTTCAACGTATAAGCAACTAGTTAACAAGACAATTTCTGCTAATGTTATCTCGATCAGTAAGAATGTTTGTTTGCAGAACAGGAAGAGAAATTCATGTGATTGGAAAGCATCTTCCTTTTTTTTTTTACAACCAAGTCCAAAGGAAATTAATTGGAATTAAGCAGACAAGTCGACCTTTGATACTGCAACTAGCATAACTTCTTGATAACGCTTTGCCTTTCAGCCCAGGATTAATCACGCTTGAAACGTTGTGGAAATTCCAGCGCTAGTATTTCTTGTGAGAAATATCGCAGAGTAAAGCAGTGGCGATTCGTGGTCAGTAGTTTAGGTACACCGCTCTTTTTATCATCGTCTTTCTTAGTCTAGAAAATATATTTATCCCTCGTTATACGTGATCTCATTTAACGCGTTTTCGCTTAAAGCGATTTAAAATGCTGATTTTAACACTGTACAAATGACATAAATAGATGCATATGTTTAAAACTAATTTTTATTTCAAGTTTACCTTGAAATAACTCATATTATTATCACATTCACTTTACACGTTTTTTGTGTAAGTGATAATTCATGAGAACCAATTACTTGCGTAATAGGAGGGACATTATTGCTTCAGAAATAGTTCCATAACAGCTTGCGTGAAATTTTCATGAGCATCCTTCCGAAGCGTAGAAAGTAACTGTTTTTCTATGGACATCATTAGCATTTTTCTTGGCCCATTGTAGACTTATAGTGAGATTTTACTCAATTTAAAGTGGAAAATGACCGTTCAACAGAAGCTGTAGTTGCTGGAACAATGAGAATTATACAAGCTATTTTGTAAACTTCAGGCATCAGATCTCTTTCGTTCATATTTTTCACTATTTCACCAACTGACTTTCCTTCAAAATCTTTATTTCCAGTAGAGTCCATAACACTAAATTTATTTTTCAGACTATCGAATTAAAATTTGAGCCATATGTGTCCAACAATTTTGAGCAATGGTGATCAGGAAAATATATTTTGTAGTTCTTGAATTTTGAGGAATCAAGGAGAGCAAAGAAATGATAGAAAAACCTATTTTGTACTTGATAGGGTACATTATCTAAAATTTCTTTGAATATCCTCCTGAACATAAATTCAGTAACTTCACTTGATTCATTATTTTTTCTTTTCTTTTATGCATGCGCATTTATCACTTCATTAGAAATGCTTCGCCAAAATTTTAGAACCCTTCTCTTCTTAGCTCTTCTAAAGTGTTTTGGTCTGATTAATTTTGAATGGCAATATGCAATATCCATAGACCTGTCTTGTAATATGTTGAAATAATGTCGGTATGAGCAAGTGCTGCCGAAAATGTTTTGAGTAAGAAGATAGTATCCAACCGAATCAGAAAATAAAGGAAACCTTATGCTTTAACCAATGTATCAGGTTCCCAATCAACATTATTTTCTGGTTCTGTCATGAATTCAAAGAATAAAATCAGATTATCTCATTGCTTTTGTACAGTGTTGACAAGGTGTGCATTGAAGTTTCAGCACGTTGGAGCCGCTTTTGGTAACTTTTTATTCATAAAAGCTTGCAAAATTTCCGTTCTTTTAGTGGAATAAGAAAAGAAATTAGGGAGCCCTGATAAGATTTCTGCACTTATCAATACACATCGCTGCCTGTTGCAGAACCAACTTCAGGGTATGACAGTAGCCGTAAACAAATAATGCCCCTGTGGAAATGCTACTTTTTCTTTAGATTGCAGACCACCTAATTGGCCAGAGATTACGGTCGCACCATCGTATGTCTGAGTGACAAGTTTCTTATAAATATTAGATTCTTTAACTGTTGTAAGTATATGGTTGTAAAGTGGGTTAGCAGATCTGTCTGCACTGACGTCTGTAAAGCCCATCAACTTCCCCTGATTTGTCCACATAGCGTAAAATGGTAGAGAGTTGGGATTAGTTCACTATGTCTGAGCATACGTCTAGAAGAATAGAAAAAAAAAAAAAAATAGCGGAACTTGTTATACTGTTAACCAAGACACCCCTAACAGCTTCGATTAAATCATTCTGAATGGATGACGAAGTGCCCCGGAAAACTGTAGCATGTTTTAAATGATCATCTAAAAGTTGAACAAACGTACTGAGTAAATCCAATGTTTGTACGTAATTACCTATATTAAAGGAACTTTCTGACTCGTCGTGCCCTCTAAAAGTTAATTCCTGTTTCCCTAAGTCACAAATAATGAGTCTATTCAATATCTATCTGTGATTTTTACCATTTCATTTTGCTTTGAAATTTGTAATGATTTCTGAGCATTTAGCTGCGTGTTGTCAAAATAAATAGTGAATGCACAAAATGTGTGATTTTTGTGTTTTTTCATGCTTAATGAACCAATTAGAGAAACTATATTATTGAATCCTTCTTGAGACCATATGGTATTGCTTTTGTCATTACTAAAAAGAAGACATGGCCAACAATAGAGTTTGTTTAATTTGGAGCAACCAGTTACCCATTTGTACCTAGAATAATTGCTAATGAGAAATGTCTGTTATACTTCGTTTTCTATCTTGAAACTTTGTAATCAGAACTGATAGTTCGGAGTGGGCCTGCCGTTGTTTTTTTATTTTAAATTTTTCAGAAACTTAAAAATTCCGAAATCCAGTTTTAACACATATTCTATTACAAAGTCACAAGAACCACTAGCCTCAGTGATACTTACATCGGTCATTTGCACAAAAACTTACAAGCAAAACAACAGTAATACAGACTAAAAACGATTGTCAATCGCAAAATATAGCGATGCATTTCGACAGCTAACGGCTGGCAACTAAGCTTCTTTCCTCTCGCCTCTCTTCCGGAGAAGAGGGAATGCGTGTCCATCGCTTCAGCTTGCGATGGAGTAGATGCGCGCGCACACCATTGCTGGCCTTGCCTAGCTAACTGAGAATGTTGGGACTCCCAACTTGGGAGTATGATTATCATTTTAACTTGCGGTGAGATAGATTTGCGCGCACAATTTAACCGCATAAACTTGCGATTATTTCGTATTTATTTAAAGTGACATACAAAAATTCTGATTATTTTGCATGTTTATTGAAAGTCGTTTTAAACGCTCTAAAGTTTAGTATGCGGTGTATAGGAGAATTCGCCACTGGTGTAAAGTTCAATAAGAACCGTGTATAAGAAGTGTTGGGTAATTTACTGTTGGTGACCGACGCGTTCCGTGAAACCAAGAAAGTTAATGAGCTACGCAAAGGCTTAAAACGTGAAATGCAACCAGGAATATTTAATATGTAATTAGAGATTTGTATTACATACATTATAGTACTATTAGGTACGTCATCCTCCTACCTCAGATCTAAGTTTCCTACACCCATCGAGATCTTCCTTCGCAAAGATCCTGGCTTCAGCACTGATACTACCTAACCAGATACATTTTTAAAAGAGTTAATGACAAACGCGACGAAGAATATGAGAAAAAAAAAAAAAGAAGAAGGCGGGTTGAAACTAGGGAACTATCGAACAAGTACAACAGATAATTTTTACTCACATCATCTTACTGTCACCCGGCAATCATTGCTTTGATTTGCTGTGCACCTTATGAACTAACGACCACCGAGGACAAAGTAGCCAACTTTTCCCTCCGTTGTCGACCTCGAGCAGAGGTAACGAGGATTCCACCTCAGGTGAGTGTATAATTTGATAAAAACAAATTTCTGCATGAAAAGAATGCATTGCTATTGTACCCGCAGCATCTGCTGCAGTAATTGTTGTAGTGTCTGGGCTGCATTTAAAAAAAATCGTTTTCTTGTTGTTTACGAAAATATCATGGCTATAAAATTCATTTTAATGTACTGACGAATCAACAATTGTATTATTTCCAAGTAACACCCTTCCTTTAAGCCTCGTAAAATTTCTCAGCCATCGGCCCTGAGCCGTAAGGTTGGAATATTTGTAAAATAAACTTGCCATTAACATTGTAAGATAATCCCTCCTTTTTAATTTTGGCTAATAAAATAAAAACATTCTAATAGTGCTTCTATCAAGCTAGTTTTCCTTCTTTAACTCATCAAGAATTGTTGTTTTCAGAAAATCAACATCAAATAATTTAGTTCCTTTACGTTCAGATGCCTTTGTCGAATCCTACTCCAAACTTATTGGTAAAGTAGTGCAAGTAAAACGTTCAAATGAAATTTGTTCTTGTTCAACAATGTTATATTCTTTTAACTTTTGCAAAGTAAAAGCAATTCTCCTACGATTAGGCAACTTTGACTTCAAAATGATCAGTTTTTTGAAAGTAGGATGTTTTATGCATGAGATACTTTACTCGACCTTTAAATCTAGTAATTGGGAATAGAAAGTCCCATTTGACTAAATTCCTGAATTGTTTTTTCCAATATTGTTTTATAATTCTGCTTTTATACCTACGTCAAACTTGACTAAGTGGATGGTTTCTTTGTAGTCTTGAAAAGAGCGCAGTAGCTTTTGAATTTAGGATTCATAAATTCTGGCTGAAACTGAATGCCTCGAACTATCAGCTCTCATTCTACTTCGTTGCAATTCAGCAACTGAAAATGAAAAAGAAGAATCATTTCATCAATTTACTTATTAAAATGACTAACCTTTTTGGAAAATCCTTAACTCGGGTCAGACACTCGTGACTTGCTATATTTACTTCAAAACTGTATCAGGAAACTCTATAGAAACCCATAAATTACTGAATACTTTCATATTCATTTAAGTAGTACAAATAATTTTCAAAATCGCATAACAATAACAACGATAATATCCACGACCAAACACTAGTACCAAAGCCTGTTGAACACAATTTGTAACAAATTTCCAATATACGAACATTTTAAGTTGAACATTGGTTAGCGTATGCGTTACTGCTTACATTTTGACACATAATTTGCAAATTGTACAGAGTTTTGTTTACAGGTAAAATAACTGTTATTTCGCTCATAGTTTTGTTTACGTGTAGATTTAGATTAGATTAAACTGTGCTGAATGGAACAAAATACCATTTTCCCCCCTATTACACAACTATTTCTAAATTATACAATTCATCGAAAAATAGTAAGCATATTCAGAAGTTACGAAACTTAAGAAAGAATACGAACAATAAGTTTTCGAGTAATTATTTTTGCACTGCAGATGTGAATGAAAGCCACTTGTGGACACTTACTATAAAATAAACGGTAAATTCAAAACAGTATAAATATTGTCAAAGAATAAAAAAATCTGATGTGCTCCATTCAATGTCTTTCTTTACCCATTCTATAACCAACTGTTCTTACAAAAGCTTATTCTTCTGTATACTTTACGCTAGTCAAGATAATTAGCAGAAATGGTTTTAATATTTAGTTCCTTATAAGAATAAAGAAAATAAGGGAATCACTAGGCTAAAGCGGAAGTCATATCTTTTAAAAGCTGGTTGCTAAGAAATTTTATACCAGTTCTCTCTGCATGGGCAGAAGTAAAACAAAAGAATAAGGAATGACAAATTTACACTTGAAAAGAGCTTAAGTAGCCCGCCTGGGTAGTGTGGTGGTAGCGTGTCTGCCTCACATTCAAAAGGTCGTGAGTTCGAATCTCGTTTAGGGTGAGTTACTCGGATAAGGTTTTTCCGGGGTTTTCCCTTGTCCTGAGAAGACGAATGTCGATTAACTTTAAGCTCCATGGACCCCGAGATCATTTGAGCATCATTTCACCAATTTCATTCATATGATCAACTAGATTAAAGGATGTTAAGCTACAAAAAAAAAAAAAAAAAAAAAAAAAAAAAGCTTATTTTGAAATCGATAACATGGAATATCTTGGAAATGGTTAACTCCACAAACATTTATGTGGCACAAATTGTGTGTTTTAACGAGATCTACGCTTTTGTGTATCAAGATTTTGCCTCCTACGGTTTACTGGTTATGCAGAATAAAGAGGTTTTCAGAGGCTATATCCAGAAAATTAAAGATATACATTTTATTTGACATGTAAATACTTGAGTTTTCGATATTTTAACACAGTTCGTAAGAGCCATTTTTCAGAAAATAAATATTTTAGAAATATTTTCCATGTAAAGGCTAGTATGAAGGGGGGGATCTTCAAAATCTTTGTGTTGCGTGCTTGGAAAACGCTTAATTAATTATAAAATTTGCTATTTAACTGAATTTTCGTTTTTGAGTTATGTTGTTCACAGACACACACACACGGACATATACACAAGCACACGCATCATACGCCCATTTTTTCTAAAATGCCTTTTTTTGAGGGGGGGATACATGGGACCTAATACTGTATTCTGGTAACACTTCCTGTCTATACTTTATCAGATAAAAGTGATTCTCAATGAGAGTTGAATGCAATATTCAAATTTGAGAGTCAATTTAAACAAATGCCACTAGTGTATATTTCGCGGAAAATCGAATTTTACAGGAAATGTAATGTTTCCTCTACTTACAATAAGCAAATAGAAAGGAAACTAAAAACGGTTCTCGTATTCTCTGTATCCCGTTCTCGACGCGCTTCCAATTGTTCTGGCACCACAGGCGATGACAGTGATGATACATGAAGATGAAGTTCCGGTGGAATGTGATGGCGGGGGAAACTGGTGAATCTGGAGAAAACCCGCCCCTGCGCCGCTTTTCCACGACAAATCTCACATGCGGTCGCTTGGGATTGAACCCGGGCCGTCTAGGTGAGAGGTGAGGTCTGACCTTACCGCTACGGCGCGGGACGCGCTTCCAGACGTTCTCATATGGCACAGATAGAAGCTTAATACAGAATATAAACGCTCTCAATGGAGCTGGACGTCCTGTATTGTTTACAGGAAAATGTGTTTAATTTTGATTGCTTTATGTCACCTTTAAGCAGGGGACTAAGGTTAATACCGAGCTACCTATAACTGTTCTACTCATATCTGTCATTTTGATATTTGGATTAAGATTAGTCATGGACGGAGCTACCAGGACTTTGGGGCAGAGCACCGGACATAGGCCCTTGTGACTCTTTGCAACTTATATGACCGAGGGAAAGAGGGATCATGGTAGAGGCTCGAAGGGCGACCAGATCCGGGTGACGACGGGCACAAACATGGTTGCAGTCGCTATTGATTACAGTTGAAACGCTTCCGACATCGACTTTGAGCCTGGAGCCTTCCTGCGAGCTCGCGGAGGGAGCCCTAAAATCGGAAAGGGGTCCCGACGACAATGACAAGATGATCTTTATGATGCGCAAATCACCATCCAGCCGCAACCCGCCGAACACCGTCTCCTGGTCCTTCAGCCCTGAAAGAGATGATTAGCAAAAGATGGGAACAGAAAATGCTTCACCGGAAAATTTGGGGGATGAAATGAACCTATCTGGTGACCCAGGAAAACCCCGAATAAAACCATAAGTCAGGTAGACCGCCATTGCAAGCAACCTTTGCTGGCTTTGTTCTATTTTTTTAAAATTCTATTTTATTTTACGTCGCTTTAACAACTCGATCATATCGCGACAGGATTGTATGCCAAGGAACCTGGTTTACGGTATGCCTTAAGGTCTTATCCCCGTTCCATAGGACCTTCGCCTAAAGCCAAGCAGTTGGTATTTCAGTGCCATTCGGACCAGCTGCACTACTACTGTAAGCAGATAATGCCAGCTGTAGTGAGATAGCAAAGTTCAGCGAGCCTTTTAAGGTTTCATCTCCTCACACCATTTACCCCTATGCTTCGCGTCAAATGGGGTGTGTCCAGTCTACTGCAGCAATATCTGTAGACAGATGGCAGCGCACTCGCAATTTCCATCTGTTTTCAGTTTTTGCTATAGTTTTAGACTGAAGGTGGAACTTTGGGCCATAGTATTAAATATCCAATCCGGTATTTACCTTGGCGACTGAGGGAAACCATGTAAAAACAAGCCAGATTGGTCGGCCCGTGAATTTGAACCCATGACCTCCCGACCACCTGAGTCATCCCACTCGCTTGTTGTAATTTAAATTATGCTTTAGTTTTGAAACACCAGCTGAGCTCCTGTACAATCCTTCTAAGAGTTGCTTGGACGTCAACATTTAAATTAAAACCTCAAAATTAACAACGTTTTGAAATAAAATTATACCACGCTGCGCAAGGCCCGTTGCACCCTGACTGGCAACCGTTGACGCATATCCTCTGCCCATCATGTAAACAAAAACAACAGGTTACATAGGCTGTGATTGGTTGCTGAACGTTTTACTGCTTTTCTCCATCTCAAAATAATTCCTCTTAAATTGCTGAGAGAGTACAGCAATATCACATTACACTATGCAAAGTTGTTTAAATAATATAGTATGAATGATTAAGGAACAACATTTACTTATCATTTAATCATTATTTCTTTATATAACAATGCATATTCATCGTGTAGTTCAACGGCTGCTTCTAGCCAACAAGTAATGGCGGAACGATGTAATACCAGTGTAGTGAAACATACGCAAGGAAAGGATTATTCCTAGTGTATATAATACCTTTTGTGAAAATATATTTACCTTTTCATTAAATAATACTCTTGGCTTATCGGCAGAATTTGCTGGTGTTTCCGAAAGTAGTATAACGTGTGCAAAACTTTTAAATTAGCCGAGGTGCGACATCTTGTGCAAGCAGCTCTTCAACAAGTGTCAGCCGAAAATGCAATGAATGTGTATCACACATTGTTCGGGAAGAGTAAACAAAGTAAGATTTGGAGGGAATGGTGGACATTGTCGTTGGCCCACTAATGATAAATCTCTGTGATGATTCACATAGTTCGATTGCAACTGAAGCAAATTACTCGTATCTTAAGGAGTGGGGCCAGTTATATCTTCAGACTAGCTCTTCTGGTGCGTCATTGCATTATGGCACTGTGTTAAAGAAATGTGTAGAGTATGATTGTGCATATTTGAATGCTAAAATTCGCAAAAACTGGAATAATGTACGTATGCAAACATTCACGGGAGAATTTTACATTTCGTACCGACTGTTTAACGACTCGCCTACCTGTTTTATAATGTTTTATTTACTTTACATTTAATAAAGTCAATCATTATCTATGAACAGTAAAAGTAGGTAAGTTATTTCTTTTCCTGAGACACGTAGGTACGCGGTTTTACAATTGTACAGCAGACGAACCAGCTTAGCACCACCTGGTGTGTGTACTGTGTTCGCGGAAGAATACATTCTGATTTGTTTACATCGCCGGTGAAGTAAGGATGGACAGATAATACCTGCTTTCACACCCCAATCTCATCTATATCCGATCACATCACATTATCGTCAAGCCGTGGCTAAACTCAAGCAAGAGTTACACATCTTTGGGCTACCCTCGGCCCGCCAACTGCTCACCATTCATTCATTCATTCATTCGTTCTGTCAGCCACAAATCTAGACAGGGAAGTGGTTATGGACTCATTTTAATTAAATAATAAGTCCTCTGCACCAGCCAGAGATATAATCCAAAATGAGAAACAAAAGCGTTGAACGCTGGACCGCAGAAGTACTGAACATGTATTTCCTGAGTGTGGTACGCACAGTTGTCTAATTCTGCCATTTAGAAAAGTTGATTCAAAGTTCCTTGACCTGATGAAAGCTGACTGGTTAGCGCCACTGGCAGACCGCAACGGAGCACTGCAAGGGTGATGGACCAGAACGACAACGTGTTGTACAACTCGGATTTCACCAGAAAAACAAAAACCTATTGTTCGCTTATTCATTGCGGAACTGACAGTAAATCACAGTGACGTTATTGTGAAATATACCTCAATGTATTACCGATGATTGAAAATAAGTTTGTAAATAAATAAATAACATTCCAACATCCCAGAGAACTATTCTGCAATGTCACTTTGTCGACAAAACAGTGCCCGCCTCGGTAGTGTGAGAGATAGCGTGTCTGCCTCACATTCAAGAGTTCGCGAGTTCGAATCTCGTTAGGGATTTTTCTGGGTTTTCCCATATTCTCCATTAAGCTCCATGGATCCCGAGAGCATTTACACCGATATTATTAATCGCCCAATATGATCAACTAAGGAAAATTACTATTAAAAAAACAAAAAAACAAACAAACAAACAAAATCTCACAGTGATTTTGGAACAGAATGGTAGAGCAATGTTATTGACACTTCTGTCAGATACTTTATTAGTTTCTCTACCTCTTAGAAAACATCACATTTGATTCCCCCTCCCCCCAATTATGTTATTCTCACGAGACGTTCTCCATGTGTAGATTATTCTTCTGTTTATTACGCATTTCACTGTGGACATAAAAAGGAAAAAGTAGACTAAAGAGTAGATTTTTCAAAAACAGATGCTATGTCCAACTTTTAAATTCCACGTTTTTACATGACCACGACAAAATGTTTGATGTGTTCCATACCATGACTTTATCTACCTATTCTGTACAGTCGGTTCTTACAACAGCTTATTCTTCTATCTACTCATGCTAATCAAGATAAACTTTAGCATAAATATTTTTATTACTTGCTTCCTTGTAAGTAGAAGGAAATAAGGGAATACTACAGGCTAAAATGACAGTCAATTTTTTTAAAAACTGATGCTATATGATTAAAATTCGGATTTCTTTGCATGGTCAGGAATCAAACAAAATATACAGGAATGACAAAATCCAGTATGAGAAAATTTTAATTTAAAATTGAAATCAGTAACAAGGAATACTCGGAAATGGTTAACTCAAAAAATGTATATGACAAATTCTGTTTGAGCTCTACATTTTTGTGTGTTATGTGTTTGTCTTTTCCATGAGATTTACCAGTTATGCAGAAGCCATCCGGAGCGAAGAGGTCTTCAGAGGCTATTTCTAGAAAAATCAAGACATGCATTTTGTCATGTAAATGTCTTTATATATGCTATTTTAATGAAAATCTTTAGAGCCATTTTGAGAAAATCAAAATTTTCGAAAATGTCCATGTAAAGGATAGTTTGGGGTGGAGATATTTTCCTGAATATTTTCCCGTCGCATTCTTGGAAGATGCTGAACTTTGTTACTTAACCTATGTTTTACTTTTGAGTTATCGTGTTCACAGACACACATACACACACGTGGACCTTTGTCTGAAAATGTTGTTTTTGGATACAGGGGACCTAAAATCTGTACTTCCAGTAAAATCATGGTATGGAATTTTTGGGTGGAATGCAATGCCTAATCTACCTATGTACTATGTACTGTGTACAAAATAGAGAAATTAAAAAAAATAAGAAAATTCAAACCAATAGTAAAGAATGCACGGGAGATTTTTATTTTATATAACTTTTTTGCGTTAACATATATTTTCTTAAGCGTAGTAAAATTTTGTATATCTCATAATGGTTTACAAATTACGTTAAAGTCATTCAAAATGAAGACGGCTTCACAAATTATTCACAGAAAATCCAAGAATTACGTTTTATCTGTGTGGTATTTTGATAAAAATCATTAGAACTATTTTTGAGATAGTATAGAAAATCGATTAATTTTTACATTGAAAGCATAGTTGAAATGTGGAGATATTCTTGTAAAGATACGGTCTTTGAAGACGCTGAACTTAAATATCTACTTTGGTATACAGCTGACTTTTCGTTGTTGACTTAAGCTGTTTACAAACAGGCAGACAGAATGATACACACTCATCCACACGGACGTTTTTCTAAAAATCTGATGTGTGACATTCACATGGCTTTTTCTAAAATTTATTGTTACAAAACATTATACCTTTATTTACATCGTGATAATAGAAATAGACATTAGCAAAAGCAGTTGTATTATTTCCTGCAAGTAGAAGGGAAATAAAATAACACTAGGTTAAAGTGGTAGACAATCTTTTAAAGAACCGTGAAACTATATGAAACAATTGAAATTCGGTTCACTTTGGACGGCCAGGAATAAAACGAGATGAAACAAAAGATGACATCCCGTTTGAGATTTGTTTAAGTATCTTAAAATTAAACAAATAACATAGAGCACCTCAGAAACGTTAAATTTACAAAACATGTATATGATATAGATTGTGTATTTTTTGGAGATTACACTTTTTGTCTTTTACTGTTTACCAGTTGTGCAAAATTCAGCCAGAAAAAAGAGGTTTTCAGAGGCTAGCCCCAGAAAATTCAAGATACATATTTTATTTGTCATGTAAATATCTTTAATATACGATCATTTAATCAAAATGTTTAGAGACATTTTTGAGAAAAACAAACATTCCAAAATTTTTTCATGTAAAAGGTAGTTTGAGGTGGAGCATTTTTTTTAAAACGTTCATACCGCATCCTTGGAAGATACTAAACTTAAATACCAAATTTGGTACTTAAAGATCTTTCCGTTTTTGAACTACACTGTCTGTGCGTGCGAATGCGCGTGCGCGCGCGCACACACACGTACACACACACTTTCACACAAATGACCTTTTCGAAAAATGATTTTTTTTTTTTGATTCAGAGGTTCTCAACATATAGATGATCTCGGTATCGAATTCTTGGGTGGTACACAATACTTTCTCTATCTACTATGTGCACTGCATATCTGATAGAGAAAGTAAAAATATGATGTGCTCCATTCACATGAATTTTTCTAGATTTTCCACAAACTATTATTGTAAAAGATTATTCTTTCATCTACATCTGGCTAATCGGGGTAAACTTTAACAGAATTGGTTATATTACTTCTTTGCTTGTAAGTAGGAGGGAAATAAGGGAATACGCTAAAGCGATAGTCATTTCTTTTAAAAACTGGTTGTTGTGAAACAGTTGAAATTCGGTTCTCTTTGCAAGGTCAGCAGTAAAACACACGAGAGATGAAAGGAAAGATGGCTTCCCGTTTGAGAAAAGTTTTAAGTAATTTAATTTTAAAACCAAAAACAAAGAATAATTCGGAAAGGGTTAACTCTACAAAAAATTGTATATGACATAAATTTGTTGTTTCAACGAGATATACATTTGTTGTGTAGTCAGTTTTGTCTATCGCATACGGTTTACCAGTTAGACAAAAGTCAACCAGAACGGACGGTGTCTTCAGAGGTTATTCCCAGTGTATTTAAGATATGTATTCGTTTGCCATGAAAATAATTTAAACACACGTTTTTATCAAAACCGTTAAAGTCATATTTGAGAAAATCAAACTTTTCGAAAGGATAGTTGTTCGTGTCGTATTCCTGGAAAGTACTGAACTTCAATACCAAGTTTAGTATTTAACTGTCCACACACACACACACACACACACACACATGCGCGCACGTACTTTTTTCTATTCATAGGGCCCGAAAACATATATTACGGTGATATATCGGTATCGAATTTTTGGATGCAATACAATACCTTCTCAAGCTACTTTGTGTACTGTATGCACATAGGTGCTAGAGAAAGTAAAATGCGTTTGTTTTATTCACGGAGCCTCAAAAAAACTAATTAGAATGTTATCTATGGTCGCTCTTTAACTGCTATGGTTCTCAGTGTCCCATTCCCATACTGGACAAGAAAGACTGTTTAATTTTGCTTAGATGTCTCTTTATCAGGCTTCTTTTACGTTCCGTAAATCTACGTCACGGGACCAACGGCTTTACTCCTCTTCCGAAGGAAAGGTAAATATTAAAAGCGAGTGTTCAACGTTGACATGATTTTACTGTTCTGCGATTCATAAAAAAATCTGTTTTGTGTGTGTGTGTGTGTGTGTGTGTGTGTATGCTCTTACTTGCAGACTTATTGGAAAATGAAAAGTAGATACAAAATGTATATCAGTGTAGCGTTGTGTAGTGCAGTGTACTGGTGGGGATTCCGCACCTCAGCCAGTGAGTAGGCCTTTTGTACGTTAGACCCCGGGAGGAGATGAGAGCAATTGCAGAGGGCAGCCGAAACCAGACTGCGACAGGGAACCATCGAGGAGAGTTCCTAACAGTTCCTAAGGAGTTCATCTTGACGTGGTGAGCTCTAGGAGCCCGCGCCTCAGGTCTAAATAAACGCCCCTGAGTAGATACATCTACGACCCCCAACGCCTTCCTGATTCCGAGAGATGAGTTTCTAAAGCACAATCATCTCCACGAGAGGCGTCAACACCGCAGTCCTCGCCGACATTTACAACCCAGAAAGAACGATCAGACGGAAGAAGTCGAAATGAAATGAAGGGATAGGAAATTCGGGGGATTGAAGAAACTTTGCTACAAATAGCTTAGGAGGTCGTTTCCATGTTCGCCATGTGACCGGGAAATCTTAACAGATAGATAATAGGTTGCAACAGAAAAGAAATTCTCATGCCTTCTGATGGCTTTCTCTACATGTTCTATGACAAACTTTTGTATAGGATCATAAACATTAGCGGAATGCTCTTATTACTTAGTTCCTTATAAGCTGAAGGGAAATAAGGAAATACACCATGCTAAAGCGACTTGACTGTCGCTATGCGATATTGAATGAAATTCGCTTCTTTGCATAGACAACTTCCTGTTTGAGAAAGATATATGCATTTTGAAATTGATACCAATAACGAGGAATATCTCGGAAACGGTTAGCTCCACAACAAAAATGCGAAAGACATAAATTGTGTGTTTTGACGAGTTATGTATTTTGTGTGTGGCACGTCTTTGTCCATCTCTTAGGGTTTACCGGTTATCATTTAGAATAAAGAGGACTTCAGAGGCTATTTCAGGAAATTCAGTATATGCAGTTTATTTGGCATGTAAACATCTTTAATATGCGGTATTTTAATCAAAATCGTTAAAGCAATCTTTCAGAGAATAAAACATTTGGAAAAATGTTTCCGTGAGGTACGATTTCTTTATGGGACTTTTCATTTTAGAGTTGCTCTCCACAGATGCAGACGCAAACAAACAAACACACAAACACACACTCATATACACACCCAGACCTTTTCCTTTGTTTTTTTATTCAGGGACTTAAAATATGTATTTCCGGTGAAATCTCGGTATCGAAATTTTGCATGCAGTACAATACCTTCTCTACCTACTATGTACATTGTTCATACGTGCTAGAGGAAGTAAGCATGTGTTAATTCTTCCAGATACGCAGGCTGTGCTACATACGATTGTTGTGTCACTAACCGTTTGCAAAATATTCGCAGTTCGTTAAATCTTTCCCAAAACTGAAGCATTTCACTTTGGCATTTTAAACTTCCTTCTTTTGCTTCTTATGAGTTAATGGAGATGGAATATATTATCATCGTTTCCATATGTTTCTTAAAAAATTTGTTGTTCTTAATCACTCCTGAATTCTAACTCAAAGAAATGTTTGCTATCATTATAAATAAGGACTATGTAAGAAAATCTATTGTGATCCACTCGCACGCACAATTTTCTCCATCAAGACAAAATTCATACATTACTGCTCTTGTTACAGTAATGATATAAAAGTGGTTTTTCTGCCCAAGTACGTTACTCTTCCCATATGTATTGCGTAGAAATAATTTCAAGTTATACACAAGTGCTTAGTTATAACTAGTTATAGGATTTTAAGGTGGAAATCATGGCCAGAAATGATTTTGGGTTTCAAAAATACATATAAAACCTGATGTGTTCCATTCTTACAAGAACTCATTCATATCTCCAATACATGCTAATTGAGATAAAGATTAGCAGAAACTCATTTATTACTTGGTTCCTTCTAAATAGAAGAATAATAAGGGAATAGAACCAGGACTAAAGCGATACTGAAATCTTTTAAAAGCTGTTCGCTATGTGATGTAATTGAGATTTCGTTCTCTTTGCATTACCAGAATGAAAACAATGTGAAAAACGCCTTTCCATTTCAGAAACGTCTAAGTTTTGGACATTTTAAAACTAATACAAAGTATATTTCGGAAATGTACAGAACTTCACAAAAAGAAGTGAGTGGCAAATTGTGTGTATAACGGGATCTACATTTTTTTTTTGTGTAGAAAGATTTGGTCTATCTCTTACGGTTATGCAAAAGTCCTCCAGAATGAAGAGGGCTTCACAGGTTATTTCCGGAAAGTTCAAGATATACATTTTATTTGCCATATAAATATCTTTAATATAAGGTATTTTAATCAAAATCATTAGAGCCATTTTTGAGAAAATCGAACATTTAGGAAAATGTTCTTATCTCGAAAATAAAAATAGGGATAAATACCTCCTAATAATTCTTCCAAGAATGAGATAAAAATATGCCAAACTTGGTATCCATTACATGACAAAGGTTTCGTTATTATTTATTTTCTTAGTAACGATTTTCATTAAAAATATCTATGTATGATTAATACGATGTATATCCTGAGTTCTTTTTACTACCCTGCGAGGTTTCCTTAATGTCATTTATTTTGCATAATGTGGTGAAAATGAAAATCCATAAGAAATAGACAGAATATTACTGAGCAAGGTAGAAATCATATAAATATATAAAACGTGTTAACATCTTTTTTGTAGCCTTAAATGTGTTTGAATCATTCCACATTATGTATATAAAACTTTCAAGCGTGTGCGTATATAATTTTCGTTTTAGCTTTATTAGCAGGAATAAGCATTATAATATTCTTTCTGCATGTTATAACTTAAAAAAGCATTTTAAGGAAAGCATCTCCCCAAATATAGTTATTTTCTTACAGGTAGATGAATAGATGTATTTGGGGACATAAAACGAAGCGATATAAACACAGTTTGTTGCAATGTTTTGTGAGATTATTACATTTTAAACATTTTTTCTTTTTTCCATGCTTCTTCGCACTTTTATCTGAGTTTTTAAAAATACTGAACCAATCTTATTTCTCCTCTTGAGCATTTTTGACAGTATTTAACTCCCTATTTCACCGGATACACATGCTCCCCATATATTTTTAAGAAAAGGTCCGCGCGCGGGTGTGTATCTGTGGACAGCATGACTCAAAACGAAAAATCGATTGGATATAAAACTTAGTATTAAAGTTCAATATCTTATAAAGTCACGACACGAAGATTTGCGGGAAAATTCCCTCACCCCCAACTACTCTTAACATGGAATATTTTTCGAAAATTTTGATTTTATCAAAAATGGCTCTAATGATTTTAATTAAAATATGTTAAAACTATTTTCATGACAAACGAATTGTATATTTTGAATTTTCTGGGAATAGCCCCCGAAGACCTTTTTATTCTGAATGAATTTTGTCTAAGAGATAAACAAAAAGTTACTACACAAAAATGTAGATCTCGTTAAAACATACAACTTACATCATATACAGGGTGAATCATCTAAAACTTGCACTGCAATATTTCGAAAATGGAAATTGCTATTGATGTGCAGTTTTCACAGCATCGAATGTAATCAGGGATTCATACTGTTTACCTATAAACATATTTTAATAATACTTAGAAAATAATACTTATTATTTTGGCAAACAAAATAAAAGCAGGGTAAATTAGAATGTCAATAGTGTTTGCTGCAGGATTCTAGTGCATGTAGTTTACGAGAAATTCTATTTTGAAAAATCTGATGTGATCCATTCACATGACTTTCTCTACATCTCTTCAACAAATTATTGTTAAAAAGCTTATGCTTGTTTTTACTTCATGCTAACTGAGAAAAAAATAGCAGAAATAGTTTTATTACTTGCTTACTTGTAAGTAGAAGGTAAATAACGGAGTACCATAGGTTAAAGTGATAGTCAAAAGCTGGTTGCTAAGTGAATGAAGCTCCTTTGTTTGTATGGACAGGAGTTGACACATTCCTATATGAGAAAGGTATAAGTTTTCTAAAGCTGAAACCATAAACAAGGAATATCTAAAAAACGATCAACTCCACGAAAAAATATGTATATTACATAAATTGTGTGTTTTAACGTGCTCTACATTTTTTGTGTGGTAAGTTTTTGTCCATGTCTTACGGTTTAGCAGTTATGCAAACTTGTTAGAGCCATTTTTAAGAAAATCAAAAATTTCAATAAAAAAGTTCCATGTAAAGGGTAGTTTGCGGAGGGGAAATTTTTCTCAAAATCTTCGTGTCGCATCCCTGGAAGATACTAAACTTAAATACCAAGTTTGGTATTTTATCAACTTTTCGTTTTTGAGTTATCATGTTCACAGACACACGGACCTTTTTCTGAAAATGCATTTTTTGGTTAAAGGGGACCCTAAAACATATATTTCCGGTGAAATCTCGGTATCGAATTTTTGGGTGGAGTTCAATACCTTCTCTGTACACTATGTACATAGTGCGTGTAGAGAAAGTAAAAATTTGCACACAGACAATTATGGTACATACAGTTGTGCTTAGTTACTAGGTACGATGTTATATTTCTATTCATTGACTGTGTCATTTTCTAGTCAATTAGCTTGTGCTAGTTCAAGTAGTAGGTCGTGAATGGAAAATGGGATTTACCTATGCAGAAAAAGCCGACATGCTCAATGTGTATGGAGAGTAAGAATGCTGTTTATTTTTGTACGGTGTATGTGGAAACATCCTAATAGACGTCAAGCATCTCAGCAATTATTTATCAATCTCTTTAACCAGTTATGAGAAAGTGGTAGAGCAACGCTTAGAAAACATAACAAAAGCAAACAAGTGCTTGGAGAAGAGGGAAAAAATGAATGTTTTTGGCTGCTGTTGCAGTAGATCCGTAAATTAATTCCTGCACGTGGAAGTGGCATGAGTGAGGCAAGTGTACTTCGCACTCTCATTGACATAGATTCCACCTCTGCCACATCTTTTTCCATCAAGAGCTGCAAAGATATGATTTTGAAAATTGTGTTAACTTTTGTGTATAGGGACTTCGGATTTTACTTCTTTAGACTTTTTCTGTGTGGAAGGCTAAAAGGACATATCAACTACACCAGCTAATATGAAATTACGTATTACTGACATTTCTGCTGAAATATTAGAACATGTGTAGAAGTATTTCCATATTTCCAATTAGAAGCATGCATTGATCATAACCTTTGAAGATCAAGACCTGAACTTGTTAGAATCCAAAGTAGTGTATTCCCTTTTGCTTTTTCTTTTGTTTGAGCTGCCACAGACTGTATAAATGTCGGCGTGTAAAAGTTTAAAAATAAAATTTCTTGTGAACTACTTGCACTAGAATCCTGCGACAAACATCATTGACATTCTAACTTACTCTAAGTTTATTTCTACTTTCTAAGTAGTATTAAAATATATTTATAAGCTAAAAGTACAAACCCCACTATCAATAAATGCTGTGAAAATCGCACAACAATAATACCTTACATTTCCAAAATACTTGAGGTGCAAGTTTTAGGTGATTCATGCTGTACATTTTTTGTAGAGTTAACCGTTCTCGAGATATTCTTTTTTATTGGTTTCAATTTAACACTTAAACGGAAACTCATCGTTTCTTTCGTATCTATTTTTTTACTGCTGGCCTTGCAGGGAGAACCAAATTTCTGTTGATTCACATAGCGATTCACATGATTCACATAACTTTTAAAATATTTGAGTATCGTTTTAGCCGGCTGCATTCCCTTATTTCCCTCCTACTTATAAGGAAGCAAGTAATGAGACCAATTTGGTAATGTTTATATCAATTAGCATGATGCAAATAAAATAATCGCTTCCTGTAAGAGTAGTTTGTTTGTGAAACAGCTAGAGAAAGTCATGCGAATGGATCACAGTCGACTTTTCACAACAAATCAATGCGAAGATTATGAAAGGGAAATTAAGCGCACTTTCAGAAGAATTTAAAATTCAATTTATTGAAACTGATGGCATCATTTTCGATGTGCCGTTGCAAATTAAATTCTATAATCGGTGACAGCGCATCCAGAACAGCAAACATGTAAGGAACATTGAACTTCGAAAGTCGAAACCAAGCAAACACGCCTTCGCTTCGGGATCTGAAAAGCAGCAGTCATTGAAAGAGATCAATGTGGATCTTGCCTTGGCATTAATGCAATCAGCAATTCCAATTCACAAGGTAAACCTTCCTATATTCAAATTATTCTTTGAGAAGCACACATAAAGGTCAACATTGGATGAGAGCACCGTAAGAAAAAATTACATGCAGCCAATTTATGAGAATGTCTTCAACAAAATAAAATAGACGATCGGCAAGCACTAAGTGGGATTCATTTTAGATAGACCTAAGCTGACACACACACACACACACACACACGCACACGCACATACACACAGGATCGGGGTATTCTGGAATTCAACCGCACAAATTTGCAGGATTGTAAATTGTCCCTTTTGTTAAATGTCAAAGTTATGGCATGCTTACTGGATCACACAACAATTACCGTAAATTAAAAGGTGGTGGACGTGTGCGTCCTATTTTCATTCAGAATGACTAATTTGTATGCCAGTAGTGGAAGGAATGCAATAATGGTGCACAGTCCATGCGTTATTTAAAATTATTGGACTCGCAACTTTGGCAAAATTGTCTATTCTTTGAGGGTATGCACATACTGGTAGGTGAATTGATATAGCGTTAGTCATCCAAAAGTTGCAAAGCCAAAATGCAAAGTTCGCATTGCTCTCTGAGGTTTCCGGTTTTTAGTTTTTAATTTTTTTTTCAAAGAGGTGCGCAATTTGAGCAGCACTAATACGCTTATTTTACATTTTTGAAGTCAAGACGATAAACCCTCCAGTACAAATTACTTTCAAAAGACCGTGAATGCTATCTAGGTAGCGTTCAATATTAAGTGCAGTAATTGTCAAAGAATTTACGTAGATAAATTAGGTTGTTGAAAACATTTTACGTAATATGTGCTTTGAAATGTAGTAAGTGAACTATGTTTTTGGGGTGGGATAAAAAGAACCCTGATTACTTCTTAGATTCGAACAGCGTTACTGTTTTAATCACTTGAGCTACTGTGGTTCTGCGAGACTATGCTTCTGAAATCTTATCTAAAGCCCACACGTGACTTACTGTGAAAACCATGAATTGCTAAACAATGTGTTCATATTGTAAAAGGACACATTTTATATGAAAGGAAAGAAACTGTTTCAACAAGATGCATTCACCTGCGGTGCTAAAGTAGTAAAAGTGGACGTTAAACTTAAAAAAAAAAAAACGAGTTTCGAAACGGACGACAGAGACTAACATCCTAAACTAATCTAATCTGCAAACTTCTGAGCTCATGTGCTTTTTTGTGTCACGTGGTACCTTTGCGCGCTAAGAATTTCGCTTATCAGATGCCCATTGAATCAATGAACAATTAATGACACGAATTTTAATTGTTTATGGGGGGTTCACAACACTCCTGGAATTTTTGACAGGGTGCGAGGTTCTTTTCTTGGTTGGTGCAACCTCTGCAGGGATGTTACAGGTTGTCACATTGAATAGTTCTTCTGGTAACCTGTTGGATTTTTTACTTCGAATATTGTAGTATTTCTCAAGGTCTCTTTGTATTTGCATTTAAAGTAGATATGAAATGATTGAATGAACTTTCCTGACTAGTAAATAGTTCTTAATTAGATTTATGTAGGTTTATTTGTTTTACTACAGAACTAGTTCATTTTAATTAATTTGGCATGATAAAATATTGTTTCGTAAATTTTGAACTGTGCCTACAATTGTAATGTTTACGTACATAACACATCATTGTAAGATACGCTGCATTTTAGAAACTCCTTTGAGGGATATGGAGAAGTGTTAAATGTAATTGCTATTGAAACGTTCTCGATTGCACCTACATGCTAATCGTTCATTATATTTAGTACGAATTTATCATATTACGTAATGCAGCAAAATAAGAACGGCTCATTATAAAATACAAAGGCGACAACATATAAATAAAGGTATTTATGAAGCCTTGAACCTTCAACCCCCTCAACATCTTGATCCTATGCCAAAATGTTTACCATAGCGTTGAATAATGCCACTATATCTACGCTCTCCGAAATCCGGGTGTTTAAATCACGTTCCACTACGGTTTGATCAGTGGCGTTTTATGCTGTAGCAAACAAAGAATTTAGAACCCATAGCCCATAGGTTTCCTATCTCAAAATGTTTTTTATGCGTTCTTTAATTTTTGTGTTGTTTTAAATTTATTCTTTGTAGGTCAATTTTATTTACTGCTGAAAAGAGTATGAGCAATCGATTATTGTAATGGGGAAGTTGTACCAATAAAGTCCTCTATGTTACTATAGCGTCCAGTTACACTGCTCAAAAAAATAAGAGCAACACATGTTAAATCAATGTCCCAAAACAAATATTGATACAATTCAAAATTTTAGCAGTTTTTAATCATAGATTGAAGAGCTGTGTAAACTTATTATATGTATTGTAATACATTTTTATTTCACAGAATTGGAAACATGATCAAATTAATGGTTGATGCACAAAACAAAATGGAAATATAATATTAAATTGTTTACTAATCAATGTTTTCATGGTTATTTCAACACGCAATACTTAGAATATCCTTCGTGAGCTGCAATAACTGCATAACACCTACGTGGCATGCTTCGCACCAGTCTCCTAGTAGCAATTTGTGGGATTTTCTCCCATTCTTCAGTGAGTGCAATTGCGAGTTCTCTCAGGTTCTGTGGCACAATATCCCGCTTGCGAACAAGTTTTCCAGCTTATCCCACAGATGTTCAATCGGATGGAAGTCATGACTGTGTGCAGGCCAGTCCATTACCCGAAGTTGGCATTCTTGGAAGATATCCCTGGTACTCCGTGTTGTATGGGGTTTAGCATTATCGCGTTGTAGAAGAAAATTAGGCACCATTCCATAAACAGAGAGTACGACATGTTAAGGCTAATGCTATTAATGCAGACATCAGCATTCATGTACTGTGGGATATCCACAAGCTCTGTTCAAGACTCAACAGTAATGCCAGCCCAAACCATAGCCGAACCAGCTCCAAATCTGTCATGTTCAACAGTAGTGGCTGGAGCAAGACGTTCATCACGTGTACGACCATCACAACCCTAAATTTAAACCTTGACTCGTCTATAAAGAAAACAGCCTTCCATTGACGGAGCTGCCAGTTGACACGATTCTGAGCAAATCTCAGCCGGGCTTCCTTGAGCTGACGTATCAAACGAGTAGCTTTAACGGTGATTCTAGATCTCAACCTGCTTCTTATTGTCTGATCATAAATAACCACTCCAGTTGTTGTTCGTAAGTCATTTTGCAGATCTCTGGCTGTAGATTTGCGTATGCGCAATGCTGATAAGACAAGACATCTATCCTGTACCGCTGTTATCTTCTCCTTAAGCATTTGTCCAGGTCGCCTCTTGAACCCGCCTGTCTCTATATATGAAGTCCTATGGGGGACACAAAGATTGACATGAAGAATCCTGGAGACAAAGCGAATGGAATGGCCATCTTCAATCCACACAACTGCTTGTGCGACAGATGTTTCATTCAGATATCTCATTCCTCTGTATAAGAGAACAGAAAATAACAATTTTCTATCACAGATTTCTATTAAAGCCTGTTTTTTTAAAAGAACAAATTATTAAATCAAAGATAACTCACTTTGATTTCCACAGATTTTTCAGTTTCACCGATTTATTCAGAGAAAAACTAACAAAGTTTTAAAAGAACTTCAAAGTATTTTTAAGCAATACTTCAAAACATAACATCTGACTATCAACATTTACATTGCCTCACTGTTTTATTTTTGACTTTGGTTTAAACATGTGCTCCTCTAATTTTTTTAGCAGTATATTTTAATTACTTGGCAGTATAAATGTTGCGATTGCTATTTTATGAGACGTAAGCGAATGTTCCAAACGTAAATATCGGAAATGTACGATACAAGTCCCGTTTCCTTAAGTAGACCTCGAAACTGCTGACATCCACCCTTATTTTTCGCTAGCTCTCTGCAAGAGGCATACGTGATAAAGTCGCTGCCTATTATTGACGTCATGCGCGGACAAACGGCTGGTAGCAGAAACAGAATATATATTTGTAACGTGTTGGTATTTCCATTATCTGATGATTTGGTGAAACGTATGCTTTCTAAAATGTTTGACCTCGAGAAGACAAATGCTGCACAATAAGTCAATCATTCAATTACTCATGTATGAACTTGTGGCCAGGGGACATATACTCTAAAATTTCAAACCAGTGGTGACTGATCAAGTACGCCACGTGCTTTCGACTTTCCAAGAATTAAAGGACATTTACTCCAACCTACCATGTGACATGTATTGCACTTCGACTATATCGTGTTTGTGAAAGTATCAGGAAGCTTTACAGCAGGGTAATTGGCTTCTTCATTGCTGTTCTGAAGAAGATTCTCATAAAGATTCGTCAAGTTCCAAGAAATGACCAGGCCTCACCTTCCACAGTTTCTTGTCATCACAAGGAGAGGTACTTGGATAAGATCTACAGTTTTCTTGTGTATGAAGACCTTAATCATATACAATGCTTTATAATTATATACCCTAAGTTCGATGGACACAGCAGCCTTCAAGTAAGCCAAAATTATTCAACAACACTCAAGAGCCTTTAGCAGTTCATGGTGGATGTATTTACTGGTATAATTCAAAGCTTTGAAGAAGAATGTTGGAAAACAAAAAAAAGTGAAAAAATTGATGAGTGCTCGGGATAACCTTGATGGATTTGCTAAGTCCAAACACTAATTAAATTTGATGAACAATCCAGCTATGGAAACCTTTGCAACATTCAATGAATTCACTTTACGAGTGTTGGCAAACTCAAAAATACTGTAATGTGTCTAATCCATGTGCGGACAAATTTAGTTTAGTAATTTAATTATTTGAACCCAGTACATGGGATAAAGAAAGCTTATTTAACTGGTTAAATGTTAATAAAATATTCTCATTAACATCTTTTTTTGCACCTTTTTACTTTTACTACCACGTATATTCAATGCATATATAGTAGTAGGAACGTATTGCATTCCATCTGAAAGTTTGATACGGAGATTTCACAGGAAATACATGTTTTAAGGATCCATAAATAAAAACAAGAATTTTTAGAGAAAGTCCGTGTGTGCGTCTGTTAAATGGAACAGCATTGCTAATAAACGAAAACTCGGTTAAATACCAAAGTTGGTACTTAAGTTTAGTATCCGCAAGGATGCAAACTGAAGATTTTAATGAAAATCCCTCCATTGGAAACTACCCTTTACATTGAAAACTTTATTTCTCAAGTGAGGCTTTAACGGTTTTCATTTAAATACTTTTAAGATATTATATGACAAATAAAATATATATTTTGAATTTTTGAGAATATTTTGTGAAGTTATATTCAATCTGAAAGACTTTTATATAACTATTAAACTGTAAGAGCAACGACACGGAAAGCAGGTGATCTTCTTCAAGCCCCGGTCATGGAATCGTATTTTACAATTGACTGCTATCATTAACATTTTGTTCTATTCACACGGCTTTCTCTACAAATTATTGTTCCTTTATCTACATCGTGATAAATATTGGCAGATAAGTTTGTATTAGTTCCTTCTTAGTAGAAAGGAAATATATTCCACAATAAACTTTGTTTGCATTAAAGAGAGAGCTATGCTTTTAGTTGTACGCAAACTTGTCACCATATTAAGAAGCCGCCCCTGCAAATGGAGCAAAATAAACATTTACTGTTGTAAAAGGAAGCATTTGAAGATGCTCTTTTTTACTTTCTTCTCACGTACTATGTACCTAGTGTATAGCCAAGGTATTGTATTGCACCAAAAAATTCGATACCGAGATTTCACCGGAAATACATGTTTTGAGACCCCATTGAATAAACAAACATTTTTAGAAAATGTGTGTGTGTGTATATATGTGTCTGTGGGCAACATAGCTCAAAAACGAAAACACCATTTAATGCCAAACTTGGTATATAAGTTTAATTTCTTCTAAGAATTCGACATGAAAATTTTGAGGAAAATCCCCCCACCCCAAACTATCCTTTACATAGAAAAATTTCGAAAATTTTTATTTTCTCAAAAATGGTTCTAATGAGTTTTATTACAATACTATATATTAAAGATATTTACACGTCAAGTAAAATGTATATTTTGAATTTTCTGGGAATAGCATCTAAAGACTTCTTTATTCTGGATGCTTTTTACTGGATTTTGCTAAACTGGTAAACCGTAAGAGATAGACAAAAACTTACTACACAAAAATCTAGATCACGATAAAATACACGATTTATGTCATATACATTTTTTTCGTGGAGTTGATGGTTTCTGAGATATTACTTGTTATCGGTGTTTAAAAAAATTATACTTTTCTCATACAGGTATTTGTCAACTCCTGTCCATACAAGCAAAGGAACTTCAGTCACATAGCAACCAGCTTATGACTATCACTTTAACCTATGGTGTTCCCTTATTTCGCTTCTACTTACAAAAAAGCAAGAAATGAGACATTTCTGTTAGTTTTTCTCGATTAGCCTGAAGTAAATAGAAGCATAATCTTTTTAACAATAATTTTTTGCAGCGATGTAGAGAAAGTCATGTGAATGGAACGCATCAGATTTTTTTATATAATTTCCAAGGGACTGTAATTCTCCGGAATAGGGGTCCATTTCTATTATGTCTGTATATTCAATCAAGAGTTAGTTTCACTTTTTTATGATACAAAGGAGAGAATTGTCATCATTGAGGCTTTATACAACCTTAGACAATATATCTGCTGGCTTCCACGGCCGTATGGTTTCATTTTTGTTTTGGGAAAATGGGAAATGGATATGAGGGGGTAACAGGATGATTAGGGCGATGGGAATGAGAAGGGATGTTGTTCTGTTGTGACTCTTTTTAATGTTCTTAACATTCTTATTTTGGTGGATCGTCATGCCCGGTACCACCTGTTCGCACCCGGGGGCTTGTGGGTGATTGTAGTTGGGCAGCCCGAAGGCTACATCTGCGGGGCCAGGCTGGCGACTTGGTGCAATACCCAAACACCGAGCCTAGCGTCATTGTGGGTGCATTTTTTGTAGGTGATGGGGTGAAGTGTTGCATGCGGGTGCGAGGGTTGTTCTTCTGTTAAGGCTCATCGTAAACCATTGGGTCCGTTGTATGCATTGGTGCGCTTTTTTTCTTCTTTCCTGTTTATTGGTGCTCTTAGTAATGAATCTGAGAGTATCACGCGTTCCATACAGTCAAGTCGGAGTATAACCGCGTCGAAGAGATCATTTAGGCACGTAGATAGCCAATCCGTCTGTTGCTGAACGATTTAATCCAGTTGTTTGTGAACTTTGTAGATGCGGTTGCTGTTAATGAAGTCCACCACCTACTCGAGGTTCTTATTGAAGTGGCCTCGGAGGGTGGCGTTCTCGGTGTGTACTGCTGCAGGAAGCGTCGACTGCAGGCTGTGAGCTGTTTCCTGGAAGCCCGCTAGGGTGCGGGTCAGGATTTGCTCCCATGTGGCAATGCACTCGACGATTGTCTGCACTATTTCTTGTAGCTTCATGAATGTGTATGTGTTGGCTGTGGTGTCGGATTGAAATCTTGTCAGTCCTGGGGTCAGCGGCTGGTCTTGCGTCGGCGAGGTTGTGGCTGTGCTCGTTGATGTCTGTGAGGCTGGCTGTGGTGGCTCGATGTGCGGAGCGTGGGAGGCTGGCATCTGTGGGCGACGATGTCTGGCACGCCCCTTGTCCCGGGTTGGGATTTGCAGAGTTGCAGGTAGCACAGTACCGGGGCGCCGAGTCAGATCATGATAGGCGCAGGCGGCGGTGTGACATCCGGCACCACAGTAGTGGCATCGGGAGTTCGCTGTGCAGGCGTCAGCGGAGTGGCCGTACTGGCACGGGAATGTGCGAGCGCCGCAGCTGGTTCGATGGTGAGGACCTGTCCAAGGGTCAAGGCGGCGCTGTAGTCAGCCTCGTCCCAGAACTCCAAGTTCCTGTGTGGGCCGCGTAATTTCTTATACTGGCCAGTGGCCCATGGAAGAAGCTCTACATAAGTTGCAGCGAAACGTCGACAGAGAGCAGTATAAGAAATGACGCGGCCTGCACCGGAAACCATAACCTCAACCTTAGATAATATCACTTATCCGTGGTTCTAGTACAGGCTGTGAAAATTTTCAAGTCTGATTTCAGCTTTTAAGCTTACTGCCTACGCACGGCTAATCTGGAAGGGGAAAGGGATATAATTCTAAAAATTGTATTTTACACGTACTGTATTATATATTCCATAGCAAGCTGAGAAAATTTCAATCTTAGATGTGGACAGCTTTCAGTTATCATACTAAACCTTGCTGACAATAAAGTCACTGAAATGTGAAGCAGTTGCTTTTGACAGTCTCTGAAACGGCTTACCAAAAATTACAAGTTTGGACTTGTCTATGAACAGCATAACTTAAAAACGAAAAGAAGGTTAAGTACCAAACTTGGCATTTAATATCTATCAAGGATTCGACACAACATTTTTAGGAAAATCTCCCCACCCCAAGTTACCCTTAACCTGGAACATTTTTCGAAATTTTCATTTTATCAAAAATAGCTCTAACGAGTTTGATTTAAGTGTCGCATATTAAAGATATATGCATGGCAAAAATATATACCTTGAATTTTATAGAAATACCCTCTAAACCCCCTTTATTCTGGAGGACTTCTGTATAACCGTTAAACCGTAAGAGATAGAAAAATCTTACTACAAACTCGTTAAAATGCACTATTGATATAATATACATTTTTATGAGGTAACAATTTAGAGATATGGTCAAATGGTCAGCGGGCTGACTTCTCACCTGGAGGCCCCGGGTTCGATCCTCGGCTGGGGTGGAAAGCTTTTCTTTAACCAGAATTATTCCTTATCCCCCACAGAGACTGAAAGTATGAATGTGAGAGTGAATGTGCGTGTTTAGTGATATAAAATGATTATACTAATGTTCTAAGCCTATAGTAACATGAGTTGTTTCACAAGTCAAAGCCCCCGATATGACCACTGAGGTTAAAGGGGGCTATACAAATGAAACAATTAAAAAAATAGAAATATTCCTTGTTATTTGTTTTAAAATTTCAATTTGTTTCTGAAATGAAAAGCCATTATTCACTTTTTTACATTCTGGTCATGCAAAGAGAAGACAATTTCAATTGCATCATAGAACGACAGATTTTAAAAGATTTGACTATCGCTTTAGTTTAGTGTACTCCCTTATATCGCGTCTACATAGAAGTAACTAATCAATAAAACCATGTTTTCCCCAGTCAATGTGAATTAGAGAAAAGAAAAAGCGTTTGTAAGAATAGTTTGTTGCAGAAAAGGCAGAGAAAGTCATGTGAATGGAACATATCAGCTTTTTTTACAACTTACACCTTTACATTCTAAATAAATTATTTATATTACCTTCTAATGCAAACATAACTTTACTTTAGGGAATAGGAACATTGTTAAAAGTCAATATTCTGTGCGTTAAAATATCTTAGCCATTTGCATATATGTTAGCCATTTGCATATATGTTAGCCATTTGCATATATCTTAGCCATTTGCATATATCTTAGCCATTTGAATATATCTTGCTGCTAATTCACATTAAACAGACGGGAGACCACCTTTTTAAATACATTAAAGCATAGGATGAGGATGTAAATACATCAAATTTAGTTAATTCCACTAAAATCTTAAGACATATATGTAATTAAATTTGTATTTTTTAATATACAAAAACCTGGAGTGTCCATTCACATGACTGTTCCGCAAACGAACTTTCCTTTCAAAAGATTATCCTTTATCCATGTCATGCTAATGGAGATAAGCATTAGCAAAAAAAAAAGTCTTATTACTTGTTTCATTGTAAGTAGAAGAGAAGTAAGGGAGTATGCTAGCTAAAGCGATAGTCAAATCTTTTAAAAACTATCGTTATGCGAAAGAGATGAAAAGTTTAAGTAGTTTAAAATTAAAACCAATAACAAGGAATAACTCGGAAACCCTTAACTATACGAAGATGTATATGAACATAAACTGTGTGTATTAATGAGATCTACATTTTTTGTGTGGTAAGCTTTATACTATCTCTTATGGTTTAAGAATACAAAAGTTTATCCAAAATGAAGAGATCTTCAGAAACTATTCCCCGAAAATTCAAGATATACATTTCGTTTGTCATGAAAATATCTTATACATATGGTATTTTAATCAAATCATTAGAGCCATTTTAGTAAAATCAACATTTTCGAAAAAAATATTCTTATAAAGGGTAGTTGGAGTTGGTAGAATTTCTTAAAAATCTTCGTATCGTATCCTTGAGCATTAACACAACTCCCTGCCACAACAGTCCTCAAGGGACCATGTCTTACGTTCCGGCCGCTGCATCCTCCATCTCGACCTGAAGTGTCATGAATGGTATACAGTGCTGGAGGGTGAGACGTGATCAGCGCCTCGAGTCCCTCCCGGCTGGTTGATGCGGTATTCTCGATCTGGAGCCGCTACTTCTCAATGGGCCCCCCCCTTCCAGGGACCTCACGAGGCGGAGTGTACTACAGACTAGGTCTCCCAAGCCGGTACGGGGATCGAACTCAGGTCTCCCACTTCGCAAGCAGCCGCTCTACCACCGCTCTAAGGAGACGATCATCCTTGAACATTACTGAACTTAAATTCCGACTTTTCATTTTTTAGCTATGCTGCCCATAGACACACACATGGACATTTTTCATAAACATGTTTATTTTTCGGAATCAAAACGTGTACTCCCGTTGAAATCTCGGTATCGAATTTTTGGGTGGAATACAATATGTTCTCCATATATTAGTGCATTGTAAATACGTGCTAGAGAAGGTAAATATCTAAACATTATGGTGGTTCAAATCTCGGTCATGGTATTGAATTTGTCAGTTTGAATCTACCTATCTAACTCCTGTCCTACACACGACTTGTGTGAAAAAACAATTAATCCAATGTAAACATTAGGCTGTTAACTGCCAACTTAAACTGTTATGCTGTTTTATTTTTATTCAGGGACATACGGTACCTAGAAGACGTTCGGTAGGGAAACTGCAGCGTGGTTTGAACTGGCTCATCCTCGGCTCATCCTTGTGATCTGGTCACGAATCTGATACCATCAAGTGAAAGCGAGTGCCGTGGCCTACATGAGCGGCGCTTAATGCATATGATCCGCCCATCATATTTCACAACTTAATATCTGTCCGATATTTTCTGCGAGCTGCTGTAAAGAATCGGTATCCAACAAAATACTTAGAAATCTGATATGTTCCATTCATATACTTTCTCTACATCTCTGTAACAGATTATTGTTAGTAAGTTTATTCTTCTATCTATTTCATGCCAAAACATTAGCAGAAATGGTCTTATTACTTAGTTCCTTATAATAGAAGGGAAATAAGGAAATACACTACGCTAAACCGACAGACAAATGTTTTAAAATGTGGTTGCTATGGGATTGAAATCCGTTTCTTTGTGTGGCCAGGAGTTGACAAGTTCCCTTATAAGAACAATATAGGTAAGTACTTTAAAACTGAAACCAATAACAAGACATATCTCAAAAACGGTCATTTCCACGAAAAAATGTATGCGACATAAAATGGGTGTTTTAACGAGAGTTACATTTTTTGTGCTGCAAGCTTTTGTCTATTTTTTGTGGTTTGCTAGTTATGCCAAATTCAGCAAAATCCATCCGAATAAACAGGCCTTCAGAAGTTATTCCCAGAAAATTCAAAATATACATTTTATTTGTGATGAAAACGGCTTTAATATGTGGCATTTTAATCAAATTTTTGAAAAAATCAACATTTTTTAAATTTTTCCATGTAAAAGGGTAGATTGTGGTAGTGAGATTTTCTTGAAAATCTTCATGTCGCATCTTTGGAAGATACCAAACTTAAATACCAAGTTAGGTGTTTAACGCCTTTTCGTTTTTGAGCTATGCTGTCCACATGAAACACACACACACAAACACACACAGACACACACACGCGCGCGCGCGTCTTTGTCTGAAAATACTTTTTTTGGATTCAGGGGGATCGTAAAACGTGTATTTCCGGTGAAATCTCGGTATCTTATTTTTGGGTGAATACACTTACTTTCTCTATACACTATGTACATAATAGTATAGAGAAAGTAAAAATCACATGACCTTCTCTGTATTAAGTACTGTAAACACATTGTTAAAAAGCATATTCTTCTAACTACTATATCACAATGGAGATAAACATTAGCTTACATTAATTACTTGCTTCTTTGTAAATAGAAGGAAAATAAGGGATAATACTAGGCAAAATGATAGTCAAATCCTTTAAAAGCTGGTTGCCATGTGGTTTAATCCGTCTCTATACATGGCCAGGAGTTTACCATTTTCCATGTGAGAAAAGTTTAGACACTTTAAATCTGAAACAAGTAACTTGAAATATTTCAGAAATGGTCAATTTCACGAAAAAAATGTATATGGCATAAATTGTGTGTTTTAACGAGATCTACATTTTATGTAGTAAGTTTTTGTCTATCTTTTACGCTTTACGAGTTTTGCAAAATTCAGCAGAATTTGTCCAGAATAAAGAGGTCTTAAGAGGCCATTCCCAGAAAATTCAAGATATACATTTTATTTGTCATATAGATATCTTTAATATGCGATATTTTAATCAAAATCATTAGAGCCATTTTTGAAAAATCAAAATGTTGGACAATTTGTCCACGTAAAGGGTAGTTTGGGGTGGAGGGATTTTTCTCAAAATCTTCGTGTCACATCCTTGGAAGATACTATATTTAAATATCTAGTTTGGTATGTTACCGACTTTTCGTTTTTGAATTATCGTGTTCACAGACACAGGGACACACACGCGGACTTTTTTCTAAAATGCTTTTTTGTTACAGGGAACCCTAAAACGTATATTTCCTGGTATCGAATTTTTGGGTGGAATGCAGTACTTTCTCTATACACTGTACATAGTACGTGTAGAGAAAGTAAAAGAGCTTTTATTATTCAGGCATACTCTGACAAAACACCCCTGCTGCTTTACTCTTACAGGTCGTAAGCTCATGTTTCTGGGAATTTTTGCAACTGCCACCCAAAATTCGATGTCGAAATTTCGTAGATATACGTTTTGAGATCCCCATGAGTCCAAAAAACATAGTTTTAGAAAAAACTCCGCGTTTGTGCGAGTCTGTGAGCGCGATAACTCAAGAACGAAAAGTCGGTTAAATACCAAACGTGATATTTAAGTTCAGCACATTTTCCAAGGATGCGATATGAAGATTTTATAGAAAATCTTCCACTCCAAATTACCCCTTAAATAGAAAAAAATGTGGACATTCTGAGTTTCTGAAAAACAGCTCTAACCATTTTGATTAAAATACTGTATATTAAAGAAATAAACGCATATCTTGAATTTTCTGGGGATACCTTCTGAAATGATCTACACTTTTGCTGGTAAACCATAAGAAATAGGCAAAAACACACTGCACAAAAACGTAGACCTCATTCAAGCACATAATTTATATTATACATATTTTTTGTAGGATTAACGATTTCAGAGATATTCTCTGTTATTGGTTTCAATTTTAAAGTTATTAAACGGGAAGCCCTCATCCGATTCATGTCTCTTTTGCTTCACTCCTGCCTATGGAAAGAGAGCCGAATTTCTATGTCAATCCCAATCGCATAGCTACAGCTTTTAAAATATTCGACTGTCGCTTAGTCTAGTATATTCTCTTAGTTTATTTTCTGCTTATAAGGAACAAAGTAAAGTAATAAGAACACTTCTGGTAATGTTATTTTCGATTTGCATGATGTAGGCAAAATAATATTTTTATAAGAATAGTTTATTTGCACAACAGAGAAAGTCATGTGAACAGAAGCATGAGATTTTTTCTGTAGTTTATCGTGGTAGATCACAAAGGACGATGGATGAATGACGTTTGTGAATGATGCTTAAACGAGGCCAGGGTTCATAGAACTTAGAATTATTCATATACTCGTACTCCCAGGAACAAATCCTTATCCTAACGATATTTGAACTCCGGACCTCTTGAATGTGAGGTAGACACAGTATCATCACACTACATTCTCTACTTCGTACATAGTACATAGGTAGAGAAGGTATCAAACAATTCGATACCGAGATTTCACTGGAAATACACGTTTTAGTAAAAAGGCACGCGTGTACCTGTAAAGAGCATAATTAAAAATCTGATGTGTTCCATTCATATGACTTTCTTTACATCTCTGTAACATATTATTGTTAAAGAGCATATTTTTCTATGTACTATATGATAATCGAGATAAACATTAGCAGAAATTGTCTTAAATACTTGCTTCCTTGTAAGTAGCAAGAAAATATGGGAATGTACTAGGCTAAAACGATAGTCAAATCTTTTAAAAACCGGTTGACATAAGGATGAAATCCGTGTCTATGCAGGGCCAGGAGTTTACAAATTTCTGTGTGAAAAAAGTTTAAGTATTTTTACACCTGAAACAAATAACAAGGACTGTCTCAGATATGGTCAATTCAACAAAAAAGATGTATATGACCTACATTGTGTGTTTTAACGTGATCTACAGTTTTTGTGAACTAAGTATTTGTCTATCTCTTACGGTTTTTCCAGTTACGCAAAATTCAGCAAAATTCATTCAGAATAAAGAGGTCTTTAGACATACATTTTCCAGAAAATACAAGATATACATTTTATTTGCCATATAAATACCATTAATATACGATATTTTAATCAAAATCGTTAGAGCCATTTTTGAGAAAATCAAAATGTTCAACATTTTTTCCATGTAAAGAGTAGTTTGGGGTGGGGGATTTTTCTCCAAATCTTCGTGTCACATCCCTGGAAGATGCTTAACTTAAATACCAATTTTACTGACTTTATGTTTTTGAGTTATCGTGTTTACAGACACACGTACATACTGGCACATGGACACACACATATTTTATCACAGATTTTGATTTAAATATCACTATTATAGATAAAGTAATATAATGTATGCCTTGGAATTACTGTAAATAGCCTCTGAAATATTGTTCATTTTGAATGATTTTTTTTCATAACTGGAAACCGTAAGAGACAGACAAAACTTACTAGGGATACAAAAATGTAGATCTCCTAAAAACGCACAACTTATATAACATACGTTTTTGTTGTCAAGATAGCCATTTCGGAGATATTGCTTGTCATATATTTAAATTTTACAATACTTATGTATACTTTTTTCAGATGGGAAGTCGTCATTCATAAAGAGAACAGAATCTCAATACCGTCACATAGACGACTTTTAAAATAGTTAATAATCGCTTCAGCTTTATCTCAATTTTCTTTGTACAAGGCAATAATATCGTAATAAAATCATTATATTGCATTTAATATCCCGCAGTCAGCCAATCAAATGCTGTTATATACTATAATTGTTTTTCATACATTTGCACTAAATTAAGGTGAGTAGGTAATAATCTACCGATCTCAAGATAATTGACATGAAACTAAATAGAAAAAGAAAGTTATTAAGGTGATATTCAAGTGATTCGATGACTTTACTGAAAGGACCAAAGGAAATCAGTAAAGCAGTACTTATAGTTGCTATGAGAAGATTTTCCTGCCTCTGTGGTTCGATAGGTATTGGCTTGAGCAGTGCTTGCTTTACCCATACGGTATGGTTAGAAAATGAACATCAAATCCCTTCTAGATTTATCATACCTCTATATAAAGTAGCTATACAATTGTGCCTAATAATGTTATAAATTCTTTTAATATAAGTATAATATGATAATTTAATAATTTTAAACTAATTAGGCTTGTGTATTTTGCTCTAAAACAAAGTATATTACTAATTCCAGATTAGTAACTTACGATAGGAGAGCAAGAGAAGTCTTATTCCATAAATATCAGCTGGCCTTATATTTGATGTGTGCAGATATCTCTTCGTGCTTTAAAATAGTCTCAACCCTTAAGTTAAAACAAGTAAGTGGAGAATTCGCTAAGCGACCTTCGTTTAAGCCCTCTTTTTATCAGCGGAGACGCAGAGCGGCCGGCGCTTACTGAGAGGTGTAAACGAAGGATACCTTGCTAGTTCCCGGTTTTAACTTGAAATAACCCCGTTGAGTTCTGCGACTGTTTTAACGAAGGAAGAGTTATCTGCGCACACCTGTTACCTCTCTCGTGAAAAACACATTGAAACAGTTTAAGTGTAAAATCACTAAAATTTTGTGTTTTATGTGTAAGAGCATTTAAGCAGAAGTTAAAAAAAATGCTTTAAAATACAATAATGACAAAAAAATATGCCACAAAGGAAAGGAAATCAAGTTGTGAATTACAGAATTACGAATGTTTAATACTTGTTCTCTTTCTTTGTCATATTAGATAAAAATATCTTTCAATTGGATTTAGCAATTTTAAATATCATAAAATAACCGAAGCATAAACTCATCATACATATCTGTAGTTTTAAATAAAACCAAATACATAAAGATATTTTAGGATAATAATAATTACTCTGGTTTTGCCTACACGTAGTATTTACATAGTATATAGAGAAGGTATTGTACTGCACCCAAAATTCGATGTTGATATTTCATCGGAAACACATGTTTTGAGTCACCCTGATTCCAAAAAAAGCATTTTTAGAAAAAAGATCCGTGTGTTTGTGCGTGTGTGTGTGTGTCTGTGGGCAGCATAGCTCAGAAACTAAAAGACCGTTAAATACCAAACTTGGCATTTAAGTCTGGCATCTTCCAAGGATGCGACACGAAGATTTTCAAGAAAATCTCCCCACCCCAACTACCCTTTACATGGAAAAAATTTCGAAAATGTTGATTTTATCAAAATTGGCTCTAACGATTTTGAGTAAAATCTCTTATATTTAAAATATTTATGTGACAAATAAAATATATATCTTGAATTTTCTGGGAACAGTCTCTAAAGACTTCTTTATTCTGGATGATTTTTATTACATTTTACATAACTGGCAAACCGTAAGAAATAGACAAAACTTACTACAGAAAACATGTAGATCTCGTCAAAACACACAATTTATGTCGTTTACGTAACCATTTCTGAGATATTCCTTGTTATTGGTTTCAATTGTAAAATACTTATACTTTTTTCAGAAAAGAAGCGCTCGTTTTCCTTTTGTTCTACTCCTGGCCAAGCAACTCGCTTTGGTGCTTCGTGGGCAGGGGATCGTGGGTTCGAGTCCCGCCTTGGGCATGGATGTTATATGTTTGTGCAATGTGTATGTGTTTGTAAAAGAAACAGTAAAACCAGTAAACCAGTAATCAGTAAAACCTACGGGGGGAAATGTAAATAGGGATACAGTACCGGAGTCCTGATCAGACTCCGTTACTGTTTAAAAAAAAAAAAAAAAAAAAAAAAAAAAAAAGCAAAGAAGCCATTTGCAATGACACTCGCATAACGACAGCTTTTAAAACATTTGACTATCACTTTAGCATTGCGTATTCCTTTCATTTTCTAATACTTATAAGAAACTAGGTAATAAACATTCTGCTAATGTTTATTTCGATTAGCATGGTATAGAAAGAATAATCTTTCGTAAAAAGTTTGTAGAACAGCTAGAGAAAGTGATGTGAGTGTAGAACATCAAATTTTTTTCTCGTGGAATTGACCACTTCTGAGATATTCTTTGTTATTTGTTTCAGATTTAAAATAGTTACAACTTTTCTCACACGGAAAGTTTTAAACTGCTGGCCCTGCATAGAAACGGATTTCAACTACATGGCAACCTGCCTATAAAAGATTTGACAATCGTTTTAGCCCAGTGTAGTCCCTTATTTTTCTTCAACGTACAAGGAAGCAAGAAATTAAGACAATTTACGCTAATGTTTATGTCGATTAGCATAAAGTAGATAGAAGAATATGCTTTTTTTTAACAATAATTTGTTACAGCGATGTAGAGAAAGCCATGTGAATGGAACACATTAGATTTTTTATATTTATGGTACCAAAATTGAATTCGTTTTATAATGCTGTAGTCAGCGTTTTGTTTCCTTATACATCCCCTAATTAAAAGCTGCGTGAATGAATTTATTTTCGTTTAAAAAGCACAAATCCGTTCAAAGCAAAAACCTAATTATTACCTACGGGTATCCTGCCAGGATTAAAAAAAAAAAAATGTCACGTTCAAGATAAAGAAAGCTTGTGACTATAACGTCCGTTAAACACGAGGGAAATGTGATTTCATAAAAACACCTTGAAATCATTTTCTGTTTTATAAAGTGTATGATTTGGTGTAGTAAATAACAGTCCAACATCCTTTTAGCTTTGGTCATAATTCCTAATGTATGTTTGGCATTATTGCGTTAGTTTTCTTTAAAATAGTCACTTCATTTTCATTCTTCCTTCGAACTGCATTAAGCTTCTGGAAACATCTGCAACAAAAGAAAGAAAGAGAAGGAAAATAAAATAGCTATAATCAACGCCAGCCATAAATTTATAACACACATTCATAAACAGTAATTTTATACCAAGTGCGCCAACTGACCCGTATTTTACGTGTGCAGATATCCCTTCGTTGTTAAAAAATCACATAACTTTCTCTACATTTCTGTAACAAATTATTGTTAAAAACGTATTCTTCTATCTCCTTCATGCTAATCGAGATAAAAATTAGCATACATTTTCTTACTGCTTGTTTTTTTAAGGGAAAAGGGAATAAGGGAAACACTAGGCTAAAACGATAGTCAAATCTTTTAAAAGCTGCCTTCCATGTGATTAAAATCCGTTTCTATGCATGGTCAGGAGTTTGCAACTTTCCATGTGAGAAAAGTTTTAAAGTATTTTAAACTTGAAACAAATAATAAGGAATATCTCAGAAATGGTCAACTCTAAGAAAAAAACTGCATGACATAAATTTTGTAGTTTAACGAGATCTACATTTTTTATATCAAGTTTTTGCGAAATCCAAATTTTCGAAATTTGTTCCATGTAAAGGGTAGTTTGGGGTGGGGGGATTTTTCTCAAAATCTTAGTGTCGCATCCCTGGAAGATACTAAACTTAAATACCAAGTTTGGTACTTAACCGACTTTTCGTTTTTGAGTAATCGTGTTTACAGACACACGGACCACACACACATACGAACCTTTTTCTAAAAATGATTTTCTTGAATATAAGACCCTAAGACGTGTGTTTCCGGTGAAGTCACGGTATCGAATTGTTAGGTGGAATGCAATACCTTCTCTATAGACTATGTACATAGTACACGTAGAGAAAGTAAAAATTTGCCTAACTCAATGGCCATTTCAAGTTAAATTCTTCCAGTGGAGTACTGGCGAGAGTGACCTTCGGTTTCCTCGTCTTGCTATCAACGAAGACTATGAGCTGGTCATTGGGAGCGAAAAAAGGAAAGTTCCTCTCATCCAGTTTTCTACTGGCAGGTTTTAAATTGAAATAGCCTCGTGGAGTTCTGCAACTCTTTTAATGCAGGAAGGGATACCAGCACGTTTCACTTGTAATGGGATAATTTTTCTTTTTTACAGATCCTCAACAGTTTTTTGTTCATTGGAAGAAACAAAACTACGCTATTGCACTGCATTAGTTTGTTAATGGTACACAGCACACACAATTTATCTGCCCAGGGATTTGAATGGGTGTTGTGAGGTGCTCTAACCTCCCCATATCATACTCTGACCCAAAACATACACATACTCATCAATGAATATTTTGGCCTAACAAACACATTCGCAAATAAAATGGATAAATAAGCCGTTTTTACGTTCATGTATATACGAGAGCTATGGAAACTAATATAAATAACACTTCACCTTCCCCTTGGCTATTATTATTATTATTATTATTAATTTTATTTTCTTCTCCTGAATACAGACTTTACCGCAAGTTTGCAAGGGAATAGCATTAGCACTAATAAATAATAATAATAATAGCATTTACATCTTAGGAAAACCTTAAAAAAAAAAAAAAAAAAAAAAACAGAAAAAACGTGTGCTTGTATAGCCAAATAACAAAGATTTAAATGGTAAAATAACACAAAGAGCATATATATAAATATGTATTATGTATTATTTATTAAATATAGCCTATAATATTTGTGTTAATAAGCAGCATATAAGTGGTTTCTTTAAAATTTTAACGATCCTTTCAGTATCTGAAGACCAATAATTATCATTTCGAAGTTCTTCAGGAAGTTTACTATTTTTTCGGAAGTCTCTCTGACTTAAGGTACAAAGCCCATCACTTCAATATGGCGTAGCTTGAATAAGTTTTTTTTTATTATTTTGTTTATTAACGAACTGTCAATTGCCAGAGTCATATCACCGCGTCGATGTGCCGGAATTTTTTACCCGCAGGAGTTCTTTAACGTGCTAGTAAATCTACTGACATGGAGCTTTTAAGCACAATTAAAAACCATCGATCTGGGACCCGCAACCTTGAGTTCAGAAAGCCAGCATCTGACCAACTGAGCTACTAAGACCTACAGAATAAGTTTTTATAATACATTTTATGGGTAGGTTTTTTTAGTAAGTTTTATGGTGACTTATGGCACCATTTTATCAATCTACCGCAATGGAAACTAAGACCAAAGTCATTTCGCTGCTTAAGAAGGAGGGATATGCGCTGCTAGCGCAGGATAGCACTATGAAGTGCACCCAAGAACATCTTGAGGCGAGTCAACATCGAGACTGAACATGAAGACATAGGCGGCGGTTAGACCGGTCGCCTCCCAAGCGTCCGCATGTGGGACTCGTGGTGGACGAAGTGTTTTCTCCAGATCCTCCGGTTTCCCCCGTCACTTATTCCACCAACTGCTCTAACATCACCTTTTCAATCATCTATTTCGCTTACATTTCATATCATCCACTTCCTCATGTTCATGCCTGGCTACAGGCCGACTCCTCGTAACAGGTTCTCCATTCTGTGGTTTCGTGCCGTTGGCTCTCCTACAGCCTTCTGACCCCTAGGCATTGGCTTATAAGTTCTAGGGAGATGTCAGTCCTACAACTACGGGGAGAGTAAATCGATTAGAAACGAAACGAAACATAAAGATGTAATAGGATTGCAGTAAAGATCTCACCTATAATTTCCTTGCAGTACAACGAATCAGCTGCTAACTTTCTTGGATTATGGAACACGTCGCCTTAAAATGTTATAAATAAATATATAAACAGAGTATCCTAGAATTCGACTGCACAAAGTGGCAGAAATGTGGATGGGTCCTAGATAAACAGTGCATGTTTTCTGGATCGTATAGCAATGGCCGAAAACTAAAAGAATGTGGTCGCGTGAGTCCTATTTTCATTCAGAATGACTCATTTGGTATTCCAATAGTCGAAGGAATGCAGTATTAATACACAATCAATACGACATTTAAAATGTAACTTTGGCAAAATTGCCAGTTCTTTGAGTGTGTGCACGTCTCTGATAACAGATCGGTTAATTTCAGATCATATGGTGGGTGAGTCGGTATAGCGCCGGTCGTCGAATCCCAGGATACAAAGACTGCACCGCTCTCTAAATTTTCCATTGTCTTAGTTTTCTCAAAGAGTACTCCATTAGAGCAGCACTAATACTCTTTAGTTTACATTTCTGAGGCCAAAACGATAAACCCTCCAGTGCAAATTGCTTTCAAAAGACTGTGAATGATATCTATGTAGCGTTTAATATTAAATGCAGTAATTGTCAAGGAACCTGCACAGATTAATGCAATAAAACAATTAGGTTTAATGAAAACATTTATCTAGCGTGTGCTTTGCAATGTAGTAATTGAACTATGATTTTAACGGTGGAATAAAAAAAAAAGCCAGGAAACAACGGCGGAACTTTGATTTTATCCGTATGTAGGGATTATGCCCATTTAACAGTTGAACTACTGTGGGGTACGGGTCTGTGTTTCTGAAACTCTTGTCTAATGTGTACACGTGTCTACTCCATGAAGTGCTAAACTTTGTCTTAATACTGTAAAAGTATTCACATTATGTGTAAGAAAATAAGTTGTTTCAACTAGGAGAGCACATAAACCGACATTCTAAAATGTAAACTTCTGAGCTCATGTGGTTTTTGCTGCCACGTGTACCACTGCGCATGCTTAAGAGCCTCGCTTACCAGATTTCCGTTGAATCAAATGAACAACTACTGGCACGAAATTAAGCTCCTTGTGATGAGGTTCACAACAATCCTGGAATTTTTGACAGGTTGCGAGGTTCATTTCTTCGTAGGTGCAACCTCTGCAGAGATGTTGTAAGTCGTCACATCGAAAGGTTCCTGTGTATTTTGTGCTTCGGATATTGTATTATTTCTTGCTATTTGCCTTTCATGCAGAGATGAAAAAGTAGAATTCACTTTCCTGACTAGTACATAGTTTTTAATTCATTTTATAGGCTATTTTTACTGTAGAGATACTCGTTCATTTTTATTTAATTTGAAGTTCATTTAACACACTAATAATATTGTTTCGCCAATTGTAAACCGTGCCTACAATAGTTAAGTACATACGTACATAACACGTCGGTGTGTGATACATTGTATTTTAGTAACACCTTCGAGGGTTATGGAGAAGTGTACCCCTTCAGGTGTTAAATGCAAATGGTTATTGAAACGTTCTCCGTTGTACCTAGATGCTTATCGTGCATTAAATTTATTTTATTTGTCAATACGTATCAATCACATTGAGTAACGCAGCAAAATACAAACGGCTATTTATGGAGGCTTGAACCTTCAATTCCCTCAACACCTTAATTTAATGCCCACAGGCTAGCATAATGCTAAACAATTCCACTATTTCTAGGCTCTCCGAAATGCAGTCTCACGTCACGGTTCACTGCGGTTTGATCAGTGGTGTGTTAACCCTTAATACATTTTATGCTGTAGCAAAAATTTAGAACCCAGAGCACATAGGTTCCCTATCTCAAACTGATTATTTTGAACCCTTCTACAATCTAGCTAATTTGTGTGGTAAAATTCTGAAATATCCTGTATATCCAGATGGATATATTAATTTGGAGACTCGCCTGCGGTGTCATTTGTAGTAAAAGCAGGCGTTAAATACTAAAAAAATTCTATGTATATTCAATATTAGCTGCATTTTATAGATTCTTAATATTTGCAAACAATACACTATTATTGTTGTTATTATTATTACTCTACTACTACTATTACTATTATTCTATACACCTGACTTAAGTTAGAAGTAGCTTGAGGTCCGTTAAGATATTCCTAAACTTTCGTGGCTTCCGTTGCGTCTCAAGAATCCGGATGTCAAACTAATTGAGAACGATTATTTGAAATGTACCGCATAATTAAAGTTACCCATTATAATAGAAGACCTGTAACAACTGTTTGGGGAACTAAAAACTACAGAAAATAATTTAGTAAAGTACCTGATTTAAAAGGTTTATCGTGATTGGATAAATAGTGTTTATTTTATTACTTCTACTAATTATCTGTAACTGCATTTAACAGAATTAAACTGTAATTCCAAAAACTGCAGTCCACTTTACACCAGGTTTGGGATATTTTGTAAGAGAATTACACTTAAAGAATTGCATAAGATCCAGTCTTATAGTTACCTTAATGATTGTAGTTGAGTAGATATTTATAAAATGAATAAACATAGTTTAATAAGATAACGCTTTTTGTCAAAATCCAAAATCTAAATCAGTTTTGCTTACCTGGAGTGTATCAGGATCTCTAGCGCTAAGATGAATAAGGATAACAGACAGCCACCAACCATGAGCCACATGGCGAAGCATACTTTGTTCATGGTAACAGGACTTATTTCATCGCTCAAATCGCACAGAGGCTTAGCTGTACGCCAGTGTTTGTTCCGATAGTCTATCAGCCCACTCTCTATCATCCTGCGATATCTGTAAAATACAATGTTTTATATTTGCTTAACACACTATGAGAACAAAAGATTACACAAATTAAAAAAATTGATGTGTTCCATTCACAAGAATTTCTCTACATCTCTGTAACAAATTATTGTTAATGACTTATTCTTCTATCAACTTCATACATCGTGATAAACACTAGCAGAAACGGTCTTTTACTTAGTACTTTATAAATCGAATGGAAATAAGGGAATACATTAGGCTAAGCCGACAGTCGCATGTTTTAAAATTGGTTGCAATGGGACTGAAATCCGTTGATAAGTTCCCATATGAGAAAAATTTAAGTACTTTAAAACTGAAACCTGCAACAAGGAATATCTTGAAAACCATGAGTTAGAGTTATAATCCGTTATTAACGTATTTTGCATCATTAATAACCTCTTCTTTCACATACACATTGAATCTTCGCTTTTCAAAAATTAAATATGATAAATGTATATGTTTTCGTAAACTTCCACGGCCAATATTAAAATTATCTTGGTCCAGAGTTTCCGGTGTAGACCGCGTCTTAAGGCTAAAATCTGCCGACGTTTCGCCCATCTTATGATAAGGCTTCCTCAGGGCTAACTGCGTCTGGTCCGGCTGGCGTACCTTCTTTTATACTGTGGTTGGGACATGCCAAGTACCGCCCTCCTGTGTTGCCATTGGTTATCGTTTGGCCAATGGCTGGGGTCGCTGCTTTCTGTATTCCTATTGGCTCGCTGGCCGCAAGGTGGGATGTTTTTTCTTAGCAGAGGTCTCCAGATGGTGTTCAAACTTTTTTTTCATTGTCTCTGTTAACTTTATGTTCTTCTTTAATTATTTCTATGCTTTCGCGTATAATGCGATGTTTGTAGTCTTCACATGGTACCAATAATTTCATGTTATCAAAATCAATGTGATGGCCAGTTTCAATAGCATGTTCGGAGAGAGCGGACTTTTCAGGCTGATTAAGTTTGAGGCTTCTGATGTGCTCTTTTCGACGTGTGATTGCCGATCTTCCGGTCTGACCTATATATGCTTTGCCGCAATCGCAGGTTATTTTATAGATTCCTGGCTTAAGTAGTGGAGCATGTTCGGAGAGAGCGGACTTTTCAGGCTGATTAAGTTTGAGGCTTCTGATGTGCTCTTTTCGACGTGTGATTGCCGATCTTCCGGTCTGACCTATATATGCTTTGCCGCAATCGCAGGTTATTTTATAGATTCCTGGCTTAAGTAGTGGAGCATGTTCGGAGAGAGCGGACTTTTCAGGCTGATTAAGTTTGAGGCTTCTGATGTGCTCTTTTCGACGTGTGATTGCCGATCTTCCGGTCTGACCTATATATGCTTTGCCGCAATCGCAGGTTATTTTATAGATTCCTGGCTTAAGTAGTGGAGCATGTTCGGAGAGAGCGGACTTTTCAGGCTGATTAAGTTTGAGGCTTCACTACTTAAGCCAGGAATCTATAAAATAACCTGCGATTGCGGCAAAGCATATATAGGTCAGACCGGAAGATCGGCAATCACACGTCGAAAAGAGCACATCAGAAGCCTCAAACTTAATCAGCCTGAAAAGTCCGCTCTCTCCGAACATGCTATTGAAACTGGCCATCACATTGATTTTGATAACATGAAATTATTGGTACCATGTGAAGACTACAAACATCGCATTATACGCGAAAGCATAGAAATAATTAAAGAAGAACATAAAGTTAACAGAGACAATGGAAAAAGTTTGAACACCATCTGGAGACCTCTGCTAAGAAAAACATCCCACCTTGCGGCCAGCGAGCCAATAGGAATACAGAAAGCAGCGACCCCAGCCATTGGCCAAACGATAACCAATGGCAACACAGGAGGGCGGTACTTGGCATGTCCCAACCACAGTATAAAAGAAGGTACGCCAGCCGGACCAGACGCAGTTAGCCCTGAGGAACCCTTATCATAAGATGGGCGAAACGTCGGCAGATTTTAGCCTTAAGACGCGGTCTACACCGGAAACTCTGGACCAAGATAATGATAAATGTATGTTTAATCGTAGTTAACTTAGCTGCATATCAATGGAAGCAATAATTTGGCTTTAAACAGTTTATTTTCAGTGTGCGTTTTACGTAAATGACACTTTGCCTTCTACTACCCACATTCCTCATAAAATTATGCAGTGCACTTATACTACAAACGCCTATAGCTTAAGAAATCTAAATCATATTAATTTAGGAGTTTACATAGATCAAAATCTATCAAGTTCACCAATAATTTTCTCTTATAGAAGCTATGCGTATCTATGTTTTCCAAGGTAATTGACCCAAATTTCTCCTGAATAAATTATTTTTAATTCTCTATGCACCTAGTAATTAATTTATACTCACCCATAGGTTATCATTTCTTTATGTGGAGAGCCGTAGGGCACTATTATGTGTCCCGCCAATACAGGAAAGATATTTATTGACGTAAGATCACATTTGTCGTGGTCTGAGAAGGTTTGTTCAATAATGCCGTACAACTTGATAGGTTGTGTATGAAAAACAAACCGTTCATGTTGTACCTTGTACAGACCCTCCTCTAAAGGGTAAAATCCCCTGTTTTTACTGGGTAACATCTTCATCCTGTATATCTTGTAGGCGACTGGGTCCGTTGGTAGCTGGTGGAAGAAGAGAAACAGAATGATCAAAGCAACATACTTCCCATTTAAATGCTACCACAGAGAGCTTTATCAGCCGCAAGAATACAGAGGCTGATTTGATTTTTAAAGAACTCTGCACTAAAATTATTACCGGTATTATAGTTTATACTAATTATAGTTTATACTAACATCTTTAGTTACATTATTTATGGTACATAACCACTTGCATCTGAGCTTGTTGTGATTCATTCACGAGGTACAGTTCGACAACTTTTATGTAACTCGAGGGTTACAATTTATCGTACTGTAATTTATTCCTGCTACTGTTGAATTTGTTCATGTTGTTCAATTGTTTGTTTGTTTTTGTTATTGTCAAGAAACTGCTAAGCAAAGCAAATATTTTAAGCATGTTTGGAGCTATGTATCTTGAGAACAACTGTTTTCGTTAGTTACGATCAACAAGATCTAAACGAAGAATCATTATTAACGATCAAATCTAAAATTTGCTTTACAACATATACAAGTACACAAATAATATAACCAAATATTGATAAAATAGCAAAAACCATAAGAACGTGGATGAGCTATGCTACGGATGGAAATACATATGTATGTAATTAGTATAAGGGCTTTTTAATTGAAATTAATTTATATTTGCAAAAGTAGCCTAATGGAAGTATTTAATGAAAAATATTGTATGCAATGTGTTTCGTTCATCCGCTACAACCATTCTTGTAATATTGGTCAGTATTTGGAGATCTATACGAATTTTTATTATATGTAGTTAAATAATTTATTAGTCATTGATTGTATAATTTGTCCAACATTGCACAATTTAATGATTTCTAGACATAATTAATATTGCTAATAATGATAATAATAATAATAATAATAATAATAAATACATATAATACACATAATGTATAATACACATAACAATGTATTATCATAACAACAACACACATCGTAAAACAATATTATTTACAACTGCCCCTGTGATTGAGTAGTAACGTTCTGACTTCTCAACCGAGAGATCCCGAGTTCAATTCCCGCCTGGGGGGGAATTTTTCTTTAACTAGACTCATTTCCTATCTCCCATAAATTTTGGAAATATGAATGGGGAGTATAAATTTTACTACATATGAATAGTAAAAGTAGTAATTTTACTTTTAGTTGTAGCAACAGCATTTATAGGTTAGGTATTAAAAAAATCAATATTTATTAAAAATCTTGAACAAAAAAATACAAAAAATATTTTTAGTTAGATTAATATGTTTACGTGAAGTTGATATAAAGGATTTATGTGTGTGTGTTTAATAGGATAAAACTGAAAAACCCAACGTTCAGAAACCAGGCAGTTCAGTGAGCAAAACATCAGCAACTGTTTCTAAGGCAAAGCCCCCGATTTATATAAGCATACAAGTTAAAGACACACACACAACAGCTCAATCAATTTATATGGCAAATTGATTCCCCTATAGTTACAGGAAACGCCACTGAATTTAGAACCCAGGGTGCTGCTCAGCTGTCCTTGTGGCAAACACCATGGGAGCGGAGCAAGTAAAGCTACGTGCCTATCAATGTCTGGCATACAGGAAGTGTTATCTAGCATAATATCCTAGATAGGAAGAGGGAAAAGAAAAGCTATAATTTGAAATATGCTGAAATACGAGATATAGTATGTTTTGCTTTGTTGTACGCCCGTCGCCATAAAAAAAAAAAAAGTTATGTCTAGAACGCCAAATTCGTCAAAGTCTTACACGGCACAGCGCCTTGTGTACACTATATGCGCGATACAGTTGTTGGCACCAGCAAATTGTCACAATTCCAAATATTACTAACTCATATGATTAATAATTATAATCAAATACATAACTTAAGCTTCTTCAGCAACAAACTAACAATATTAACTATGATATTAACGACACAAAAAATGATACAATTTGTATTATACGGCGTTACTAAACCTGCTACCTTCCATATGCATTCACTGTAGCGCTGTGGCAAAACGTAGGTTACTCCTCTGCTGAGGGTCGCAGGTTCACTTCTCGAGTGAAACAAATATTTTTCCCGTTCCCTTAATTATGCTGAACCACCACAGAGCAGCTTTTTATTTTAGACATACCAATTTCATACACCAATTCAGTATATGATAGTGAATATGATGCTTCTTTAAGGGTTTATTCTACCGAACAGCAATATGTGGCACACGAAAGCACATGGTGCGCAGAATGGTACACAAACGCACCAGGCACAAACAGTTCTCTCTCAATGAAAAAAAAATGGAATCTGTTTGATATGCAAAAATACTAAAAGTATTGTGAAGAAAACCAATGTTAGGAAAACGAATTTTAGGAATCCAATTTTGGGCAAATTTAATTTGTTGGAAGTTTACATAGTCATATTCTACAATACATATATACAGTTGTATATATGCATTGTAATTTGTTGACATTTATGGAGAGTACATAATACAATAATTATATTTTAATTTTATATACTTACCAGTAATAACTATTATGTCGATAATTATAAAACTATCATCAGACATTATATTTCTTTATACATTATATTTCTTTATACATATTAACCCTAATTTTTGATACTCTTTGTTTATATGTGCATTCAAAAAAGGAAGTACATATGCTTGTATGGAGTATAGTGCAGTAGCGTACAGACCTCGAAAGCAAATGATGTGATTATATGTCTATTCTGCTGTTTTTATAATCTGTGCTTTTAGCACTAGAACTTTATACATTGTTTTTTTTTTCGTAGCATATAAACATATGTATACATGTATATGCCTTGACAAGTTCTAGTTCAGTGGCTTCCTGGCCTAAACGAACCTACATGATGCTTTCTAATCTAATCAGAATCTGCAGCTATCAATTCAGAAAATGAACCTGGAAGTTCTGTAGTGATTCCAACCAAAATTACTAAAAGAAAAGTGTAGACCAATTCTGTTTGTGGACTATGTACAATTGCACATTATGATTCACACAATTTGCTATATGCGGTATAAGTAGTAGTATTATCTGATTACATTTGAAAATTTGGTTGTGTAGTGAGAGTTAAATATATTTAAACTTGATTTTGGTCCGCAGTTAGACAGTATAAAGTTTGCGATTCTCACCTCGAAGTAAGGATGGTAGTATGGCACATCTTCCACACCGAAGCTAAGTTTACTCTCAGCGATATCACGAGGAGTCTTGATATTGTGCGCAGGCGCAGAGAGCAGCGAAGACACAACAAAAGCGGCGTAGAAGCCATTCATCATCAGAGCCAGAATATGCGTGTTCAGAAACACAATGCGTCCCGTCATCCATTCAGAATCCATTGTAGATCCTGAATGGTAGAAATAACAATTATTTTACTTCATATATTGTCAGGTTACCTGATGCAGATCAGTGCTCAATATACTCAAGGGAGTAAAGTCCTGCCTCACGATCAAGCCCCGGATTTTTAGGTTTTTTAATGTTTTAATAAAAGGTAACTTAATCTAAACGAATCTAAAAGATAAGGATATAGCAAAAATGATTGTAAAGCATACACTTTAAACACAAAGGCTCTTTCATGCTAAATATACATATCAAATTATTATAACGATATCTTTCATGCTAAGTATATCAAATTATCATAACGATACGTTAAGAATGGACAGATTAAATATACTTAAGATGCACAACGTTTTATACACCCGATATAGCAGCACTAACAAAATTGCATTCTACAATAGAATAAGGCTCCCAGAGCTTATAAAATGGCGAGTTGTTAACAAAACTGCGCCCTCCTCACCTATTAAATTTGTGCTGGATTAATGCAATTATATTATCAATAATAAAAGAAGAAAAGAGAAGGGTTGACTACGGAAGAAATATTATACTAAAATTAAAAATATAAACGATACGGGAATGTAGAACACTTGAATAATAATAATAATAATAATAATAATAATAATAATAACAACAGAATCATCGCTGGTGGATAAGTAAACATACTTATCAAGCGCGTTGCTTAGATATTGCTTCGAATAGTACTACGAACATAACCTCTTCCAAGGAAATTTGTTGCAAAATGAGCACTATAATATATTATATTAGTGTTTCCCACCTGAAAAATAGTCGAGGTTGTTGCGACGCTATTCGTGAATTTGAAATTAGCAGCAGGTTCGCTCCTCACCTCCCGCGTGCTATTTTCTGAAACCGAACATTAACAAACGTCTTTAATTCCTCGAGATTATCTATCGTCATCAAGAACGGAGAGTCTGGATACAACATACTTGTAGACGTCCAGTTAATGGGAACATGGCAACATTGTAAAGTGGAAATAATCAAGATGGCAACGCTGCTAGGTGTAAGGTTTCTTCACGTTCAAGCAGACAATAACTGCATTGTACTGTGTTTAATATACCATTAATTATTTATTCGCTGGCATTTGCTACTTCTTAGAACTCATTTTTTGACCATTAATACAATTTTCATTATATAAAATGCTTGCCTATGGTATATAATATACTAAATTCATTTGCTTTCGATACTCTTGAGTCCTATTCTCACATGGCATTCATTGTATGTGACGCATTACTGCATACTTAACTATAAGGGGATGTAATAATACTGAGTTCAATCAACATTTCTAAAGACTTATTTTCGCTTTGGTGCCTGTAACATTAATCTCCTTATGTAGCGAGAACTTTCAACTTGAAGGCAGTATAATTATTTCCTTATATATTTGTAAGCAAATACAAGCATTAACAATTCATGACCGAAATGAATCCTATAACCTGATAATAGTAGGTATTCGAGCACTATAGACATATGCATTTGATTGTGTGTGTTTAAAGGAAAACTTTGATTTTGGGAAGACTATTGAGGTAGGCATATTTTCCTGTTTTATTTGCAGTATTTATACATTTTTATAGATAATTGAGCTGCAAACTTTCAATCGTATTGCAGCGTTTGTAATACGGCGACAAATATTACATCTCTACGTGAAATAAAACTAAGCATGTAAATTTACTGCTCTATGGAAGGAGTTTTACCAGAAAGACGTTCCATTAGTCTTTCAAATTTATATTTCGTACAGGTCACGAAAATAAATATTTAATATTACATAAATAAAAAATCTGATGTGTTCCATTCACATGACTTTCTCTACATCTCTGCAACAAATTAAATATTGTTAAAAAGCTTATGCTTATTTTTACTTCATATTAATCGAGAAAAAATTAGCAAAAATAGTCTTATTACTTGCTTACAAGCAAGTAGAAGGAAAATAAGGAAGTAACATAGGCTAGAGTATTCGTTAAAAGCAAGGTTGCTATGAGACTGAAGTTCCTTTGTTCATATGGACAGGAGTTGACTAAATTCCTGTATGAGAAAAGTATAACTTTTTTAAAGCTGAAACCTATAGCAGGAATATATAAAAAACAATCCGCTACAAAATTGTATAACATGAATGTATATAACATAAAGTCTATGTTTTAACGCGATCTACATTCTTTTAAATAAGTTTTTGTCTATCTCTTACGATTTATTAGTTACGCAAATTTTCGTAAAATTCATCCAGAATAAAGTAGTCTTCAGAGGTTATTCCCAGAAAATTAAAGATATAAATTTTATTTATCAGCTATATATATATATATATATATATATCTTAAATATACTATATTTTAATCAAAATCGTTAGAGCCATGTCTTAGAAAGTCAAAATTTTGGAAAATTCTTCCATGTAAAGGGTAGTTGAGGGTGGGGGGATTTTCTTGAAAACCTTCATATCGCATCCATGAAACATACTGAACTTAAATACCAAGTTTGATATTTAACGAACTTTTCGAGCTATACTGCCCACAGTCACACACACACACACACACACACACACACACACACACACACACACACACACACACACAAGGACACACACAGAGACAGATAGACACACAGGAATTTTTTTTCTAAAAATGCTTTTTTTGTATTCAGAGTGTTCTAAAACACGTATTTCCGGTGAAATCTCGGTATCGAATTTTTGGGTGCATTACAACATCTACACTATGCGTATAGTAAGTACCAGTAGAGAAAGTAAAAATAAGCGCACGTATTACACGGAATTCGATCCGCCTCCCGACTTCTCTGTGATTCAGTAGAGACACACTTTAACCACTTCGGCTATTCTAGTCGCAGGCATAATTTCTGCTGATTAAACTTATCTTAAGCAAAGCACCAATAGAAGAAGAGTTTTACTTCAGGTCCACTACTTAATGAAACACAATAGCACATTTTGTGCAAGCGTATTGCAGTTGAATTTGCAAAATTTCCCGTTAGTTTACAATGATTACCGAAATATTGGTTTCCAAAACTACGAGATGAGCGATGGCTGCCATGCCCACTTAAACACGAAAGGAAGGAAGCATGGCAAGTTTTATTCTCATACCACCGTTGCAAGAACGCCTGAGAATTAGGTGACCCATCGCATGGTGGACATTTGCTTTTGTGAAAGATAGTACATATGCAGGTAACAAATGACAGGTGAGTCAGCTCCTTTGCGACAAGCCTGCGTGCATAGTTTTAAGATGGTTATTCACATACGATAATATGTGCACAATTTTAGGCATATAAACACATGCATATGAATAAACAATGAATGCGGATTAGTGCCAAACTATTAGCATACCGCTAGAACTCAAACAACGATACGTACATTTTGAGAGTGGTGAATTAAGATTCATCAAGGTTACATAATTTCAGTAAATCTATTCTATTGCGTTTAATAGAGTTTCTCTTACCTTAGAATTCGAAAAGCACATGTGAAGATGCATGCCTATAGTTTGTACTCTTTGGTATTTTTACTTTCTTTAGCTATGTGCAACGTACATAGAAGATAGAGAGGCGGCGCTGTGGGTGAGATCGATCGCCTCCTATCTAGGCGGCCCGGGTTCGATCCCATGTGAATACATTTAGAATTCGTGGGGGCTTCTGGCGGGTTTTCTCCGGGTCCTCCGGTTTCCCTCGCCACTCATTCCACCAATTGTTCCATCATCACCTTTCCAATAATCAATTTCGCTTACATTTCCTATCATCCACTTCCGCATGTTCATGCCTGGCTATGGGTCGATCTCTTGTCACAGGCCCTCCATTCTGTAGTTTCGTACCGTTGGCTCCCCGACAGGCTTCTGACCCCTAGGCATTGGCTTGTAAGTCCTAGGGGGTGTCAGTCCTACAAAGACGAGGAGAGTGAGCCGATTACGAAACGAAACACAGTAGATAGAGAAGGCACTGTATTCCAACCAAATATTCGATACAGGGATTTCACCCGAAATACATGTTTTTTAGATCTCATGATTCCAAAAAGTGCATTTTTAGAAAAAAACTCAGTGTGTGTATATGTGTGTGTGTGGACGCCATAGCTCAATAACGAAAAAAGAACCCGTTAAACACCAAATTTGGTATTGAGGTTTAGTATCTTCCAAGGATGCAACATGAACATTTTCAAGAACGCTCCCCACTCCCCATTATTTTAGGAAAATCTAGAACAAAAGTGCGCAACTAAAGAAAGCGATTAGGAAGAGTGGTAGTGGGGTAGTGTTTAACGCCCGCTTTTACCACTTGTGACACCGCAGGCGATGACACTGATGATCCATGGAATGAAGATGGAGCACCGGTGGAATGCGATGCCAGGGGAAACTGGAGAACCCGGAGAACACCCGCCCCTGCGAAGTTTTGTCCACCACAAATCTCACACCGAATCTAGGTGAGAATCGAGTAGTCTAACCACTCGGCCACGGCGCCGCCCGATTAGGAGGAGTTTTGTACATTATGAATGCTCCATCGCCAGTAATAGTAGGTACCTATTCAACTAATTATGTTATATCGCAGGATATAAGCAAGGTAAAACGATATAAACAATGGCAGTAGAGCTAGAATTTAAATGAAAATAAATACTTATATAAATAAATGTATTTTAAGTCAGTATTTATTTAATATATATATATATATATATATACACACACACACTCCTTATGAAACCCAGGTCCTATTGGTCCAAAACTACCATACCTACCAGAATTTGCGCAATGGATTTATATTCTGTTGCTGTACGGAATCTTGATATAATTATTCCCAATTAGTATATACACAATGATTAGTATTACCTTGTTGGCTGAGAGCTCCCGTTATAATGACAAATACGTCACTCCAAGTCCAGGCTTCTTCTCCTTCATTATCATGATACTTGGCTTCAAAAAACGAGATGATGCGAAGAGCTACCAGCATGATAAACCACATCATCAGGCAGCCAAACCACAATGATGGCTCAAAGGGTCTCAGTAGAACACCCCATTTGTACGTCACGGGAGGATGTCGGAAAAGAGTACTTATTCTGCAATTACAAGGAAACAAGATTACGCAAAGTACAATCATCAGAATAGGAACCATGTCAGTTGGCAACCAAGTCATCGGAAATGCTTAAAATAAGCAGCAGAACTCTCTTCTTGCACATTATACGAGTAGCAGAATTTCAGAGAATAATAGTGCTCCTGTATATTCCTGCACGAATTGGTATAAAGAATTGCCAGAGTAATAAATTAAAAACGTGTTGTGTTTCACACACATGCATTTCTCTAGCTGTTCCGCAAACATACTTTTATTATGAGGGGCGTTCAATAAGTCCTTAGAAAATCCAAGAAATTACATTCGTAGCATCGAAAAAAATTGTATTTAGTAACCATCATCTCTTACTAAAGTTTCAGTTATACCCATCACTGGCTTCGTTACTATATGCGAATTGTGCTTCTTTAGAAAGATGGTAAAACGAGTTTCCTGCGGTGATTAAACACTTCTCTTTAAAAGACTTAACATCGAAAGAGACAAAACCGAGTTGGATGAAATTCATGGCACATCTGTTCCTGCACTTGCAACAATTTACAATTAGATACACGAATTTAAACGTGGTCGTACATCCACAAATGATGAACATCGTTTTGGACGATCAGTAGAAGTGTCTTCCTCCAAAATGATTAACAAATTCCAGGCTATGGTTTTGAGTGATCGAGGAATCAAAGTTCGCGAAATAGTAGAGGCCACAGGCATGTCACAAGGTACAGTGTTCTCAATTTTGCACCAAAAATTAGGTTTGATAAAAGTTTTGCAAGCTGGGTGCCGCGTTTGCTCTCAATGGAGAATAAGCACAATAGTGTGATCGGTTCGGAAGCTGATTTGGAACGTTTCCGTCGCAATTCTAGCGAGTTTCTGTGCCAATTCATAACTGTGGATGAAACAAGGATGCACTACTACACACCAGAGACAAAGGTACGACGAAACAATGGGTTTTTAAAGGCGAACTGTCTCCGAAGAAGGCAAAGGTGGTGAAATCTTAAGACAAGGTGATGACCTCGATTTTTTGGGGTGTACGCGGAGTCATCTCTATGGATTACTTGCAGAAAGGAAGAACCATAAATGGAGAGTATTATGCAAGGGTGCATACTTACCAGTTTTGAAGGCGAAAATTGTAGAATTAAGATTCAAACTAATACTGCACTCACCGTATTCACCAAATTTGGCCCTCAGTGACTTTTTTATTTCGAAACTTGAAAAAGTGGATCGGTGGAAAACGCTGCACGTCTAAAGAGGAGGTCATTTCCCAAACAGTCTATTTTGAAGGTATTCCGAAATCCTACTTTTTGGAAAGCTTAGAACAGTTGAAGAAGCGCTGGGAAAAGTGTATCGAACTAAAAGGAGATTATGTTAAAAAATAATAATAAAAACAATTAAAAACTACCAAAGCAATTTGTTTTTCTATCTTTTTCTACGGACTTTTTGAACGGAAATTAAAGGAAAATATTTTTCTTATATTTGCATCATGTTAATCAAGAATAACGTTTGCAGAAATGATCTCATTACTGGCTACTTTGTAAGCAGAAGGTAAATAAGGGAATGCACTAGGCTGATGCGATATTCAAATCTGTTAAAAGCCGGTCGCTGTGTTAAATAATGAAATTCAGTTCTCTTTGCTTGCTTAGAAATAAACAAAACAGTGACTAAAAGAATGTTGACTTCTTATTTGAGAAAAGCTTAATTAGCCTAAAACTGAAACCAATAACACGGAATATCTGGGAAATGGTTAACTCTACAACAAAAATGTAAACGACATAAATTGCGTGTTTTAATGAGATGTACATTTTTTTTGTGAAGTAAGCTTTTGTCTATCTCCTACGATTTAATAGTTATACAAAAATTATATAAAAACCATCCAGAATGAAGAGGTCTTCAGAGGCTATTCCCAGAAAATTCAAAATATTCATTTCGTTTGTCATAAAAGTATATTAAGAAAATAGTATTTTAATCAAAATCGTTAGAACCATTTTTCAGGAAATCAACACTTTTCAAAATTTTCCATGTAAAGTGTAGTTGATGGTGGGGGATTTTCTTGAAAACCTTGTCACATCCTTGTCACATCCTTGGAAAAAACCAAGTTTGGTATATTTAATGGAATTTTAGTTTTTGAGCTATGCTGTCCACAGACTCACACACACCCACACACACTACACACACATACACACAGACAGACTGGCAGACCTTTTTATAAACCTGTTTTTTTTTTTGGTTCAGAGGACCCTAAAGCTTATGTTTCCGGTGAAATCTCGATATCAAAATTTTGGGTGAAATATATCTTTTCAATGCACATTTTACATACGTGCTAGAGAAAGTAAAATATATCTTTATGTTTCATTCACATTCGTTTCTCTGCCTATTCTGCAAGCAAACTATTCTTACAAAAGATTATGCTTCTATCTACTTCATGCTAATTGAGATAAACACAGCAGAAATGGTCTAACTACTTTTTCCTATAAGTAGAAGGGAAATTAGAAAATACACTAGGCTAAAGCGATAGTCAAATCTTTTAAAAGCTATCGTTATCATGAGGTTGAGATTCTGTTTTCTTTGCTTCTCCCGGAGTAAAACAAAAGGAAAAATAATAACAATTTCCCGTTTAAAAAACGTCTAAGTATTTTAAAGTTGAAATCAACAACTAGAAATATCTCAGTAATGATTAACTCAAAAAATTATCTGATATAAACAGTGTTTTTTATATACTATACTGTACAAAGAAGGATGGAGACAGAACCTTATTCTCTCACTAAAGACTAAAAGGAATTTATACTTGAAACGTAAGGTCCGCAAATTCACAAGGGAGCTCTACATATATGTATTATTATGCCATTTAACATCCGTGAAAGTTGAAACATTCATTATTTGCTGACATGAAAACGCTTTGAAATTATGCTAGCACACTACTTACCTAGCCTTCTGAATGAGTTCAAACACAAGCGAGGAGTTGACTATTCCTGGTTTGTCATAGATGTGAAATATGTATCATGCTCCATTATGGAGTACTATAAAGTGATTTTAATTACTGTTCTTATGTAATCTTTAAGTTGGCTAACAATTTTGGATATAAGCAACCTTTTGCAAGCCTTAAACAAATATATTGCGAAAAATACATCTCAGGTTAATAAAGAGTGGCGAAGTATTTACTTATTAAGAAAGCACAGTACTTGGGCTATGTAGAAGGGAGATAGTTCCAGAAAAAAAATCTAATGTGTTCCATTCACATGATTTTCTCTATATCTCTGCAATGAATTATTGTTAAAAAGCTTATGTTTCTTTTTACTTCATAGTAATCGAGAAAAAATTAGCAGCAGTAGTCTTATTACTTGCTTCCATGTAAATAGAAGGGAAATAAGAGAGTAGCATAGGCTAAGGTATTAGTCAAAAGCTGGTTACTATGTAACTGAAGTTCCTTTGTTTATAAGGACAGGAGTTGAGAAATTCCCGTATATGAAAAGTATAAGTTTCTTGAAGCTGAAACCAATAACGAGGAATATCTAAAAAAATATCCACTCCACCAAAAAAAATTTATATAACAGGAATTGTGTGTTTTAATGAGCTCTACATTTTCTGTTAAGTAATTTTTCCATATCACTTACCGTTTACCAAATATGCAAAATTCATTCAGAATAGACATGTCTTCAGAGGTTATTCCCAGAAAATTGAAGACATACATTTTGTTTGTCAGGTAAATAGCTTAAATGTAAGAGATTTTAATCAAAATCGTTAAGAGATATTTTTGAGAAAATTTTCGAAAGTTTTTCCCCGTAAAGGGTAGTTGGTTGTGGGGGGATTTTCTTGACAATCTTCCTGTCGCATCCTTGGAAGATACCGAACTTAAATACCAAGTTTAGTATTTAACGGACTTTTCGTTTTTGAGCTATGCTACCCACAGCCATACACAGACACATACACACAGACACACACCGACAGATGGACAGAGAGACACAAACACGGACATTTTTCTAAAAATGTTTTTTTTTTGTATTCAGAGTGTCCATAACATGTATTTGCGGTAAAATCTCGGTATCGAATTTTTGAGTGTCTTACAATACCTTCTGTATACACTATGTACATAGTACGTGTAGAGTAAGTAATCAACCACGTGAACAAATAGTTTTCATGTAAAACACATTCTCTTCACTCACTTCCGTTGTTGATAATTATTATGACAGATTTAGCCACTTACTCAAAATCCCACGTATTGACTGGAAGGTAGTTGACAGCTTCTGTTCTCCGCTGGTTGATAATGTAGGAGCTGATGGCATAGTCCACCTCCCTGTTGATCAGCTGAAGGATAGCGCCATTTGGCTTCACTTCTTCTTCCACAGTATTCCCGAAGGCTTTATCTGTATGTAGCTCTGGCCTGTAAATTGTTATACAAACTTATGTATTCTGAGTTTATGATTACAGTTTTGTCTGACCTGCGCAAATCTTAGTGCATGGACAGCACCAATAAGAGTAACGTACAAACGTTCTTATAGATAAAATAAATCATTATTATGATTTATTTTAATTGCGCATTGAAATGAATAAAACATTAAACATTGTGCTTCTCTCAAGAAGATGACGTTTGATGTAGTAACGAGGTTCTAAGACAATTTATCCTCATATTTTTAAGTGGTGTTAATTTCAGAAAAAAACATTAACAAAACTTTATTATAATGCCCTTGAAATTAATTATATTATAGCTATATTATAATATGCATAAAGTAATATAGAATTTTCGCTAAAATATAAATGCATCCGGACTTTAGGGATGTTCCATGTATAAAATTCCTAAGATTCTTAGAAATTTGTGATGAATATCGCCATTGACTAACTTATCTTATAATAAATAACAGAAATTATTGAATTTGTGGAAAATAATATCTAATTATGAAGATCCATAAAAAGAGGATTCATAGATTTAACTTATTAAATAAAGCAAAATTCATGCTCGAAACATAATGTAAAATATGAAGAAAGATATGATGGCAATTTACAGTTCTAATTTTGAATGACATAAGTTTAAACGTAAAGATTTGAATGAAAACGAAAGATAAATGATCTTCTATCAACGGTATTTTTTGTATTAAATTGTAGTTACTATTGACAATTTGAGAAGTTTTAGAACTATGGGCATGAGACTTTGGTAGAATAAATGACATTTATTTTATAGGTTTATTGTCATACTTCTAGTACGGAGCCGCGCCATGACCACTCGTCTCTCGCCTAGGTGAGATTTGTGGTGGACAAAGCGACGCAGGGCGGATTTTCTTCGGGTCCTCCGGTATCTCCCACCATCACATTCCAAGTATCATCAGTGTCATCACCTGCGGTGTCATAGTAGTAAAAAATTATATATATATAAAAACTTCTAGTACTACAGAGTGTGTACTTGGTACTTCTCAGTGTTCTAAAGAACACCAAGAGAACTCTAGACAGATCACTTCCAGTGTAATGCAATTATTTCAATAAGGTTAAATTGAAATACTTACGTAAAATTAAATAGCTGTTGCAGATCCAGAAAACACTGGTAATTGTAAGTGGCCATTGCTTCCAATTCAAAGTATTTTGGATCCAGAAGATCTTTCTCCAAGTTACCCGGTGGTATGTTGCTTACCTTTACAAAAGAAATGGAATTAAATAGTAAAATAAGTAGAGGGATTTAATTTGGCTAATGCAAAAATGAAAATTTAAATAAATTTAAAATGAAAATTATAAAAGTGGAATTAATTTTTGGAATGCTTGTGAAAAACAGCCTTTGCAAACATCCAAGTTGAAGCCTATAAGAGCGTCTCAATCCAAAAACTGTTTTTAAAATTTCATACATCATAAAGTACTTGAAAATTGTGGTATTAAATTAAACTTTTAGTAAGGGAATAGGATGTAGCGATTGCCCAGTCTTTCAGACTGCAAACAGCTAGCCTATATTCGCCGGGATACGGGATCCCAACTCTATGCCAACAACTTCTAGGAACTTTGGGGAATTAAAAGGATGCAGTAGAATAGCTATGAGTTTATGAAGATTGAGAGCCAAGAAACAACGCCCAGGAAGAAAAACTCCAAAAACAAACTGCAATTAAATAACCATTTGTGGAAGCATATCCTGACAGAACACCATGCTTGTCCAAGGTTGAGATGGCAACTCCATCATTTGTGTAATTCTAGCAACAAGCGGTTAGAGAACATCGTAATTAGTGGTAAATCTTAGAAAAAAAAGCAGGTCTGCTAAAGGGAATCTATCAATGGAAAAGGAGATTTAGAGTAGGGAAGCATTAAGAACAGCAACATGAAATGTAAGGGAATGGATACAAAAGAGAAATGAATAAAGCATTTGAATAAATAGAAGTAAATATATGTGTAAAGGCAACTGAAAAGAAATAATAAGCAGAACATCTGTTATAGTGGTGTAACAGCAAAACAAAAAGCAGTGTTAGGTGTAGCTGTTTTAAAATGGAAAGGAATTAAAAGTAATGCATTTATTGATGAACAAATACTATATACATTAAAAACTAAGTTCCTTTTACTGCATTTTATAAGAGTGCGTAGAGAAATTCATATGAATGTAAAACTCAGCGTTTTGTTTGTAATCATCTCTTTATTTTTGCGCATCTTGGGGCGGTTCCCGTATATAGAGGTCCCGGGTTCGAATCTCGTGTGTAGGTTTAGGATATGCATGGAATGGTGTGGAGATGTGGGTGCCCTAGCTCAGGATTTTGTTGGCATAGAATCTTTCTCAGGTGTGGTAAGACGTGAGTGTTTTTTTTCGACTTCAAGCTTGTTAATGGACACATTTATTAATTTTCTTCGACCTTTTCTGCCGTCGAACACACACGCATTCCTCCTAAATTTCCCCCTTTTCAGCTACGCTTTACGCGAACCGGGCCTATTATTCCTTATTCTGTGTGATCGTGTATTGCTGTATTAAGTAAACGCTGTTTCTATTGCGGCCACATGTGGCCCGTCCTTCTCCACCGCGGACTCAGCTATCACGTATTAACTCCTCAAATCTTCCATGGCTAGTAATTTCGATTCTGGCCTATTAAATTAACATTATTCCGCCGCGGCCACATGTAGGCCGTCCGGCTCCACCGCGGGCTCAGCTATCACGTATTAACCGTATTAACCCCTCAAATCTTCAATGGCTAATAACTTCGATTCTGGCGTATTAAATTAATATTGTTCCGCCGCGGCCACATGTAGCCCGCCCTGCTCCACTGCGGACTGAAATATATCTTAACCTCTCAAATCTTCCATTGCTAGTCAAAACGTGTCGCTCGACTAATAGTATAACCGTTTATGTTTGCTTTGTTATGTCCACCCTCGGGCAGTAGAACTCCAGCCCCCTTCGGTTCAAAGAAAGAAATATCTGTAGCATTTAGCTGTAAAACCTTATGAACTATGCCTGAATATCGGAGTTTGTTTTTATAAACAAAGTGAACATTGCAAATATCGCGAAAAACTGCGCTCACTGTGGTAATAATAATACATTAATAATAATAATAAAATAATAATAATAATAATAATAATAATAATATACATCAGCTGTGTCAACTTAAAGTTCATCGCGCTAGTGCAAATCTGCTGCTGTTTTTCTTAAACCAAAATTAAACTGGAAACGCTAAAGTGCATTTTAGGTTAAACTACTCTAAGTTTCCATTTTGAAATTCCATTTGCTAAATAATGGGTGAGGGAAATAAAGTGATCAATGTAAATATCCAGTAAAAGTAAACAAGACTAACAAATTATGAAATATACTGACTATTTATTAAAGATGTTGAAAGTGACTCCCCGCATCAATACACGACTGTGCACGTCTAACCTACTCAGATATACCCAGCGAAAATTCCGCTACTGATGGTGGCCACTTTACGCCTAATGTCTTTCAGTTCTCGCATTTACTTTACAGGCATTAATATCCGCTGGAAACTCCTCCTGCCTACATGTGTCCATAGCGCCAACTTACGTATAGACTTTTTTGAACTTTGAGTAATTCTTTGGCGAATCTCCTCAATAAGTTTGGTGAGCGAATTGAAGGGATTCTTTCTCGTTTTGCATTCTGCACTGATCCCATATCGCGCCATTTTTAAACTAATTTCTGTGTTGCACTCTTTGCCTGTAGTCTTCGACTCGGAAACTTGTCCCCGAAAATTTGGCGGGTTTCCTTAATCGAATCTATTTTCACATACCTATTATGTTCCCACAATTTGAATTCTTTCTTATACTGAGAAAGTGATTTTCCAGAATGCGAACAGCAACGTGCATATGAACTGATGAAATACATTGAAATGCTATAAGAAGAATGCCAACTATCGATTACTTATATTGCATGAAATTGCCCATTGTTGTACTGAGCTGCATTCAATTTTTACGACCAATCGGAAATTTATATTAATAGACAACAGAAATAACGTATTTGCATTCAACGGAAGACGGGTCTTTTTTTATTTGCGCCATTATGTACAATACATGCAGTGTAACAACTCATGTAATTTTGTTGTTGTTGATGGAATTGACGAATTTGCCTATTACTCACCACGATTGTAGCCCTAAAGACAGCGCCAGCCATGTTCTGTCGACGACGAATAATGTAGTCATTTAAAGTGTAGTTCAGACCTTTTATGCTGTCCCATCTTCCGGCAAACGTAGCGTTCACTGGTAGCGTATGGTTCAGTTTATAAAGATCGAGGATCCTAATTGATTTGGCTTTGTGATCTTCCGGAACAGCCCAGTGGAACTCACTATCATATTGTAGCTTCAGTTGGTTTGAGACTAGCTTGGGGAACTCTGCAGAGCTCCATACTAACCAGCGGAAACTCACGTTCAGCAACTGCCACTCGGAGCACTGAAACCAGATTTAGAATATTATTAGAAGAATATAAGTATCTCATTTCAATCAATTAATTACATTAGTGAGATTAAAATAAATGACTTAATTTATACAGAATATAATTTTTCCTAGGACTCATTTTAATGATTAAATTGGAAAGCAACGAGGCCTCAGTTAACACTACTACCGCGTCCTCCTTTCCAGAATAGAAGTATCTCGAAAGCAGGATACTCTTCTGCAAGCCCTCGCATCGAACTCACCAGTAGTTGAAGACCCGTACAGGAAGGCTTCAAGCACTTAGTAAACGCGATACGCACGGGTAAATAGAAAAACAAGGGTTTGTAAGCATAATTGGAGCTCGTCCATTCCAAGATCCATATATTTTAAATTATCACTGTTATATACTTTTGCATTACGTTCTCATTTTTTTAATTATTAATACTTGTGTTAATGTTCCTTATGAACATAAATATTTTTGATATATTGCTGAATAATCTAATGTCTTGAAATCATTCCAGGATATGCAGAATAGGCAGAGGAAGTCATGTGAATGTAACACATCAGAATTTTTTCCTTAAACGCACTCACGATTACACAAGATTCCCTGACTTCTTTCTACATGGATATTTGCTTGCCTATACCTCAGCATTGTTCATTAATTCCAGATACGTGGGGGAGCTCGTATTGCGTTTGTAAAATACATCCTTATTCTTCGTCGTCTTCTTCTTCTTCTTATTATTATTATTATTATTATTTTACTGCTAGTGTGCTTCACCTTTTCCTAGTTAGCTTTACACTATTTCTTAGTTCAGCAGGTTTTGAAACTTAATGTAGATAATAAAATAAATTAGTTATCTCCAGGTCTTTTATGATCAGCCAATATACTGAAAGTATGTATATAAAATCCTCATAAAAATATAACCCTTAAATTAATTAGTCATAAGTTTATGGATAGTATTGCTCTATTTGTTCTGTCCAATAAAATCAATTTAAAAATCCATGAACAGTATAAAATAATGATTGTTTCTCAGGTGCAAATTTGGGAGATATACTCTAATTAGAACCTCGTATACATACTTGTAACAGTTTCTGATGGTTAGTGTCACAGTCGTAGTCCAGGAATACACCATACTTATCCAAAGATCGCTTCATAATGGAATGCAAAAATGCCGGTGACGATTCTTCTGGGTCGGGGGATGTTACATAAAAACCGCCTGGTACAGCCAGAGACTTAGACAACTGATAGGTATCTGTTAAAAACAAAATAGCACAGACTTTTAGATTATTAAATTATTAACAACTCATTAGAAGTTAATCTACATTATTAAACAATTCTACTGCATTTACTTAATTTCACTCTTCAAGTCAATGGGGACAAAACGGAAGTGTGATATTTTGTTTAATGTCTTTTGGTGGTTAGCTCATATCAGACTTTTAATACTAAATAGGTGCTCCAACATGTATTTCCTTCCCGGCATTACCCTCTGGCTTTTAGACATCTCAGGTTGCACTATTCAAGTGGTCGGCAGCTGCTGCGTTTGTGATTAAGAGAGGTTTAGACAGGGCAGAGCGCAGTGGAGGCGTTCACTATGAATGTGAAACAGTGCAGTGGTGGATGTGCTGTAGTAAAGATGATCAGTGACAGTATTTGTTCGTATTCGCGTGCTGATTATAGCGGAGACACAAGAATGTAATACTGAAAGAGCTAAAGTCTATTCGCATTCTTTTCGACCAGCAGGTGGGAAGTAAGACAAGTGCCCTATTCAAGCGGCACTGTTCTCTCTCCTACAAGCCCTAGTCGGGAAGAATATGAATGGACTGTAGACTAGACTGTGCTCCCGACGCTATCTACTTGTCGCGGAGTAACGTAGTGTGTGGTACATTAGGCAAGAGACTTTGAAGGTTGTCTGTAACCGTCTGAGTACAGATAACTCCAGCTAAGTACAAATGGTACAGATTGGATGACACCCAAGCAGTAACGAAATGGTGCGGGGTACGGGGAAAAATACCATGAAGGCTACCGTCCCCTATATACAGATCAACGAATATTATGAACAGAACCGTCGCAATTTGATCAAGTAGTTAACTAAATAGCATACAACCTAAAAGGAATGAGCAAATTCTCTTTTCTCTCTTTCGTGTCCAAACACTACATTTTCTGATTAAACATTGTATAAAGATTTGTAACATAACGGTTTAACATGTTTTAGGAGTTTAATTAAATCTGCTTAAAATACAAATTCAAAAGCACAAAAAAATAAAAAATCAATATTAATAATATTTTCATACAGTGTTCTCTTCTCAACCATCTGAAGAGATGTTGAGGACAATAAAACATATTTCATATAGAATCCTAAGATAACAATATAATAACTAATTAAACTCTTACAAACGGGTTTCCTGAGAAAAACTACTTTAGTCTCACCATTTTTGGAGCATGATATGATAGCTAGTTTCCGCACTCTCCTATGCTTGAAGAAGTCCTTAATAAAGGAAATTGCGTTAAAATTCATAGAGCATAACGCCAATGTTGGAAACAGCAATAAAATCAACTTGGTGACGAACATATCAGTGCGTTGACATGAAACAACAGAATGTATCGACTGTACTGTGCCGTCTCAAGAAATAACTGATCACTGCATGCGTGCGTTTCTATTTGATGTGTCTTACATCTTTGTATGCATTAATAAGTTATGTCTGTTTGTCTACTTTTCTGCGTCCAAGAGCATGCATTAATATACGAAAGGGACGGTGACAGCTAGTTAAGCTTCGACTAGATGTCTTTGTGGTCACTTTGACCAGGGTTGTACATTGAGGTTATCGACTCGTATTTGGTTCGCAAGCCAGAGGAATTTAGAGTAAACGGTCCGAGTAACAGAAAAACAAATATGTAAAAAGTATAATAATAACACCAACAACAATAACATTAATAGATTGCCTCCGTGTTCGAGTGGTCAGCAAGCTGACTTCTCATCCGGAGGTCCCGGGTTCGATTCCCGGCTGGGGCGGGGAATTTTTATTTAACCAGAATGATTCCCTATCCCCCACAGAGTGTTGAATGTGGGAGTGAATGGGTGTGTGTTTGAGGAAAATAAATCGATTTAAACCCAACGTAAAGAATCTACAGGCAACGAGTTGTTTCTAATGCAAAGCCCTTGTGTGACCTTAGATGTTAAAGGGGGTATATAAATGAAATAATTAAAAAAATAATACTAATAATACAATAATAATAATAAATTAATTAAAGGTTTACCGAGCTAGATGGCTCAGGAATTTCGTCTGGAACTGGCATTCAGGAAGTTCGGTTCCTACCTCTCTGACTCATGGGTTTTTAGGGGTTTTTCCTATCCCTTCATTTCAACCGATCTCTCTTTCAGGGTTGTAAGTGTCGGCGTGGACTGCGTCCTCTCGTGGAAGTGATTGCGCTTTGGAAACTCAGCTCTTGGCGGCAGGTAGACTCAGTAGCCGAGGCGCTGGCTCCTAGCGCTCCCCACTGCGAGATGAAGAACTGCTTGAGAACTGTTAGGGACCCTCCACGGTGGCTCCCTTGCGCTGTCTAGTTCCGGCTGCCCGCATAATTGCTCTCATCTCATCCAATCCTCCTGGGGTTTCAAGTACCCCTCCGGCATACTGCTACTCCTGCTGCTGCTACTGCTGTTAATAACAATAAAACAAATTCTGGACAATCAATCAATTACAACTAATCAGTTCTAGGTTTCTCCCCAAGCATAATCTCTTCGCACTTTTACACTTCCTTATTTTTCATTGTTTTGTATGTAATCTGTTATCTTCTTCTGCCTATTTTCCCTTCATAATTCCCTCCAATCCATCTATTATCAAGCAGCTGTTTATCATTCTGCCTTAGTTTCCTTTCCTTGTGCAGTTTCAGCCTTGCCCTTGCTTGTTTATATTACTTTACATGCTCCATTTTATTCGTATCCAAATATGCTTCTTATCTTTTCTTTATTACATTATACGTTAGTTTTTGTGCAATATGACACACCTACAAAAGATATTTTCCTTAGTATCCGGAATATTATTCTTTTTTCTATTGAACGATTCTTTAGCGGTTGCTATTATCTTTTTGAATTGTATACTACAAAATATGTTACTCTTAATAATTTCAATTATCTACAACTATCAACTTGCTGCACTGTCTAATTTGAAATTCGTAGTTGCATCGTTGCTTTTCATTCCTTAAATACATCAACAATGATGGCGATCATAACAATTGTGTTATTATTATTATTATTATCGAATTAAATTAGTTGAGATTTAGTTAAGAGAAAATGTAGAAAATAAGCTAAATTTAAGCTAATGGGTTCATACCCATTTAAGGAGTTAATCTCTCTTTTCTAATGCCCATTAATTCGACAAAAATCCTCTTTTATGTTTGCAAAGACGACCTTGACTTTTAGTGAAGAATGACATCGAGTAAAAATAGTGGAGTAAGAAGTACTGTATTTCATTGCATATACTAAAGGTATCTGCATTTTTTAAACATTGTGAGCTTTATGGGACCAAACGGCAGGTATTTCTGTTTCCTTTATTTACTTTCCTCACATGCAGAACTTACAACCCTTAAGACATTCGAGTACAAGCCAGCACCTGGGATAACATGCCTGTTGAGGAGCAGATGGTTTCTGCGTCAGATAGAGGCACCAGGGGGGGGGGTAATCAGCCCGACTGGTGAAATAAGGAAGTTGATGACATAAAATGATAGTGAAATAAGTGAATGGAAATGTGATTATGGAGAGGGTAGTGGAATGAATGGGGGAAGCCGAGAACCCAGAGAAAACTTGCCCAGACGCCGCTTTGTCCACCAAAATCCGAAAGTTGCAAAGATTTAACATTTAAGCTTCGATTATTTGCTAAAAGAATTACTCTGTTATTGCTATCGAAAAATCTTCCACCGCCAAAATGAATTTATATGCTCTATACATTTCTAGAACTTGTCGGAGGGAGATTAAGGAAGCTAGACTTTCCATTGATGTTTAATTTTGTTTGCGTGATTATTGGAACATTTTTCATTCGTTACAAATATTAGTCGAAATTTCATTAAATTACAATTATAAGGGTAATGGGGAAAATAACTATAAATATCATTGTAAAATAAACTCTTAAAGAATGGAGGAAGCAAATAAAATTAATTAATTCGTACTGGAGTTTAAAAAGCTAACTGTGCAATGTTGGGTATCTCAGCTATCAGTTAATAAAATTCATCATTATCTATTGATAATTGATACGAAAGTACATCAAGGAAATGACATCCACTCCGGCCATTGTTTAGTTTTAAAAAAGTTAGTAATTTTTCCCAGATGAAATACGGAAAATACTTACGGGAGTAAAAAAGGAAAATTTAAAATGCATTTATTGCGAGATAGTCATACAATACCGTGACATTGTTATATCCCGGACTGGCACCGACTGGCAGGGTTCATAAGATGTAAACAAAGATAAGCAACGCTCTCGTCCAAACATCACACTATCGAGAGATAATTAGAATCTCCTTGAGCGTTCTTCTCCCCACCTCCAGAATGCTTCCAGAAATGGCGTTTTCAGAAGGTTCTGCGGAGATATCAGTTGCTATGTATGCATATGTTCTCTTGTAATCCAATCAGTAAGTGAGTGGTTGGTCAGGGAGTAAATGAGTGACTTGTGTTAGCGTTTCTGCTGAGACATCAAGTGCATACTCCTAGCGAGTTGTGACCGATTGCTGCTAAGTTCAATGAGTGTTGCTACCGAGGAATTGCAAAAATCTTGTGTTTGACTCCCCAGCAAGTGAACCGTAAGAATGGGCTATATTGTGAGTAGTTTGTCACGCGGTGACGTTACGGGAGAAAGTGAAGGGTGTGGAAATTGAACTAGTTCACAGTGAGTAAAGTGATAGCGAAAACTAAAATGCAGTGACAGTGTAAAGTGGAACTAAATCCAATTACAAAGAAATGGCGAGAACTAATGAAGAGACAGTTAAAAACTGAATGAAATCACAATATATACTTATATCCAAAGAGACTGAATGAACAACGGTAATGAAACTCACCAATACAGAAATTAATGAAGAATGAGGGAAAATAAGTAGCTGTGTTTACAAAACAAGTTTTAAACCACCGGGAACAAGATTTTAAATATATAGTGAGCAGGGATTACGAATATGTAATTAAGGGTGCTGAGAGCTATATGAAAAAAAGAAAAGAAAGGCATATACATATTATATCCTTATAACCAACCTTGAAAATGAAGTTCATGGGTAGCAACAAATAGCCTATAAAGACTTAAAGATCTAAATGTACAAGAAAAAGAAGCATTAAAGATTAGCAGAATCGATGGAATGCATTTATTTGCACCTACACATATACAGAGTGTCCACAAAATAATTTACTATTTCGTGATTGAGCTTACTCACATATGTATTTTTATTACAGGTTGATCACGGAGCAAGATGTTGACCATTCTTGGACGTGTTCCGTTGTCACATGCCCTCTACAGAGTGCGGACGGTTTCAACGGAAATTTGGAAAGGATGGACCAACGAATAAAACCATATGGAAACTGTTAAATGAGTTTCAACGAATAGACACTATTGCTGACAAGTCTCGACCAAGTCAACCTTCCACAAGCGCAGCTGACATTGACGCAATATGTGAGTCCTAAATCTGTACATTGTCTTTCACGTCAATTGCAACTTCCGAACTAAATAGTGTTCAAAGTGCTGAAATTCACCTTGAAAAAGCGTGCATATCGTTTGCGAGATTACACCAAGCTCCATGTCGCCCTCCGTGGTGTAATGGTTACCACGCTAACTTCATACACCTAGGGTCGCGGGTTCAAATCCGGAGGAGGACGATAAATCCTTAGCATGGCTTCCTTCCCGTGTCATAGAAGAATATCCAGCCTGATAAAAGAGACCTCTGAGTAAAATTAAGCGGTCTTTCACGCCCAGTATAGAATGGGACGCCGAGAACTACAGCAGTTAAAGAGCGTCATAAATAGAACTCCATTTACATTTTACCAGCTCGATGACGGAATTTGGAATTGACGTGAAAGACAACGTACAAATGTAGGACCCCGTACAATTGACTCCCGTCGAGTCTCATCAGCAACAGTAGTAGTAAGTTTTGTCTATCTCTTACGGTTTACCAGCTAAGCGAACTCCAATAGAATCATCCAAAATAAAGAGGTCTTTTGAGGCCATTCCCAGAAAATTCAAGATATACATTTTTTTTGGCAAGCAAATATCTTAAATATAAGAGATTTTAATACAAATGGTTACAGCTATTTTTAATAAAATACAATTTTTCGACATTTTTTCCATGTAAAGGGTAGTTTGGGGTGTGGGTATTGTCTTAAAAATCTTCGTATCGCAACCTTGGAGGATACCAAACTTAAATACCAAGTTGGTATTCAACGGTCTTTTCGTTTTTGAGGTATGCTGCCCACAGACACACACGCACACACGCACACACACACACACACACACACACACACACGGACACTTTTCTATGCTTTTTTTGGATTCAAGGTGTCTCAAAACATATATTTTTTCGGGCAAATTTCGGTATCGAATTTTTGGCTACAATACACTTTGTACATAGTATGTGTAGAGAAAGTAAAAATTAAACTAACACTGACCTAATAGTTGGCTAGAGTTAAAGTACTTATGACAATGTGAGCTGCCTTTGGGGTATGTCATCTCAAAATAATTTGAGATCGCTTTGTGGTTTACTGGCTAATCATTTGAGGAATTTAATATCGTGCCGGCATGCTGCCATGGTATCTTAGTAGATAGAGCAACCGGCTAGAGACCGGGAGATCTTTGGTTCAAAGAAAATGCATCTAGCCTACCTATCTAGCCTACCTATAAAAGAAAATATTCTTTGAACATCGTTATTGAAATCCTTTGTTTGGAGCTTCCCGATGATTTCGAGGGGGTAAAAATAATTTTGAAAGGTTTAGAAAGGTCTTGTTTTCGTTGCCAGCTTTAATAGTACTAATAAAAATGTGATGGAGCGAGTATTTATTTATTTGTGTGTGTTTGTGTATATGAAATAGAATTGTATTATCTGTAGAAATAGCAATACACTGGCATTTTATGCGAAGAACAGCAGTTATTTTATTACTATCTCTACTTAGTAAATAGTACATAGGCAGAGAACGTATTGCACATCACCGAAAAATTCCATACCGAGATTCACCGGAAAATCACGTTTTGGTGTATACATTTAGTATCTTACAAGAATGCTACTACTGTTTACATGACAAAAATTTCGGAAGATTTTGACTTTCTCAAAAATTATGATAACAATTTTGATTAAAATACTGTATAGTAAACATATTTACATGGAAAATAGAGTATGTCTTGAATTTTCTGGAAATAGCCTCTGAAGTCCTCCTCATTCTGGATGACATTTTTATGATTGGTAAACTGTAAGAGATAGACAAAAGCTTACTACACTAAAAAACAATATCTCGTTAAAACACAAAATTCATATCATACATTTTTTCGTGGATTTCGACCATTTTAGAGATATTATTTGTTATTAGTTTCAATTTTCAAATACTTATTCTTTTCTCATACGGGAATTTGTCAACTCCTGTCCATGCAAAGAAACGAATTTCAATGACTTAGCAACCAGCTTTTGCTTAGTTTACTCCTGTAAACAAGGGGAAACTACTCTTCTACTTTCATGAAACAAGTAATAAGAGCATTTCTGCTCTTATTTATTTTGATTAATATGAAGTTGAAGTAGATAGAGGTATGAACTTTTTAACAATCATTTGTAACAGAGATGCAGAGAGAGTCATGTGAATGGAGCACTTTCAGATTTATTTGACACATCCCTCATATATCGATCCAACACACCCCTCACATACCGCCGATCCAGACTAATTGAAATCACGAAGCATCAAAGAGCAGTATTTGTATAACAAAGAAAATAATAACATATAAAACCGAAGTATGCATTAATTTCTGAAATGTACATACCTACACAATACAGAAAAAATAATTTACAAGTTTTCAGGGTCGGGTATAACAGAAATATTGTACTGTTCTATTGCCAAAGGCCCGATTAGGTTTTTGAATGCACAAAATGTTTGGTCTATTGTATTTTATAGGCAAATAACGCAAGTGTATAGTGATAATAAATACAATGAGCGTATCTTCAGTGAGGAAATGACGCATGATGTTGAATCAAGGAAGAACTAGTGGGAGTTCATCTCTTGTAATGGAAGAGAATTCAGGAGATCCGGCATTTCGCTTGGGACACCTTAAATTACTTTTTGGGTGCAAAAGAGCGGCAGATCTTTGGTGGTACAGAACAGTATAACATCGGCATTAAAATTTGGTACCAGGTAACAATAAATATCTTGACAGCAAATATGATAACGTTGCGAAATATGATAAATTACTCTAACTTTGTAAATAAAGTTTTGTGTGGGCATCTTCCCTTATTATTTTGTTAGCAAATCGTTCTTTATTTTCTGGACGCCCTTCATATTTGTCTTTTTAGCACCAGGAAGAACTTTGAATGTTATCCATATAATTTATTCTAACTTATTTCCCGTGCCTTTATTTATCAGTATTCACCACTGTTTATTTCCGAAAGTTGCATTCCTTGGCACATATGTATAATGCACATAGTAGGTAGAAAAGGTATTGAATTTCAAACAAATATTCAATACCGAGAATTCACCGGAAATAGCCGTTTAAGGATCCGTGCATTTTTGTAAAAAGGTCCGTGATGAGTGTATTCCATGTGTCTGAGAACACGATAGGTCAATAATTTTCTAATCTTGGTATTTAAGTTTAGCATCTTCCAAGATTTTGAGGAAAATCCGCCACACCAAACTGCCCCTTTACTTAGAACAAATTTCGGAAATTTTGATTTTCTCAAATATGGCTTTAACGATTTTTATTTAAAATGCTATATATTAAAGGCATTTGCATGCCAAATAGAATATATATTATGGATCTTTAATTTTCTAGGAATAGCCTCAGAGGGCTTCTTCATTCTGAATGACTCTTGCATAACTGGTAAAACATAAGACACACAATTTAAGTCATATATACCATTTTCGAGGAGTTTACCATTTACAAAATATTCCTTGATATTGGTTTCAATTTTAAAATACTTAAACTTTACTCATACGGGAATGTTTCAACTCCTGGCCTTACAAAGAAATGACTTTCAAGCACATAGCAACAACTTTTAAAGCTAGCTTTAGTCTAGTGTATTCCCTTATTTTCCTTCTACTTAAAGGAAGTAATTAAATCTACAATTTCTGCTATCTGCTGTTTATCTTAATTAGCACGACGTAGAGAGAAGGATCAGCATTTGTAAGAATAACCTGTAGCAAAATATACAGAGAAAGTCATATGAATGAAATCATCAGATCTTTTATGTTGGTGGTACCTTTTGTGTAACTTACAGGAGCAATAATCCATTACTTTTTAAGAAAAAACAGAAAACCCGTCAATATATGTTAGAAGCAGTCGTTTACGTAAACGCGTATTGGGCGTATTGTCTGTCTTTCTTCTTTCCCGTATTTATTGTAGGTATTGCGTCTTTCACCGAGAGAAAGCGCAACTGATGTAAAACAAAATGGGAATTTTTTATTGGGTATTCCGCCGCTGGTTACACTTAATGATCCCGCAAGGATGTGTGGTTTTTCGACAAAAGCCAGTTGGCCATTATTATTCTGTTTAATACCACAACGAAAGATAACAGTTGTTTAACTTCCCGCACATTTCACTTTTATCTTTGAAAAGTTGAAGGTTTGTGAAATTCCTTTAAGTGGATATTTACGTATTTCTACTCACGTTACATAATTGGCTGCGGTTTACAAATTGGAAAGTGAGTTAACTTCTGCTATCTAGGCAGATGTTATACAACAAAGAAAATGTAATTTATTACTGATACGTAGTACCAATTTTAGTACTAATAATAGTAGTAGCAGTAATAGTAGCAATAGCAGCAGAGATACTCTATTTATGTACTATGGTCTTGTTTCTAATGGTTTCTGGATCAATGGAGACTCTAGTTCGCCACTAAGTTCACATGGTTACGAGAGATCAACTCTTCGTCCATAGATGGTACCATAGAACGAAGTCACTACTTGTGGACGTGAAACTAACCGAATTTAGCCCAGGGACCTTTTCTTTAAAGATATGGGGTTCTTTTACGGGCAAATAAATATTACACGGGACCAACTACTTTACTTCCCATCCGAAGGAAACCATGTTAAGGATTCTTAGTCCGAAAAAAAATCCATCATTCTCCGCCGGGTTTAAACCAGCAACCTTGCGTGTTAGAGAATAGCAACAATAACCATAACATTTTGGAAGACAACCAGCAGCAGCAGCAGCAGCAGTAGTAGTAGTAATAGTAGTAGTAGTAGTAGTAGTAGTAGTAATAGTAGTAGCAGTAGTAACAGTGGTAATGCAGTATACAGTAATGGTAGTAGTACTGGTGGTAGCGCGGCTGCTTACCAAGCGGGAGACCTGGGTTCGATCCCCAGTACCGGCTGGGAGACCTGGCCCGGGATGCACTCAGCCTCGTAAGGTCCCTGGGGGGCCAATTGAGGAGCTACTTGATGGAGCTCCAGGTCTTGAGGACCGCATTAACCGACCAGGGGGACTCGAGGCGCTGAACACGTCTCACCCTCCAATACTGCACCCCATCCATGACGTCTGTAGTGGACCGAGATGGGGGACGCAGCGGCCAGGTGGTAGGCCAAGGTTCCCCGTGAGCTGTCGTGCCATGGAGTTATTATTATAGTAGTACTGGTACTACAGTAGTACTCCTCTCCAGCGAGGAGAAAATCTTTCAAAGAAACCTTTACAGGGTAGTTGGATTTTCATCAGCTAAAAATCCGCCATCGTCACTTGTTAATTTGGAATGCTGGTAGCATTACCTAAAAAAATCTGATGTGTTCCATTCACATTTACATCGCTGTAAAAATTATTGTTATTATAATCGAGGTAAACATTAGCAATTTTCATAATTACAACTTTACAACTTTCCATGTTTGAAAAATTTAAGTATTTTAAATCATAAATAAACATCACGGAATATCTCAGAAATGATACATTTCTCGAAAACAACGTATATAATGAAAATTGTGTGTTTTAACGTGTTCTACATTTGTTGTGTAGTAAGTTTTTGTCTCTCTTTTAAGGTTCACCAGTTACGCAAAATTCAGTAAAATTTATTCAGAATAAAGAGGTCTTTAGAGGCTATTCCCAGGAAATTCAAGATATACATTTTATTTGCCATATAATATCTTTAATATATGGTATTTTAATCAAAATCGTCAGAGCCATTTTTGAGAAAATCAAACTTTTCGATTTTTTCCATGTAAAGTGTAGTTTGGGGCGCGGGGATTTTCTCAAAATCTTCGTGTCGCAACCCTAAGGTTGGTATTTTACCGACTTTTCGTTTTTTAGTTATCGTGTTCACAGGCACACACACGGCCCTTTTTCCAATTTTTATACAGGGGACCTTAAAACGTTTATTTCTGGTTAAATCTCGGTATCAAATTCTTAAGTGGAATGCAATACCTTCTCTATAAACTATATACATAGCACGTGTAAAGAAAGTAAATAGTAGTTGTCGATTTTCAAAAGTCTCTGTCTATTCTTTCCTCTTTTTCTTTAACTTTTAAGATTGACTTAGCGAGGGATTTTACAATAGCGTATGCTTCTGAATTGTCCACTATGATATCTCCTAGATTATCTGCACTTATCTGTAATCTTAATTTCTCTTGGGCCTCATTCCCCTGCTGATCCCATTTTGTACAGAGAAAGGTGTGTTCCACAGTGTCCATTTCTGAACAGTAATTACATTTATTATGATCAGTTTTTCCATTCTCATAGTATCTGAATCTACGATGTCCTGACAACACCTGAGTGAAAAAGTAATCAAACTGTCGGTGCTTACAATTTAGCCATTTATTAATGTCAGGAATAGTTTTCTTTGTCCACTGTCTTACCATCGCCTTTGCTACATCTCCAGTATCCGCTTCCTTATATTCATCGTTTCTTGATTAGAATTTAGGATTCTGTCTCATGTATAATCCTTCTTTCTTCCCCTTGTAGACCCTGTGATGACCTGCAAGGCATTGCTAATACGGTTCTGCACTCGTATGCCACTCTCAAAGGCATCTTTCTTTGAACCCTGTCCATCAGGTTCGTATAAACAACTTTCTGTAGCACAGGATACCACACAAGTGCGGCATATAACATCAGTGTATACTCTGAGGTTCGCGGGCCTCCGATATTCGGCATCAGCTACCCAATGCTGATACTTTCTCCTTTTTAGTTATTATCTTGATATGTTCACCAAAAGTAACACAATCACCTAGCATTACGCTCAAATATCGTACTGTTTTGCTGGGTATAACCATGGTATCTGCTATGGTGAAAAGTACTTTCTTACGCTTCCTGGGACCTTTTAAAACCACATCTTCGTTTTTTATCTTGATAGATCTAGTCTATTAACCTTCATCCACTGCTGCAAACATCAGCTCTTCATCTGTTGCAGTTGCCAAATCATCGTCAAATATGCCTTCATCGTCAATTTAAGCCACAATACTCCATCATATAAGATATTCCATAATGTGGGTCCTAGTAATGAGTCTTGTGGTACTCCCTCTGTTACCTGCATTTTCTCCATCTTGTCTAATTGAAGATATCTTTTATCAAAATATTGTCTTATTTCTGTGGTAACTATAAAGCCAGTAACTGTAATTAGTAGTAGTAGTGGTGGCGGTGGTGGTATTAGGAGTAGTAGTAGTAGTAGTAGTAGTAGTAGTAGTAGTAGTAGTAGTAGTAGTAGTAGTAGTAGTAGTAGTAGTAGTAGTAGTAGTAGTAGTAGTTATGAATGAGACATTCAAGATATTGATATATCTGAAGATCCAGCATTCTTTAATGAAAATCATACCATGTGGCCCAACTGCTCCGTGGCCACGCTGTGGCCGAGTGGTTAGACCACTCGCCTCTCACCTAGACGGCCCGGGTTCTATCCCAAGCGACCGCAGGTGAGATTTGTGGGGGACAAAGCGGCGCAAGGGCGGGTTTTCTCCGGGTTCTCCAGTTTCCCTCACTATCGCATTCCACTGGTGATCCATCTTCATTCCACGTATCACCAGTGTCATCGCCCGCGGTGCCACAAGTAAAACACTACAAAAAAAAAAAAAAAAAAACTGCTTGTATTTAAAGTGTGCGAATAGCCCTTGTGTGTGAGCGTTAAAAGAGTTGCAGAACTCAACGGGGCTACTTTAAGCTAAAACCAGTCAGTTCTCTACTGGTGGATTTTAACTTGAAATATCCCGCTGAGTTCTGTAAGTCTTTTAACGCACGAAGGGATGTCGGCACACGTCAAATACCGGGCATTTGGACACCTGGTATTCCCAAATAGGAATAAAATGCGTTTGAAAGATTTTAAAGAAGTATAAATTCTAGTATATATCCATTTAGATAAGGTTTTTGTGTTTCAAACCCTTTTACAATAGAGTGATATGCCTTTGTTTGTCTGACTGACGGTTTTATCGTTGCTTTTAATGTATGTTTTTAATGAAGAACACTCACAATCATTCATAATTTACAAACTGTATGAGTAGGAATAGGTTATAATTAATTAAAAATGCCCAACCCAATTCAGGAAGCAAAACCGGGACAATTGGGTTCAGAAATGAGAAAAATTTCCAGTAGACTCAGAGGGAATTGTGCGGTTAAGAAGTCTAAAATATTTATTTGTCAACAAAATCAATCTCTAAAGCCTCATGCTTTGATTCCAACGTATACTTTATGATTGAGCAAATGCTTTTTAGTACTAGAGTGTGTACGCAATGAATAATGCTGTGCATCAAATACATTCCAAATAAATTCACTCTTTAAAATATTTACAAAATCTTGTTGTATTGTGTCTATCTTTCTTTGCATGTATGTCGATTCGTGAACTAAATGATAAATCAAGTATTCTACACTCCAATAATAGTAACATTGAAAAATATAGTTTATTGTAATAATACAATTTCTCAGGAAAGACGAATATCTGAAAATAAAATTATTGAAAATATATTTTTCATCTTCTGCATAAAATTATTATTTAAGGCCCATAGTGACAGATCTCAGACATTCCTCACTTAAATGATGCCATTTTACAATGCGCATGCAGCGAGAAAGTACCATTTTGCGGTGTTGCTCCAACTGAAAAGAGGGCTTTGTTTTACATACTTCTTCAGAGTAAATTTATAGAATTTATTTAATATATACATATGTGTGTGTGATTTGAAGTACATTTTGTCACATCCAAGAATAAACTTATTATGTGTGATAATATACTTCTTTTATGTTATATTTTAATGGGACGCATTCAAGCTTTGTTACTTTTTTCCTTTTACATATAGATGTAATATATAACTTATTCCTCGAGAAAACATTAAATTAATATAAAATTAAAAGAGAAATAGAAGGCAGGCATAAAGTTAAAATTTCCGAGATATATAAGGATCAATCAACTAGTACTGATGAAAAAAGACTTAAATTTTAAAAATTCAATATTACTAAGTAACTGTTTCAGATTTTCTTGAACATTTTATTTGTGGATGCTCTTTAACTGCTGTGGTTCTCGAGTCCCATTCTGTATTAGGCATGAAACACAGTTTAATTGTGCTCAGCGGCTATTTTATCATGATTGAGGTTCTTTTACCTGCCGTAAGTCTACGACACACGGACCACCGGCTTTACTTTCCTTCCGAAGAAAGCCAAGGCTTTTTACGCCTGAAAAAAATCCACCGTTCTCCGCCGGGTTTCAACCTGCAACCTCGGGAACCAGAGGTAGCATGTTAACCCATAACACGGAGGACGACTTTCAGTGAGATAAACATTATCGGCAGAATAAGATATCCTCTTCCGCAGTAACTGAGACTGTCTTACTTTGGCAAGAAGTTTTTTCTTGCTGAATATTTTCTTTGATATTTTAATCATAGATGAAACAGTAGGTAAAAGAAACACTTATTAAAAACATTGTCGCCCTCAGTGGTGTAGTGGTTACTATGATAGCCTCTAAAACCCAAGATTGTAGGGTTTAAACCTGGCGGAGGGTGATGGAATTTTTCGGCCGCAAAAATCCTTAGCATGGCCTCCTTCCGAAGAGAAGTAAAACCGGTGGTTCCGTGTGATGTTTATTTACACATAAAAGAGCCCCATACCTTGATAGAAGAAGGTTCCTGGGAAAAATTCACCGATATTTAGCGTCCGATAGTCGTGATTTCGTCCTACAGTGCCATCTATAGGCGATAAGCCGATCCCTCGTCATTATGGCGTATACCAGCGAACTTATGAACTAGAAATTCAAATCCGATCATGGAAGCATCGTACTACTACCATTTAGCGTCCGATAGTCGTGATTTCGTCCTTCAGTGCCATCTACAGGCGATGAGCCGATCCCTCGTCATTATGGCGTATACCAGCGAACTCATGAACTAGAAATTCAAATCCGACCATGGAAGCATCGTACTACTCTCCATCCTGTATAAATATAATAAAGTCTATGTTAATCAATTCGAAAACATTTCTAGGCTCCTTTTTATCGTTATTGCTGTAAAGTTTACGAAGAACTATTATATGGCACACCTTCAAATCACTGAAGGGTAGAAAAGTTGTAAGCCTTAACCTAGCAGAATATTTCCGTGAGTTTTCCATGTTCTATAAGGCTGTTACAGGAACACGATATTTATATCGATACTTAAGATCAGTATCATGAAAAATATTACATCAATATTTGCTTCATTTATGAAATTATAATTCCACATATTAACAGTAGTGTGTTTTCAGTTTGGTTAGCACTTCCAAGAAAACGTTGCACACAGGACAGGCGTGTTTATATTTTCTGAGATCGCGTGTTGGAAGGCGTAATCTTGAGTGGGTGGGTCTCGCTATAAGAAATGCTGTATCAGAGCAGAATTTGAATGCTTTCAGCAAGGCAAATGACACCATACTACCGAAGCTAGTAGGCCACGTATTCAGGTGTGAATAACTGGTTGCAAAATGGATAATCTATACTCGCAGGCATTTTTCATTTCTTCGCGCATTTAAGACCACAAAAAAAAAAAAAAAACAAATAAATAAAAAAAAATAATTATCACATCAGGTATAAACTGTTAAGATGAAGAAAAAATATCTCTACATCTTTATAACGGATTATCGTTAAAAACTTATTTATCTACTTACTTCATGCTAATCGTGATGAACATTGGCAGTAGGTAATGGTCTTATTACTTGCTTCCTTGTAAGTAGAAGGGAAACAAGGGAATACACTAGACTAAAGCGATAGGTAAATAAATGTCGTGTTATTCATGGACGCTCTTTAACTGTTGTGGTTCTCAGCGTCCCATTCTAAATTGGGCGTGAAAGACTGCTTAATTTTGCTCAGAGGCCTCTCAATCAGGCTTGAGTTTCTTTTACGTGCCGTAAATCTACGACACGGGACCAACTTCCCTTCCGAAGGAAGCTACGCTAAGGATTTTTATACGCCCGAAAAAATCCAACGTCCTCCGCCGGGTTTGAACCCAAGACCTTGTGTATATAAAGTCAGCATGGTAACCATTACACCACGGAGGGTGACAGCGATAGGTAGTCAAAACGTTTAAAGCTGGTTGCCTAGTGATTGAAACCTGTTTCTTTGCATGACCAGGAGTTTACAAATTCCCGTATGAGAAATGTTTAAGTATTTTAAACCTAAAATCAATAACAAGGAATATCTCGGAAATGGCCAACTCCACGAAAAATATATTACATAAATTGTGTGTTTTAACGAGATCTACACATTTGTTTAGTAACATTTTGTTTATCTCTTACTGTTATGCAAAATTCAGCAAAGCTTATCCAGAATAAAGAGGGCTTCCTAGGCTATCCACAGAAAATTTAAGCTATACATTTTATTTGTCATGTAAATATGTTAAACATATGAGAACCATTTTTAAGAAAATCAAATTTTCGAAATTTTTTCCATGTAAAGGGTAGTTTTAGGGTGAGGAGATTTTCATAAAAATCTTCGTGTCGCATTCTTGGAAGATACTAAACTTAAACACCAGGTTTGGTATTTTACGGACTTTCGTTTTTTGTGTTTCATGTTCACAGACACACAAATACACACACACTCTTTTTCTAGAATTTTGGTATACAGGGACCTTAAAACTGTATTTCCGGTGAAATCTCGGCATCAAATTTTTGTGTAGAATGCAATACCTTTTCTACCTATGTACCTTGTACTATGTAGAGAAAGTAAAAACACATACAAGTGTATACAGATTAAGGTATCGTTTATCAAAATATTTATTTCTATACCCCTACACTCTGTATACGTTTTCATCATGTTTACGTTGTGATTCTATTTTGGCTTTGACTCTACCAGATGATAGCAATAATGCTTGTGATGATAAAATATGAATATTATTACAGCCTAGATTGGACACATTTTTTACGTTTTTCGGTTTATTATTATTTTTATTTGTTGCTGTTTTTAATTCATAGCTTGAGCAGATTTAACATTCCTTATGGTTACTGCTTAAACGTCATTATTTGTCATTTGGTTCTGACAAGTTGTTCTTGAGTACCGCATCGTTAATTCATTAACTAGCGATGTGAGCAGCAGACAGGAAAACAAAAATTGTTTACAGTAATGAGCAAAGGGAATAGCCAATAACATATCGACGTTTCGAAGTGATGACGCAAGGAAGTTAAGTCATAGCAGCGGGGGACTGGTCTTCCCCAGCACCCAAAATAATAAAAATAATTATTAGAATAATCCAAATTTGTACTTTAATAGAATATATTATTATTATTGAGTTTGTACTCACGTCGTAAAATAAAACTGATATTTCTATAAAGCTCGCAACTACAAGTTAAATATCCCGAGTCGCATAAGTAAAAGTGTTCAATTTTAAGTACATTTTTCTTAGCATTATTAGATATTATTATTATTATTATTATTATTATTATTATTATTATTATTTCAACATTTAAGTTTATATCGAGAGCTTTGCATCTTTTTCTCTCATAAAAACGGTTCCGGAGTCAGGTCTTTTTTTTTCGTTTCCCCATAATTTCACTTTCTTTACCATTTTTCTGTTTTATGACAAAATACACATACATATACACATTCACAAACACCCATACCCAAGGCGGGACTCGAACCCACGATCCTCCTGAGCCACGGAGCACCTCGCTTTAGGGGCTCATTAGATACAAATCCTCTGTATGTTCTTCAAGTTGAGTTTATATCGTTTTTATTTTCCTCAACCCCCCCCCCCACACACACACATTCACTTTTACATTCCCTGGGGGATAGGGAATAAATATGGTTAAAGAAAACTTCTCCGCCCCAGTCGGGAATGAACTCGGTACCTCCGGTTTCTTAACATTATTGTTGTATATTTTTTTCAATACTTTTCACTCTTAAAAGGCTCCTCGAAATATTGGTTTTAATTTTCCATTTTTTAAAGCGTTTCAACAGACCTTCAGATGTTGGATTTAAACTCGTGGTTCAGATTTCATTAATATTAAGTATATGTTTTCAAATTCAGCCCGCACTAAACTTTAGAAAAAGGTTCTTAGAAAATGATCTAGACCTTCCTGGTCATTTTCATATGTAATTTGATGATATATCTTACAAACCCACACTATTTAAAAATAAACGGTAAACTGCAACGTATGTTCCGTTAACGCAGTGTTAGCGCCTTTCTATGGCACGAAGGACACGGGTTCGATTCCCAGTAGCATCGTGGGAATTTTCCCCCATTGGTAAGGTAGAGTAGATATTTTTCCTTTGATCCTTTCCAACATCCCGCGGAAGGGAAATGTTAACATCATTCTTGCGTGAAGACTGCGATCGGGTTGGGATGTCTTCCTCATTTCCATCCTGACCAATGACCGACCATCATCACACGTAAGAGGTTTTGTGGGTCCTCTCGTTGGGATTATGTTTCATAGGTAAACTAAAAATCCAATGTGCTGCATTCACATGTCCTTCTCTAGCTGTTCCGCAAACTAACTTTTGTTACAAAAGATCTTTCTTTTATCTACATCATGATAAATATCAGCACACTTGTAAGTAGAAGGGAAATAAGAGAATGCACTAGGCTAAAGTGATAGTGAAATCTTTTAAAAGCCGGTCGCTAAGTGAAACAATTGAAATTCAGTTCTCTTAGCTTGCCATGAGTAAACAAAAGAGAGACGAAAACAAATATACTTTCCATTTGAGAAAAGTTTAAGTACCTTAAAACTGAAACTAATAATTCAGAATATTTCGAAAAAGTTTAACTCTATGAAGAATTATTTGACATAAATTGTGTGTTCTAACAAGATCTACATTTTTCGAGTAGTAAGATTTTGTTTATCTCATACGATTTACCAGTTACACAAAAGTTATAAAGTACTTGTCCAGAATGAAGAGGTCTTCAATCCCAGAAAATTCAAAATAGACAAAATTTCGTTTGTCATGAAAATATCTTAAACACATGTCATTTTTGAGAAGCTCAGAATTTTGTGAAATGTCTAGTTGAGGGTGGGATGATTTTTTTAAAAAGTTTTTGTGTCACATCCTTGGGAGATACTGAGCTTAAATAGTAAGTTGGTGTTTACCTGACTTTTTTTGTTTTTGAGCTATTCTGCCCCCCTCACACACTATGACATTTTTCTGAAAATACCTCTTTTATTCAGGGATCTCAAAACATCTCAAAACATCTTGGCATCCAATTTTTGGATGGAAGACAACACCTTCTTTGATCACTGTGTACATTGTACATACATGCTAGAAAAAGTAAAAATGTGTCTGGTTGTGAATTTTCCACTTGAAGTGTGTAGGAATATTTTGTATTTTAACTATACCAGTTTAAGGTATGTAATCATCAACCGCGATACTTATTTTGTGTTCATAGTTTACATGTAAGTTGCTATATTATCTGGTTTCATGAGATCTCACGTATATTTTGCATAAAAATCTGATGTGTTCGATTTGTATGACTTTCTCTACATCTCTGCAACAAATTATTGTTAAAAAGCTTATGCTTCTGTTTACTTCATGCTAATCGAAAAAAAAAATAGCAGAAATAGTCTTATTACTTGATTCCTTTTAGGTAGAAGCGAAATAAGGGAGTACCATAGGTTAAAGTGATAGTCAGAAGCTGGTTGCTATGTTATGAAGTTCCTTTATTTGTGTGGACAGGAGTTGACAAATTCCCATATGAGAAAAGTAAAAGTATTTTAAAGCTGAAACTAACAACAAGGAATATCAAAAAACGATCAACTCAACGAATAAAATAAAGGAATACAATAGGCTAAAACAAATATCACATTTTATACAATCTGGTTGCCATGTGTTTTAAATCCGTTTATATGCAGGGCCAGGAGTTTACAACTTTCCGTGTGAAAAAAGTTTGGATATTTTGAATCTGAAACAAATAACAAGGAATAGCTCAGAAATAGCCAATTCTAAAAAAAAGCGTTTATGACTTAAATTATGTTTTAACGTGATCTACAGTTTCTATGTGATACATTTTTATCTCTTACGGTTTACCAGTTACGCAATATTCAGCAAAATTCATTCAAAATAAATAGGTCTTCAGAAGCTGTTCCCAGAAAATGCAATACATACATTTTATTTGCCATGTAAATATCTTTAATATACGATATTTTAAACGTTAGAGCTATTTTTGAGAAAATTAAAATTTTCGAAATCCTGTCCATGTAAAGGGTAGTTTAAGGTGGGGAAATTTTTCGCAAAATCTTTATGTCGCATCCCTGGAAGATACTAAACTTAAAAACCAAGTTTGGTATTTTACCGACTTTTCATTTTTGAGTTATAGTGTTCACAGACACACGGACATACACACGGATCTTTTTTTTTTAATTTTATTTTGGATACAGGGGATCCTAAAACATATATTTTCGGTGAAATCTCGGTATCGAATTTTTGGGTGGAATGGAATACTACTATGTACATAGTACGTGTGGAGAAAGTAAAAATATGCAGAAGTTGCGAAAAAGTTTTATAAAACATCGATAAGCGTGAGATTATTATTGTCATTCTTAAGAGTGACATTTCTCCTTTTTCAATGATAATGTGTGTGTACTACAGATTGAACTCGTGAACAACGTGTTCTTCTAAAAGGTTTTCTAATATTGATGACGTATGTAATAGACAACCTGGACTGTTACATTTTTTGATATTATTTGTAAATGTGTTATAAAACATTTTATAAAATAATGCTTTATACCAGATTAGAAAGCTAATATTTTCCTTGTACTATTTTCTGAAAATTTATTTTTTTTCAACCTTAATTTACCTTTTTTACTATTAAAGATAGTAGTATGAAGTGTTTATCATTTATTATCATAGCCAAGAACATTTAACACAGTTTTTCTTTTCATTGTAGTTATTAAAATTTATATAATACACTTAATGTTGCACAGTTAGGGAGGACTCTTAACTGTATTTAATTTTAAATGCTTAAGAGCATGGCCAAAAAATACTTCAGAACCCTGATTAACATCAAATAAGTGTTTGAAAAATAATAATAATGATAATAATATAATTAACAATAATTAAAATGTCTTTATATTGAGCTTTAAGTCTCAATTAAAACATAGATCTGATAACAGATAAACGTTTGTCGAATAAACAGTTTTGTATGAATAATATTTTTGATAGTGAAGCGAAGGACATTAATAAACATTTTTTAAAAAAAAGGAAATGAATCCCATTTACATTTCTCTTCTTCAAGAAATTATTCTTACAAAAGCTTATTCTTCTTTCTACTTGATCACAATCGAGATGAAGATTAGCATAAGTGGTTATCTTTCGTAATTGCCTCTAAGTAGAACGGAAATTATGAAACTAGACTAAGGCGATAGTCAAATCTTTTAAAAGACGGTTGCTATGTGATACAATTGAAATTCCCTTCTCGTTGAATTGCCAGGATAAAAAATTGAATAAATAAGAGAGAAAAATCAAAGTAGTGGACATTTTTAAACCGATAAAGAGCGGAAATGGTTAACTATACAATTAACCACACAAAAACATGTATGAGACAAATTGCGTGTTTAAACGAGGTCTGTATTTTGTGCAGTACGGTTTTTAAAATAAGAACTGAAGCTTTCCTGGCGACGTGTTAATTCAAAATCTTCTCGGGCTTCTAGCCAGGTAAAAACTTGGCTTGACACCAACGTTTCGAAGATCAGTTCACCCTGAAGACGAGGAAGATGCACTTGTTCGAAACGTTGGTGTCAAGCCTGTAGACAAATAAAAGTTAAAACTTATGTATGTGAATTGATATCTGTGATATTAAAAACAGATTGTATTACATTCCCATGACTTTATGTACCTATTCTGCAATAAACTATTATTTCAAAAGCTCATTGTTTTGTCTTGTCCATGTTAATCGAGATAAACCTTAGCAGAAAAGCCTTATTAATTAGTTCCTTCTATGTACAAGGGAAATAAGAGAATGCACTAGACTGAAGCGATAGTCATATCTTTTAATGAGACAGAAAGACAGAAAGTTTACATCAGTAAATGGTTAGCCCTCAAAAATGTATTTGGCATAGCTAATGTTTTGAAGAAATCTACATTTTTTGTGCAGTAAGCTTTGTCTATCTCTCACTGAAAGGTATGCAAAAGTTGTCTGAAATGAGTAAGATTGCAGAGGCTACACCGAGAAATGAAGATATTTCATTTGTTATAAAAACATCTTAAACACATGGCAATTCAATTAAAATCGTTACAGCCGTTTTTGAGAAAATGAACATTTTCGAACGGTGCTCTAAGTAATGGATAGTTTAGGGTGGAGGATTATCTTGAAAATCTTTGTGTCTAATTTAATTGAAATCGTTAGAACATTTTTGAGAAAGTGAAACATTTTGAAAAGTGTTCAAAGTAAAGGTTAGTTTGGGGTAGTGAGTTTTTCTTGAAAACTTTCGTATCATATCCTTGACAGATGCTGAAGTTAAATACAAAGTTTGGTATTTAACGAAAATTTCTTTGGTGTTTACGAATCTTTCTCTAAAAATGGGGTTTTTAATTCAGCGGATCCCAAAACATATCTATTCGGTGAAATCTCAGTATGAACTTTTTGATGGAAATAAATACCTCCTATGCTTACTAAGTATGGTACGTGGTAGAGAAGGTAACATATAATGCAGTAAATACATTAGCTACAAATTTGTGGTTGATCTTTAAGGTTACTCTACCTTGTCATCTACAGCCTAACCATCATGGTTATAATCTACACTCTTCTTTTGTTCTACTCCTGGCCAAGCAAAGAAGCGAATTTCAATGACAATCGCATAACCATAGCTTTTAAAATATTTGACTATCGTTTTAGCATAGCACATTCCTTTAGTTCCCTTCTGTTTATAAGTAACTAAGTAAAAAGTACATTCTGCTAATGCTTATCTTGATTAGCATGGTGTAGAAAGAAGAATATTTCGTTGTAAGAAGTTTGTTTGTAGAACTTTTAGATAAAGTCATGTGACTATAACACATCAGATTTTTTTTCTTTTAACTCTTCCTTTTAGGATCTTTCTTCGTGCTGTCCAACTCTATTACACTGAATCTTCCTCTCTCCTTTTCACCCTGTTATTAAACAAACAAACAAATCAACAATTAAAAAAATACCACGACCCAAAGTTCTCCCAACCACTTCTTTATGGGTCTTCCTTTCTCTGTGTTTCCAGCAGGATTGCATTCACAGATTCTGTTAGGAATGCAAGATTCTGGCATTCCTCGGGCATGTGCAGGATTTTTTTCTTGTTATTGTTTATTTTAAATTCACTTCTTTACTTTTTTTCATCGCCGTATCTCTTGTCTGTGGTCGTATATCCAGCAACTGCTCCTAAGAACCTAATTTCTGATGCTACTAGTGTTTGCGTTATAAAACTGAAATCAGATGATAATTGTGATTGCGCTGCCATTTATCCTCAGATAGTGAACACACCTGAAATGGATAACACCCTAACGCTTATTGTCGTGGAGCAGCGTGGTATGGTATAAAGAGATGAGACCTGGAAGGGAAGATGTATTCCGTCTACTACAGATAGCGAAAGCAGCTAGACTGGATGGAACCCTTAGAGCTTTCCTTGGCGAGAAGCGAAATTTATATGATACGGATTTGAGACCTAGAAGGCTACTGTCCACCACGTACTGATCGAGGAGTATCTCACGTGACAGATATATCGCGATTTAAGCAATGTAAAATAAATATAATAAAAATAACCTACGGCATTTATTTACTTCCTCTTATTACGGAGAAATACACGATATTGGGCAAATTACTCGGACCTCTATCGAGGATGCTAATAATTGATAAGATAGCTAAGGTTCCCTGTGGTATGGCAGCCAGGTGCGCCGACATGAGAAGAGCTTTGTAGATGAGTTTGTGTGGTTAGAAGTCGGTGTTCCAAATCATTCCTGAGATATTCTATAGAAATCACATGCGCATGCTGGTCTGTTAATGAGCCATTATTTATTTAAAAAAAACTCAAATTCATGCCTTGTAGTATGGAGGGTTCTCGGCCATTTTCAAGCACCCATTGCTTTTCTTCGAACTGGTCTTCGACACAGAAGACAGCATGAAAGTATTGAATATATTAAGAGTAAACTTGTATCGTAAAGCAAAAAAGGGTTAATTCCTCTATAGAAGAATCATGACCATATAACCCCATATCCCGAGTGATATAATTTGCATTATATAGGCTGAATACCTATTCGAATCGGATCGTCACATTATACGAGAATATCATTCCACACAACGCTTTTACAATGCTTTTTGGTCAAGTTTAGATTTTTGTTCACCATGCTTGGTGACCAATGGTGTTAAACTGCGTGATGGTCTATGAACAACTGTTGAAAGAAATTTTAAACCCCGAAAGGCATTGCTGTTACTAAGCGTAATGAGCAGATTTATTCAGTTACTCCAGAATGGTCTGAATATTGAGAACAACGATGATTTCAGCATGATGTTACGCCATCCCATTATTACAGGTGAGTTAAGGAAAAGCTCAACTAGGAGTATCTCGGGCGATGTTTGCATTCGGTATCCAACAAGATTATCTCCTAGACATTTACTTTCTCTATCACGTATGTAAAATGTACATAGTAGGTAGAGAAGGTATTAAAATTCGATACCGAGATTTCACCGGAAATAAATGTTCAGGACCCCTGAAAAAAAAGTAAAAAAAAAAGTATAAAAGAAGAAGAAGAAGGAAAAACTTAGAAAAAGGACGGTATGTGTCTCTCTCTCTCTTGTGTGATATTTGTGTGTATATATATTTGTTTATTGGTATTTAAGTTCAGTATTTTCCAAGGATGCGACGCGAAGATTTTCAGGAAAATCCTCCACCCTTAAACTACCATTTACATGGAACTTTTTTTGTAATTTTCGATTTTCTAAAAATAACTCTAACAATATTGATTAAAATGACATATATTAAAGATTTTTGCATGTTATATGAAATGTACATTCTGAATTTTTTGGGAATAGCCCCAAAAGTCCTCTTCATTTGGAATGACTTTTACATAAATAGTAAACCGTAAAATATAGACAAAAATTTGCTACATAAAAATGTAGATCTCATTAAAACACACAATTTTTGTTGTATACAGTTTTTGAAGCGCTAGTCATTTCAGAGATATTACCTGTTATTGGTTTCAATTTAAGAATACTTCAAACTTTTCTTAAATAGGACATCTGTGTTGTTTTTCTCCTGGCCATTACAGTAGCATAATGACAGCTTTTAAAAGATTTAATTGTCCTAGTGTATTTTCTTATTTACCTTCTACTTATAATAAATTAAGTACTAAGACCATTTGTCGTAATGTGTACCTTGATTAGGATTATGTATATAGAATAATTTTCTTTTATAAGAGTAGTTTGTCTGCAAAACAGTAGGAGAAAGTCATGTGAATATAACATATCCGATTGTATAAACGTATCTAGAAAGCGCAGAAATTAAAAAGAAAACATCTGATGTGTTCCAGGCACATGTATTTCTCTACCTATAATAAACTATATTTACATACGTCTATTCTTTTACCTGCCTCATAAACATTAGCAGAATGGTCTTACTATTTAGTTTCTTATGATTAGAAGGGAAATAAAGAAATACACTGAAATAAAGCAATAGTCAATTCTTTTAAAAGTTGGTTGCTATGTGATTGAGATTCGGTTTTCTTTACATGGTCAGGAGTATAAAAAAAAGAAGAAAGAATGACAAATTGCCGTTTGAAAAAAGTTCAAGTTTTTAAAAATGTAAGCCAATAACAAGGAATATCCCGTAATGTTTAACTTCACAAAACAAATGAGTGTGTCATAAATTATGTGGTTTAACAAGATCTACATTTTGGGTAGGAATTATATTTATCTATCTTTTATGGTTATGCAAAGGTCATCCAGGATGAAAAGGTCTTCAGTAGGTATTTCCAGAAACTTTAAAATATACATTTTATTTGTCAAGTAGACGCCTTTAATATATGGTATTTTAATGAAAATCATTAATGTCATTTTTCAGAAAAGTAATATTTCCGAATATTTTTCCATGTATAGGTTTTTTCCACAAATTATGTAAGGAACTGAGAAATAAAACTGAAATTAAAGTGGCATTTCAACTGAATTTCTAAGCCTTTGCAATATTCGAAATGAGGTACCACTTGTCACAAATTAAGGTTAATAAAAATATTTTATACAGATCAAAAAGTAGCAGAAAATTATAACAATGTACTTAAAATAATTACAATATATTGCCAATAGCTTGTTTAATCAAGTGAGAGAAAATCGTGAGTTTGAATAAACATTGTCGCTGAAAGAAATAGAAAACCTAAACATATGCGCCTGTAAAATCAATTAAATGTTGTATTTCTCAATATTCTTAGAACCAACAAAGAACCATTTTTGTTTTCAAACCTTAAAATGATTGCAATTGTGCTGCAATAGGAAGAATTATCCCACCAAATTTTTGCACCAATCCACAAAATTGGAGAATTTTACAGTTTGATTGTTTCAGTTTACCTAGATTTTCAGCGACAAAAATTATGGATAAAGGGAAATTATTTCGATTTTTCATCATTATTTCATCATCTTGAATAGTTAATATTTTGGGGGTTACTATTGCATTATCCTTATTTTATATAGCTTAATTACACATATATTATTTCATACTGTGCACATATATACCATATACTATGCACAAGTAGTTAGTAACTTCACCCAAAGATTGGAGGTCAATGTTTAACCAGATATTTTAAGGTCACCTGAATAAAAACCTGATGTGCTCCATTCACATGACTTTCTCTACATCCCTGTAATAAATTGTTAATAAGCTTATTCTTCTATCTAATTGATACTAATCGAGTCTTATTACTTAGTTCCTTATAAAGAGAAGGGAAAAAGGGAATACATCTGGCTAACTCGACAGTCAAATGTTTTAAAATATGGTTGCTATGGAATAGAAATCCGTTTCTTTGCGAGGCTAGTTGTGGACAAGTGCCCATATGAGAAAAATATTAAGTATTTTAAAACTGAAATCAATAACAAGGAATATCTAAAAAAGAGTCACCTCCACGAAAAAAATGGTATGACATAAATTGTGTGTTTCATCCAGATCTAAATTTTTTGTATAGTAAGCTTTTGTCTATCTCTTACGGTTTACCAGTTACGAAAAATTCAATAAAAGTCATCCAGAATAAAGAGGTCTTCACAGGCAATTCCCAGAAAGTTAAGATATAGATTTACTCTGTCCCTGTTATTAAAATAACTTAAATATAAGACATTTTAATCAAAATCGTTAGAGCCATTTTTGAGAAAATCAAAATTTTCGAAGTTTTTTCTATGTAAGGTTAGTTGGGGGTGAGAGTATTTTCTTGAAAATCTTCGTGTCGCATCCTTGGTAGATAGTGAACATACATATCAAGTTTGATATAACGGACTTCTCTATTTGAGCCCACAACATGACACATACACGGACATTTTTCTAAAGATGCTTTTTTGTATTGAGGGGGTCCCAAAACATGAATTTCCGGTGAAATCTCGGTATCAAATTTTTGAGTTCAATACAATAGCTTCTCTATACCCTATATACATAGTAAGTGCAGAGAAAGTAAATTTTACAAAAAGGTCCGTGCATGTGTTTAAATGTGTCGATGTGTGTATTTGTGAGCAACAGAAAATCTCCTCTCCCCAAACAAAATTTACATCGAAAAGTTTTCGAAAATGTTTCCAAAATTGGCCAATGTTTCCAATTTTAATTAGAATACCATGTGTTTAAATACGTTTACAAATAAATGTATATCTCGGAGTTGCTGAGAGTAGTCTCTGAAGCTCTCTTCATCCAGGATGATTTTGCCTAACTGGTTAACTGTAAGTGGTGCACATAAACTTACTCCACAGCAAATGTAGATCACGTTAAAACACACACTTTATGTTATAATTATGTGATTTTTGTGGAGTTAATTGTTTCTGAGATGTTTTTTGTTATTGGTTCAGATTTGCAATAAAATGTAATATAATTAACAATAATAAATTTTTAAATAAAAACAAATTGATGTGTTCCTCCATTCACATGACTTTCTCTATATCTCTGTAACAAATTATTGTTAATAAGCTTATCTTTTATTTATTTCATGCTAATCGAGAAAAATTAGCAGAAATAGTCTTATTTCTTGATTTATTGTAAGTAGAAGCGAAATAAGGGAGTACCATAAGTTAAAGTGAAAGCCATAAGCTGATTGCTATGTGACTGATGTTGCTTTGTTTGTAAGGACAGGAGTTGACTAATTTCTGTATGAGAAAAGTATGTTTTTCAAAGCTGAAACGAAGAAAAAGGAATATCTCAATAATGACCAGTTCCACGAAAAAAATGTATATAACATAAATTGTGTGTTTTAACGTGCTCTACATTGTTTGTACGTTAAGTTTTTGTCCATCTCCTACGGTTTAATAGTTATGCAAAATTCATCCAGAATAAAGTAGTCTTCAGAGGCTACTCCCAGAAAATTCAAAATATACATTTTATTTGTCAGGTAAATATCTTTAATATATGATATTTTAATCAAAATCGTTAGAGCCATTTTTTAGAAAATCAAAATTTTCGTAAAAAGTTCCAAGTAAAGGGTAGTAGATACTAAACTTAAATACCAAGTTTGGTATTTTACCGACTTTTCATTTTTGAGTTATCGTGTTCACAGACACACGGACACATGGACATATACATGGACCTTTTTCTGAAAATACTTTTTTTGGGTACAGGGGACCCTAAAACATATATTTCCGATGAAATCTCGGTATCGAATTTTTTGGTGGAGTGCAATACCTCTTCTATACACTATGTACATAGTACGCATAGAGAAAGTAAAAATCTGACGTGTTCCATTCACATGACTTTCTCTAGATCTTTGTTACACATTATCGTTAAAAGCTTATTCTTCTATATTTTCATGATAATTAAGGTAAACATTAGCAGAAATTGTCCTTATTTCTTGGTCCCTTGTAAGTATAGATTCTGTATGATAAGTAATGTCGTTTTTACAGAAAAGCAACTAATCGAAATGTGTTCTGACAAGCAATTAACTAATCTTCAAAGTACAGACCATTAGATTCTATGATCTTGAGCCATCTTTCAGCGAGGTTTATTATCCCACGATGGTACCAGTCTCTGGTTTTTAATACGAAGAATTCGGCGAGACCCACTTGCACTGCTTTAATGTTGTCAAAATTTCTTCCACTAGAAAATGGGCCATGGATCGAAAAATATGATAACCTGATGGTGCGAGATCAGGGCTGTATGCTGGATGTAGTAGCAGTTCAATTCCTCCCAATTCCTGAATTTTTTCCATGGTTGTTCGTGCAGTATGGGGTCTTGCATTATCCTGTTGCAATAGAACTCTATTTCAGTTAACTAATGCTGGGTATCTCCGACAGAACATTTCAAGAACTCGTTCCAGATGTTGAGAATAAAGATCCGCATTAATCCGCCCGTTTAGAGCAAACTCCAAGACAATCACACCTTCAAAATTCCATCAGACACACATTACTTTGGGACCGAATCAATTTTTTAAACGATGACTTAGGCAGGTTGGCGGGGATCAAACCACTGTTTCGAGGCATCAGGCTTTCGGTAATATATCCATTTTTCATCACAAGTGGCAATTCTCCGACAAATCTATCATCCATGGAATTACGGTGAAGCTGACGACAGATATCCATTCTGCGTTGAGCCTGTTGAGGTGTCAGTCCATGAGGTACAGATCTACAGCTTCTGTATAACTTTCCAAATGTCTTAATGTGGCGATGTATGATATCTTTTGATGCACCAGGTTCTTCTGAAAGCCTACGGGTACTTTTTTGCGGATTTTCTGGCAAAACTTGGTGTGTATCCTCAATATTCGATACTTTAGGTCTTCCAGAATGTGGTAAAACTTTAGTATTTTCGTCTGCATTGTAGAAACGTTGGAACCATCGTTGTGCCACACGCTCAGTAACGACACCTTTTCCTTCCACTTCACATATCCTTCGAGCTGCGACAGCGACTTTATAATCTTGTTTCCAGTAGTGCTTTAGAAAGACTCTAAGTTCAAACTTTGTTATCTCCATTTTGTAATTGTTTATTAACAACTGAAGACTGATATACGTTCGCAACGTATGCAACACTAGCCATGGCATCCTGTAAATAGTATTGCCAAACCAAAGAAACCCAATACATTTTCAAAACACCCAAAAACAAAAAACCGACATTACTTATGAGACAACCTAACAGAAGGACAAAAATCGAATGTGTTCCATTCACATGATTACCTCAAGCTGTTCGGTAAACAAACCTTTTATTCAACATGAATCTCTTATCTACATCATGCTAATCAAGATAGACATAAGCAGAAAGTCTTATTACCAGCTTCTTCAATAATCTGAAATATCTCGAAAAGGTTAACTCTACAAAAAAAAAAAAAAAATGTGTGTTTTAATGCGATTTACATTTTTTGTGTAATAAGCTTTTGTAAATCTTTTACGAGATATACAATTATATAAAAGTCATACAGAATGAATTGATCTTTAGAGGCTATTCCCAGAAAATTCAAGATATATATTTCGTACGTCATAAAAATATCTTAAACATAAGTTATTTTAATAAAATCATTAGAGTCATTTTTGAGAAAATAAAAATGTTCGAAACATTTTCCATGTAAACGGTAGTTTGGGGTGCGGGGATTTTCTTGAAAATATCGTGTCGCATCCTTGGAAAATACTGAGCTGAAATACCAAGTTTGGTATTTTGGTGGTATTTGTTTTGGTATTTCGTTTTTGAGCTATGCACAAACACACACGAACGTTTTTCTAAAAATGTGTTTTTTAGATTCAGGAATATATTCACATATATTTGCGGTGAAATCTCAGTTTCGAATTTTTGAATGTAATACAATACCTTCTCTATACATCATGTACATAGTGATAAAGTAGATAAAGTAGTAAACATTATAAAACTTAAAACGAACAACAGCATAACTTGCCAACATTATCGAAACACATTGCAATTTTTCTGAAATGGGAGTCGTTATTCGTTTTTATTTCTCCTATTCAAGCAAAGAGAACCACGTTTCAGAACCATCATATAGTGACTGGATTTTAAAAGACTGTACTATGCCTTTAACTTAGTGTGGTACCTTAGATACGTTTTACCTACAAAGAACTAAGTAATTAGTGCATTTCTGTTAATACTTATCTTGATTAGTATAGTTTTTGGCAGAATAGGTAGAGAAAGTCATGTGAATGTAATAATTATTATAATTGATATTTATTGTTGTCCTAAATATCACAATGTCTTGGTTAAATTAAAAGGAACAAAATATCAGCAGTAAGGATTTTTTTTATCATTGAGGCCCAAGTTATCACCTAACTTCTTTAGATACTCATCACATGTCTAGCTTTTTTCTAAGGCTTATGCGAGAGGGCTAACTCACATTCACTTATGCTGCGTTCGCTAGTGTTGAGGCAATGTATACCAGGTGGCCCAACTGCTCCGTGTGTGCATTTCTTTTCGAACGTTAAAGGAGTTCCAGAACTCAACGGTGCTATTAGAGTTATAACCAGTCATGGAGAACTGAGTGACCGTCTTTCGTTTATTCCTCTTGTTTATAATTGGAGATGATGAACAATTGACGCCTACGAAAATGTGAAGAGCAGTTGGGGTATCACATATAACAGTTAAACGTGTTATACTACTTGTTATGTAACCTTTGTTTATTTGGCATGGTTGTACGACATGACTGTTATAATGCGCTCTGTGTTGTTATCTCAACAATATGTATATTTAATGATACCATTTCTTACGGCATTCATCGTGAACACATATACGAGGGCCGTTTTTTTCAACCTTCAATAGGCTTTCAATAAAAGACAAGTTCATAGAAAACAAGTATTTTATTACTAAGAGTTTGGACACTTATGATTACTTTTCAACATAATCACCGAAAAGATTGAGCCATTTATCGTACCTGTACACAAGCTTTGCAATATTCGCTCCAAAAATGTTTCCGCCAATGATGTCAAATGAACATTGATGTTGTTTTGAAGATCTTCGTACTTTACGATGTTTGCGGAGAGCCATTCAAAACAAACGAAGAGAAATGCTAACTTCAGGAATTGTGTTGATCCATGATAACGCTCGTCCACACACTGCTGGCACAACCCATCGGCTCCTTGAACAAATTCAATGGGGCATTTTCGATCATCCGCCGACATATTTGAGCTGGCACCCAGGGACTTTCATCTTTTTCCTGAACTGAATACGGGGCTAGGAGGGCAGCACTTTCAAACCAACGAAGATCTTCAAAATAACGCCAATGCTCATTTGAAATCATTGGCGGCAACATTTTTTGAAGCGGGTATTGCAAAGCTTGTGCACAGGTGTGATAAATGTCTTAATCTTTTCGGTGATTATGTTGAAAAGTAACCATAAGTGTAAACAACTTTTAGTAATAAAATGATTGTTTTCTATGAACTTAAAATAAGAACTGAAACTTTCCTGGCGACATGTTAATTCAAAATTTTCTCGGGCTTCTAGCCAGGTAAAAACTTCTATGAACTTGTCTTTTATTTATAGCCTATCAGAAGTTAGAAAAAAAGCGGCCCTCGTAATTCCGGTGAAATCTTGACATTGAAGTTTTGGGTGGAATGCAAAATCAATACATACATTTAAATCAGTCACAGATCATTATTTGGAAATATTTAAGATTTTTCGAAAACAAAACGTACACGTTGGTACCGTTGCAACAGTGGCCAACTGGTAAACTGATAACGGGGGATATAGTCTCCTTTTCAAAATCAAAATTAGTACAGAGTGTAAACAGCTTTCATTTTTAACTATATGGAGCGTGGGTCACATGTGTAGATAAACGTTCGTGTCAATTCTAATAATTACAAATGCATCTCTCAAAGACACATGTTGTGACCTAAATTCGGAATCTACGGATAACTAGCTCGTTCAGTGTTAAACTTAAATATGTTTTGCTATTGACCTTGCTAATTTAATTAAACAAACCATCTTTCTGATATGTAAACACACATAAAATCACATAGATAGACTCTTAAAAGGTCTACTACAGGATACTTTTAATATGGACAGCAAAACAACACGTTTCACGGCTGACTTAAATGCGGTGTGTTTTTCAGTCAGAGACCATATAACGATATTGAATGAAGCTACGTTAGTGTAGGCCAATATCTACCAAGTTGTAGTAGTCATTTTGCCAATACATACACCATCAGTATTTTTTGGGATAAGGCTCGTGTGAAAAACAAAATCGCTGATCCCCCACCTCAATTATATCAATTATGTTTTTTATGTTTAGGTGGCGCTTCTCACACTGACTTACTTTAGCTTAGCAACACTGCTTATGTCTGCAACTACATTACGTCTGCAAAACGGTGTTCAGAAAATGATTAATTGTTTCAAAACACTATTTGACGTCACATAGTTACTACCAAAACTAGCCAGAAATGGGTTGATCTACCCATCTCACAAGAATAAGCCACTATTTTTAATTATACTCGTGGAAATCATTTAATTTCGGGTCAGGTTTTTTAACAGCTGATCACAGAACAAAATGCTATTATATTGTTTTGTTTGTAATACCTCTATGAAGTACCTATTAGAAGGAACAATAATTTCCCTTCCAACTGTACATAAAAACTTGAATGACCTGGATTTTGTTTCAAGGCTGTATAGAATTTGCTAGGGACTTTGACGACGATTTCTTCATGGCAATACTAAGTATGCATTTAACTTTCTCCACAATTTTCATGGATACTTGGAATGGAAGGCCAATGCAATGTCTCTACAATTAAAGTAAAACTTCTGGATGTATGCAATGTCGCTACGTACATTCACTGAAGGTTTCTCTGAGAATCTTAAACTACTGCTACTGCGTCAAGTGGAAACGAATTCACACAGCTTCAAAATGCTGATTGTAGAAACTAAAAATTAAAGCAAAGTGCTAGGTCATGTTAAGGCGTAGGAGTATGCATAGTGCGATAAATAGTAAATAAAGTTAATTTCACATCCGGGCATTCATGAATACCTTTCTAATGATGTAAATACAGTATTTTTATTGTAAAGGACATTTTTGTTTTACTTTCTTTGACATGTACATATACATATGTAGGTAGAAAAGGTATTGCATTCCACCAAAACATTAGATAACGATTTCACTAAAAATACACGTTTCAGGGTGCCTGTATAATAATATTATTTTTAGAAACAGGTCCATGTGTTTAATGTGTGTGTGTGTCTGTGTGTCTGGTGTCCGTCCGTGTGAGAAGAACACAATTGAAAAGACAAAAGATCCGTTAAATAACACACGGTATTTAAGTCCAGTAAAAGTAATACGAAGTTATTCAAGAAAATATCCCAGCTCCAAATACCCATTACATGGAAGGATATTGAATTTTCTAAAAAGAGATTTGAGGATTTTGATTAAATCACCATATGTTTAAGATTTTTTTTATGAAAAAATGAAAGATATATCATTCTGGAGAACTTTTCATAACTAATAAACCGTAAGGGATAGACTAAAATGTAGATTAACCCATGCATTTTTTGTGAGGAGTTAACGATTTTCAAGATAATCTGATGATTGGTGTTTTTCAATTTTAAATACCTTTCTTAAACTAGAAATCATAATTCGTTTCCTATTTCTTTTTTACTCCTTTTTTTTAATAATTTATTTTTGACCGATCAGCAGTATTGTTTTACAGGCCATAGAGAACAATTAACAATATGACAATAGCAAATTACATGTTGAGGTTGACCTATCGTGTTACTCTATCGTACAAAAAACAAAATGTGTATTTTACACAACATATTCACTCATGTTGAAAAATATTTACTTATATATATATATATAATATTTACTTATATATAAAACATTTGCTATCATATAATTTATTCAAGGCGGGAAAAGTCGCTGTCATCGGATTGGCTGAGTAGACTGTCCTGGGGTAATTTCCTTTTTAGCCTTGTTCTCTTTCGGATTTTCGTTCGTATGTGATATGTCTGAGCTCCAAAGACTTGAGGAAGTTTATTGTAGAAAGACTTTGATAGTTCCCTGATGTATTGTTGTAACGAAGAATTCCTAGTTCTTGATGCAGTTGATTGTTTCTTACGTACCAAGGAGAATTTGTGGCAATTCGAATGAATTGTTTTGTAGTACCTGTAGTCGATGAAAATGTGTTTTGCTGGCTGCACCCCACACAGGAGCTGCATATATGATGAGTGGACGTACCAGTGATTTATGTAACAACGTTGAGCATTCCAGCCCAAGTTTGGAACGTCTGTTGACCAACGGATATAACTTGGTGATTTGAGAAGAAGCAAGTGAGACTGTGCGAGTAATATATGCATTCCAGGTGAGCTTTGTATCTAGCAGGACTCCAAGTTATTTTACTGGTGTTTCAGTGAAGCCATTTTAATGGCTGATGTAGGAGGTGTAATGGCGGTGGATGTTGGTAAGGTTTTAGTGAGAAGATTTTGGACTCAGTTTTGTTCGTGTTTAGTGATATATGCCAAGTTATGAACCATTCCGACAGAAGCGAGAGAGAAGCATGAAGACGATTGATTGCCATTTTCAAGTTGGAATTTGAATAAAATATCACCGTGTCATCTGCATACATAGCAGTACACGTGGGCTTTATTTCTGGAAGATCATAACAGTAGATATTGAAGAGTATGGGAGCGAGAATAGAACCTTGTGGTACTCCTGCAAGGATTGAGCGTGGTGTTGATGTAAAGCTGTCTAAGCGTACAAAGAATTGACGCTTCGAGAGAACAGTTTTAACAACTTGAATGAGATAATCTGGAAGTCCTATTCTATATAATTTCACCAGTAGACCTTCATGCCATACAGTATCAAAATTTTGTGCTATATCTAGGAATACTGCAGCAGTGTATTGTTTTCTTTCGAAGCTCTTAATGACACACTCGTAATTCTTAGCAATTGATGGGTTGTGGAATGTTGAGGATGGAAGTCAAATTGAAAGCTGGGAATAACATTGTTGTGATAAATAAATGTTGACATGCGCTTATGTATAACTTTTCCCAACAGCTTTGATATAATAGGAGGAAGGCTGATTGGGCGATAGCTGGATGGTAAATGCTTTTGTGGTTTATGGAATATGATAATTTCCGTTAATTTCCATGATTGAGGAAAGTATCCAATTTTCAATGAGTTATTGAAAATTTTAGTTAAATAGGCAAGAGCTTTTCTTGTGAGCTGTTTTATTATAATATTGGGGATAAGATCATGTCATGGTATCTTTTTATTTGATAGCTTCTGGATAAAGTAGAGTAGCTCCTGTGGAGAATGTGTGCAATTTTATTCGGCACATCTGGTTTATTGATATGTTCAAGAAGTTCTTTTTCAATGTCTGATGCGGTTTGCTGGTTGTCATTATTGTTGGGCAAGAATACTTTTTCAAAACAAGATGCAAATTCATTGCATTTGTCTTCATTATCGTAATTGTACAATTATTTGCACGAAGAGGCGGAATGTCGGTTGGTTCTTGTAAGATTCGCTTTGTTGCTTGCCACAACGTGTTGCCATTTGCTGAAATGGATGATAAAAAGTCTCGGGTGGACAAGATAATTTTCAACATTACGAGTATTAAAAACTCTTTACTGACGAAATCTTAGCTGCTTTATGTTAAATACCATTAGATTTTAAGGTTATATCATGTTTTCATGGCGTAATATTACTTTATATTAATCATCAGCTCATATCACATTCAAAAAGTTTCCGGAATGTAAATAACAGAGAAACAAGTTATCACAAAGCAATTTAGACATTTCCTTCAAAATAGTTCCCTTACGCAGTGACAACTTCTTCCACCAGTGTAAAGAGAGTGGAGACACTTCTGGAAGCCATTTTCAGATACCTGTCGTAGTGCTTTTGTCGCATGTACAGTAGCTTCTCCAGGGTTCAAACCAGCAACTGAAACGTTTATGCCATTCATAATCTGTGTTTTCTTCATCGCTGCTTCATCATAAGCATCTTCCATCATTCTCAATATCTCTGAGGGAGATCTGTTTAACAAAACACAAACGCGGCGCTCCGTTGCTGAATTGAATGCGATTAACGAACATACATACACAACAAAAACTAGTTGCCAAGCAAAGACAACAATCAGGATTAGCATGAGAATTGAAATGAAGTATCGCCATGGACGTTACCAACACCTAAAAACCAAATATACTTTACTTTCCTACACATTAAAGAGAAAATAAACGATTCCAAGGACTTTTTTGAATCTAAAGTTATATGTATATATGGTTTCAAGCAAGGGCCTGCTGAAATGGACAGATAAAACGATGTACTGCTGTGATCTAAATCAGACCAGAATAACTTGTTACCCGTTCCCACTGTGTCTGCTTAGCTGTGTACATGACGAATAACAACAAAAAGCAAACAGTCGTTGGAGTTTCAATGACAGGCTTTTCAGTGTGGGAAGAGATTTATAAATATTAGCAACGCCTATTCTTTTAACGCCGTTGCAGTTGCAATTAGAGCTGATAACATTACAGAGCAATACTTCTCCTAAAACAAAAGTGAAACACAGCTTGCAACTTTATCAAATGTTACTAGTTGATACACAACCCAAATCGAGAGATTTTACAGGCCGTCGAGTTGAAATGTTTGGTTCACATGTGCATATGTGAGCAATTATTTTCTAAATTGAGCTACACTAAGAGTGACACACGCTCCAGTTTAAATGATGATACCCTTCTAATAATACTGCGTCTCTCTGTGTCTGCAATTAAGCCCGACATTGATAAATTAGAGTCGAGAAATATCTGATGTGTTTATTCACATGGCTTTATCTACATCTGCAGAAGAACTTTTTCTTATAAACCATATTCTTCTATCTACTTCATTAATTCAGCTAACTATTAGGAGAAATCTTCTTATTACTTAGTTGCTTAGATATAAAAGGGAAATAAAGGAGTACACTAGGCTAAAGCGACAGTCAAATCTTTTAAAAGCTGACTACTAAGTGATTGAAATTCGTTCTCTTTGTAAGGCCATGAGTGGAAAATTCTTGTTTGCGAAAAGATTAAGTATTTTAAAATTGAAATGAATAACAAGAAATATCTCAGAAATGATTAACTCTACAAAATTTGTATGTTTTATGAGCGCTTGATTTTTTGTAGTACATTTTTTGTCTAATTCTTACACTTTACCAGTTAGTCAAAAGACATTAAGAATGAAAAGATTATTTCTAGAAAATTCGAGATACATATTTTATTAGTCATATAAGTATCTTTAATATACAGAATTTTAATCAACACCGTTATATGTATATATTATTGTAAGCTAGAACCTACTGAAACGTTAGCGCTATTTTGGAGAATATCAAAATGTTTTCCATGTAAAGGGTATTTTGGGGTGGCGGGAATTTCTTGAGAATTTTCGTGGTACATCCTTGGAAGATGCTGAATTTAAATATTGGCAGTATATGACCAACACACACATGGATACACACACGCACCTTTTTCTAAAAATCTGATGTGTTCCATTCACATGACTTTCTCTTAATCTCTATACAAATTATTATTAAAACGCTTAATCTTCTATCTACTTCACGCTTATCGAGATAAACATAAGCAGAAATGGTCTTATTACTTGCTTTCTTGTAATGGAAGAGATATAAGGGAATACACTAGGCTAAAGCGGTAGTCAAATATTTTAAAAGCTGATTGCCATATGGATGGAATCCGTTTCTTTGCATTGCCAGGGTTTAACAAATATCGTGTGAGAAAAGAATTTTAAAACTGAAACCAATAACAAGGAATATCTAAAAATGGTAAACTCCGCGAAAAAATGTATATGGCATAAATTGTGTTTTAACCAGATCTAAATTTTTGTGTAGTAAGATTTTATTCATCTCTTTCCTGTTTACCAGTATGCAGAATTCAGCAGAGTTCATCCTGAATAAAGAGAATTTCCAGAAAATTTAAGATACACATTTTACTTGCCATGTAAATATGTTTAATATACGGAATTTTAATCAAAAATTTTATAGGCATTTTAAGAGAGTCAAAATTTTCGAGATTTTTTCCATGTAAAGGGTAGTTTAATGTGGGGGATTGTTCTCAAAATCTTCATGTCGTATTTTTAAATATAATACTAAGTTTGGTATTTAAACACATTTTCGTGTTTTAGTCATATTTACAGCCACACGGACACAAACACTTACGGAACTTTTTCTAAAAATCTTCTATTCACTTCACGTTAATCGAGATAAACGTTAGCAGAAATGGTCTTATTATTTGCTTTCTTGCAAGTGGAAGGTACATAAGGGAATGCACTAGGCTAAAGTGATAGTCAAATCTTTTAAAAGCTGGTGGCTAAGTGATTGAAAATCCGTTTCTTTGCATTACCAGGAGTTGAGAAATTTCCATATGAAAAAAATTCAGGTATTTTAAAACTAAAACAAATAATAAGGAATGTCTAAAAATGGTCAACTCCGTGAAATAATATATTCAGCATAAATTGTGTGTTTTAACGACATATAATTTTTTTAGTAAGTTTTATTTTATCTATCTCTTACGGTTTACCAGTATGCAAAATTCAGCAAAGTTCATCCAGAATGAAGAGCTCTTCAGAGACTATTCCCAGAAAAATCATAATATACACTTTATTTTTCATTTACAAAGCTGTAGTAAAAATCGTTTGAGTTTTTGAGAAAATAAAAAATGTTGAAAATTGCCCAATGTAAGGGGTAGTTTGGGGGGGTTCTCAAAACCTTCGTATCGCATCCTTCGAAGTTACTAAACTTTAATAACAAGTTTGGTATTTTCCGACTGTTCCTTTTTGAGTTATCGTGATCCTAGTGTATCCCCTTATGACCCTTCTACTCACAAGGAATCAAGTGATAGACAATTTCTGCTAATGTTGGATAGGTAGAGTCAGACTGAAAAATACAATACCATAGCCAAGATTTGAACCACGGATCTACTGGTCTGTAGCCACTGAGCTACCATGGCACCATATCGACAGAGCAATGAATTTCTCAACTGACTCGCATGTTTCCTGGTAAACCACAAGGTGATCTCAAATTATTTGTAAGTATTTTAAGTTCTAGGATTCATGGTATAGCCAACTATTATGGACAATTGTGCTAATTTTAATTGTTTTCTCACAGAAACCGTTTGTAGGACAAGAGTTGGTTAGGTAGAATCAGACTGAAAAAGATAAATAATAATCACAATGGACTATAATAGTTGGCTATACTATGAATCCTGGGACTTAAAGTGCTTGCAACATTGCAAATCACCATTGGGGTTGTCATTTCATAATAATTTGAGATCACCTTGTGGTTTACCAGGAAACATGCGAGTCATTTGAGAAATTCAATGCTATGCCGGCATACTGACATAGTGTGGTAGAGCACCCGGCCAGAGACAGGGAGATCCTCAGTTCAAATCCCGGCTATGGCATTAATTTTTCTGTCTGACTCTACCTATGCAACTCCTGAACTACACACGGTTTCTGTGAGAAAATAATTAAAATTATCTCAATTTCTACTCATGTTTAGCTTGATCATAAGAGAATAATCATTTCTAAGGAAAGTAGTTTGTGTAACAGCTAGAGAAAGCAATGTGAATGGAACTCATCAGATTTTTTGATGAGGATCGCCCGGAATAGATGTAGATACAAGGGGCATACTTTATAGGGACTACTACAATACTGCTGTTGCAACTAGACTTAAAAGTTTCAGTTGACTTGCAACAATATATGCTGAAAAATTAATTTTAGACATACATCAATATGAGCTTTAGGTTTCATCAAAAGGCCCTGCAGATGCGGCTACCGATGAAATCATTGCAAGAGTCCACGTTAAGATTCTCGTAGTCGTCGAACGAAAGCTCCCGAAGTAGCAGCGGCTGTAGGTGTGTCGACGGGAACGGCAATTCATATTGTGCATCATAAGTTGAAGATAAAAAGTTGTTGAGTCAATGGAAGCCGAGGTTGCTCACGGTGAGCAATTTTGAAGCTCTGTCGGAGTTATTTAAGTGAGATCCGAAGAACGTTTTGCGTCGAGTTTTCACCGTGGATGGGACTTGGTTTCATCATTAGGTACACCGTGGAAACAAGCAAAAGTCAAGAAGCAACAGGTTGTTTATGGTAAATCAGCTCCAAAGAAGGCAAAAAAAAAAAAAAAAAAATGCCGATTACCAAATTCTGGGATGCCTTTTAAAAAAAGGCAAACGATTATTGAACAATTAACTACCCAAGTGAATTATTGACCATTTCAACAAGCAGTTAAATGAGACACAACCCCATTTGCGAAGAAGAAAGTGTTGTTTCACAATAACAAATCATCGGCACATTCATCCAGAGTTATCGCCACCAAACTGATGAATTGCTTACGGATTGCTACCTCACTCCCCGCATATCATGTCCCTAGAAAGGGATTGTGCTGAGAGATAAGCAATTCATTTTTGAAAACACGTGACGTCTTCTTTCCCAATACGGGTGAATCGTCCTCGTAATTCATCTTCCAACATATCTTTAAATTGAATGTAGCAGTAAAGTTGCTTAAATATCTACTTGACTTATTATTGTTATTATTATTATTATTATTATTATGAAGTCTGCAATTATTATATATTATATATTTTATGCATACGATAACATTCATATAACATAATAGACAGTTACATAAAATACAGTAAGATACCATAAAAAGGGAACTATCATAATATTTGATTCAACAATATAGCATACTGTAAAGTGAACGTAATATAAACTTTTAAATTTAGAAGACATAACATTAATACACTTTTTAAACTCTTTTAAACATCACTTAGACTTTAAAATATATTGTAGTGTAGGTTTATAATCCTTATTACAGTTGTTCAAATGTATGCAATTAAATAAAATCTACTTTGGTGAAAAACAGGAGAATCAAAATTAATTTGTTCCACATATGAAACACATTCTTGACCACACAGAGAAAGCCATTTATAGCATTTATTTGAAATCGTACAGAATAATCTCAGAATTTATCATGTCCAGAAAGAAACAGTGAGAATATGGTTGGTTATAAACTCTCTCCTTTCAAGTCTATTTTGAACAGTATTAAAGAACATTTGCCTAATTAATGGACTAGTACTCTGGTAATCTACTTTTCATTTTCCACCATTCAAATGTTACATAATCGTTCAATATGGCGGATGGGATACTTACTATATTTGTATTTTGTAGATTCTGAGTTAATGATAGCAGCCTACTTTGCAAATTGTTCAGGCCTTTCATTTCTACTTGACTTACGCCTCTACTGTTTTGAATTTCTCACGTGTTGTCACTAATGTTTTTTTTAATCTTTCTCTAGCACATATGTTCAATGCATACAGCAGAGAGGGAACACATTGAATTTCACTCAAAAATTCGATACCGATATTTCACCTGAATTACATGTTTTGAGATCTCCGAAATCCATAAATAGGAGTTTTAAATAAAGTTGTGTGTGTATGCAGGTAGAGAACATAGTTAAAAAAACAAGTCGGTAATATATCAAACTTAGTACTTAAGGGGGCACAGAGTGCTTTCTTAGCGATTTTGATAAAAAATGTCTTTTTGTTTTGTTTTAAGGTACCGAAAAATCACAATTTAAAGAATATATTTGTAATGTTTCATTCCCCTAGGATGAATGTAACACATATTTGGACGCCATTTTAAAGCGTTGAGCTGGTTAAATAACCCTCTATGACAAACTTTAAGCCCTTTTTTTTTCAAGTTCAGTTTTTTCGCTGTTAACCATATTCAAAATCTACCTTCTTACACAAAAATGCACAATAGATCTGAAAATTATTCTAAACATACTTCAGAATGTCTGCAATAAAATGATATATTGGAATTTTGATATTCCTGATAGTTCAGTTTTTTAAAAAAATAACATAATCATACTCCGCTTACCAGTTTTCTCACTTTGCGGTATAAAATATCTTTTAAAAACCTATCAAATATGGAGACTTCCAATCAATAATTTTGTTACAAAAGTATTAAGGAATATAGTTTTAAAGAATAACACTTTGGGTACGATATTTTCGGAGAGGATAGATTTTGAATTTTCTAAATAAAATTCACACAATTAATTAGTAGATCCAGAATGGCGTTACTTGGTATAGATACTTATTTTGTTGCTGGTGCAAAAAATCAAAGCAACACATCTAGGTTAATATCTTCCAAGAATGTGATACGAATACTTTCAAAAACCCCCCTATCCCACTTCACATGGAAGATTTTTCGAAATTTTTTTATTATCTTAAAACTGACTTTAACGATTAAAATACAATATATAAAAACATTAAGATAAAAAATTAAATGCATATTTTGAAATTCTTTGGTATAACCACTGAAGTAATCATAATTCTTAATGACTTTTGCATGACTAGTAAACCGTAAGAAATAAACAAAACTTACTGTATAAAAATGTAGATCCTGTTAAACATACAATTTATATCATTTATGTCACTTTTTTTTTTTTTTTTTTTTTTTGTAGAGCCTACCTCCGTTTACGCGATATACCTTCTTATTATGTTTTAATTTTACGTTTCATAGCTTTATCAAACGGGATGTGTTCATTCGTTTCATACTTCTTTTGTTTTATTCCTGACCATGCAAAGTGAAGGGAATTTTAATTTTATCATGTAGCGAACCGCTTTTTAAAGCATTTGACTCTCGCCATAGCCTAGAGTATTCCCTTATTTCCCTATACTTAGAAGGAACGAATACAACAATTTCTCCTAGTGTTTATTGGGATTAGCATGAGAGAAAAATAAGCTTTTGTAAAAATAATTTGTTACAGAGTGAGTAGAGATGTGAATGGAACACATCACATTATTAAATTCTTAATTAAACTAAAAAGAAAATATGTAATACAAACTTTTAGGCAACGTTTTGTAATATGAAAAAATCTTACGTGTTCTATTCTCCTGACTTTCTCTGTTGTTCTGATGACAAACTATTCATTGCTTTATCTACATAATGCTAATTAAGATAAACATTATCAGAAATAGTCTTATTATTTAGTTCCTTCCAGTTAGAGCAATGAGGGAATGCACTAGGGTATACCCACAGTCACTTAGACGGCCTGGGTTCGATCCCAAGCGACCGCATGTGAGATTTGTTGTGAACAAAGCGGCTAAGGAGGGGGTTTTCTCCGGGTTCTCCGGTTTCCCACTATATCACATTGTGCTCTATCTTCATTCCATGTACATCAGTGTCATCGCCTGCGATGACATGGCAGTAAAAGCAGGCGTTAAACACTATAAAAATAAATACTTAAAACCATAGTCAAATCTTTTAGAAGCATTCGCTATGCGATCCGGTTCTTTTTCAATGGCCGGGAGTAAATCAAAAGAGAGAGAATAAGATGAGAGCTTCGCGTTTGAAAAAAGTATTTAAAATTGAAACCAATAATATGAATAACTCTGAAATGGTGAGTGTATAACATAAATTGTATTTTAACAAGATTTACACTATTGTTTAGCAAGCATTTGTGTATTTCTTAGGTTATACAAGTTATGCAAAAGCATTCAGAATGAAGAGGACTGCAGGGAATATTCTCAAGAAATTCAAGATATACATTCAATTTACCATGTAAACATTTTTAATTGAAATCGTTAGAGCCATTTTTTTTTTAGAAAATCGAACATTTCAAAAAAATGTACCATCTAAAAGGTAGTTTGGGGTGGTTGGATTTCCTGAAAATGTTTGAGTCGCACCCATAGAAAATACTAAATTTAAATAATAAGTTTGGTATTTAACCGACTTTTCATTTATGAGTTTTGCTATCCACAGACAGATAGCCACACACATAGACACAGACACTCACACTGACCTTTTTTCCAAAAAGTGCAATTTTTTTGATTCTTTGGTCCTCAAAATATGTGTTTCCGATGGAATTCTGGTATCAAATTTTTGGATTGAATGCAATACCTTCACCACCTACTGTGTACACTGTACATTCTTGCCAGACAAAGTAAAACTCTAATGGTTCCATTCAAACAACTTTCTCAAGCTGTTCCCCATACAAACTGTTTTTACAAAAGATTATTCTTTTATTCTACATCATGCTTCTACACTAGCTGAAATAGTCTTATTACTTAATTCCTTATAAGAGAAAGGAAATAAGGGAATATACAGGCAAAAGAGATAGTCAGATCTTTTATAAGTCCTATGATGGTCCTATGTGAAACAAAGGACATTCGGTTCACTTTGCATGGCCTTTAGTAAAACAAAGGAGATTAAACGAAACAGAACGTTTGAGAAAAGTTATATGGATTAAAATTGAAAATAAATAACAAAAAATATCTCAGAAACGATCAACTCTACATAAAAAAAAAACTTATGTGGTAATAATTATATGTTTTAAAGATATCTAAATTTTTGTATAGTAAGTTTTTGTGTATCTCTTACGGCTTACCAGTTTTGCAAAATTCAGCAAAATTCATCCAGAATAAAGAGGCCTTCAGAGACTTGTCCCAAAACATTGAAAATATACATTTTTTTTTGTCATGTAAATATTTTTAATATACGGTATTTTAATATGACCATTTTTGAGAAAAACAAAGCTTTCAAAAATATTTCTATGCAAAGTATAGTTTGGGGTGGGGTATTTTCTTGAAAATCTTCGCGTCGCACTCTTGGAAGATACTAAACATAAATGCAAAGTTTGGTATTATCGGTCTTTTCGTTTTTGAGCAGTGTTTACACACACACACACACACACACACACACCCACCACACAATGTCCTTTTTCTAATTTTTTTTTGTGTCAGCGGATCTCAAAATATATATTTCCCGTGAAATAAATACATTGAATTTTTCGGTGGAATACAATACCTTCTTTGGCTGTTATTTACATTGTAAGTACATACGTGCAAGAGAAAGTAAAAAGGAATTAACGTTATATTCATCTATAATCGTTAACATTATGCAAACGTCAAACGTCCTGTTCCGCTTTCTGCTAATCGCGTTGCAAATTAATGTGTTTTAGATGGTTGTTCCACTGTAAGGTTCGCAGCATCATATTGCACTGATCAGGCCCGGAATGGCACGTTTAACGTGGGAAGAGCTCGAGGAAGACGATTCCCGCTAGCTTTCGAATGAACAACACGTGGTGGGAGGGGAGCCGAACTGTTGTCACGGCTCAAGTTTACGTTCAGTCACTCAGTTCATTTGTGACTAGTGCTGCGTACACATCAGCCGAGCCTACCTTCAATCACTCACTTCATTTGTTTGTGGTGTACCCATGTAACTTTTAACCGCAGCGTGAACAAGTGACTTTCGATTTTCCTACAGAAAGAGTACTGCGGTGCTTGCACGGGCTATTACTTTCGTGCCTTCTGAATAAAATATATGCACATTTAAGAAAATCTACAAATATTTTCTTAGGGTTATTTTGTCGAAAATATTACAGGAGACATAACCGAGGTAAGTGTACATTACAGCATTACTATAAACATTTCTCAAAAATGATATATAAGAACTATTTTTCGTTCTGAATGCTCTGCTAATATATTTACCCAAATTAAAACAATTTTGAAACAATAAAAAGAATTATTCAATTGTTATCCTCCCAAAATTTGTATTCTATAAGGAACATTCTTATTCATTGGAACAAATTAAAATTTGTATGTTTAAATTATTAAATTAAGCAGATTTAAGTAAACATGCTGGTATTTATTTAAATTTATGATGAAAATGAAAGAATATATGTGCTTTAACCTCAACAATTTCTTTAAACCATATAATTTAGAGATCATTTAAAACCTTATCTTCTTATTTTTTTCCTGGTAAAACTTCCACAGGCATTCCGGTTTTGAAAGTGTTCAAAATACTAAGATGTCTAAATTTGAAATCGGCTAGCTTGCTTAGGTTTTGACTTATTGGGATCATTGGATTTAGCTTCACAGGTCGCTCGGTTACGCCCTCTCGTCGCTCCGCGCTCGTAACATTCGGTCTTATCTGCTCCACTCCTCTACTTATAAAACATCCCTCGACTGCACTTTGCGGCTTTGGGTCCTCCACCTTGGAATACACGTTGCGGCTTAGGACGCTACAATTTATAGCACACATTATTTACAAAACTGTTCTAATGACAGAATAAAAGCACCAATCCGTTTCACGTATGGAAGTAAGTCCATTAATTTTACTATTAACTCTCACAAATTACAAAACTATATATCAAGGTATGCACTTCGCATTACATTTTAATAAACTCAGTTTATTTTGTGTAAGGTAACGTCATGAAAGAAATAGTATCGTAGTTTTAAAGCCTTCTTAAACAGATGAAATTGCTTACATTCGTATTCTTAATCATATTTGGTTATAATTTGAAGAAACATTTCTAATGCTTTTACAAACTATGAAAATGTTATTATTTTATTAAAAAAACTCTTCATGCAGAGCATAATAGAATAATGAGCTCTGCTTAAATTAGCATAAATCATTTTTCTAAAGAATCTGTTCATGATTGATTTATCTCTATTGCATAATTATTACAGCCGTATGACATTTAATGCCTGAATGAAAATATTAAAATGACCAGGAAATGGGGCACCAGCTGTTTGTTCATCTGTATAGCCCCTTTTAACTGCTATGGTGTTATGGCTGATAAATAATTGAACTTTTACTGTAGGATTTTCACACGCACATTTACTCTCACACCGATACTACAATGGGGGAAGAGTAATCCTAATTAAAGAACAATTTTACACCCCCGCCCCCGACCGGAAATCAAGCCGTGGACCTCCGAGTGAGAAGTCAGCTCATCAAATTTCAAAATTAAATCCTAAATCATTAATAAGAAGGATTTTGCTCAGGTATTGCTAATATATGGGCTTTATTCATGCTTTGAATTGCTAATTTAAACGTTGGTCTGTATGCAAATTTATGTATTTAGAAGTTTTTAAAAGATATTTTGAATTTAAAAGTGACAGTAAATAATTTTATTGATATTAAATTAGTTTAGATTTAGCGAATATTGGCTAAATAGCCACACAAAAATTTACATGCTCAAGTGAGTTTGATTTATATAAATTTAAAAATTGGAACTGGGCAATATTAATAGTAGGTATTTCTTGAAACGTAGTTCTTATTTGAATTATTTCTTTATAGGGTGTAGGGAGAATAGACAAAATATTTTGATAAATATTAACTTAATAATTATGTTCACTTCTGTGTGTTACTTGTTTTCTTCGTCTTAACAGTTTTCTGACAAATCAATCTCATAATTTACTATCTGATGTTTTGGACATCTTAACTGCGCGGCGAAATGAACAACATCGTCAGTATAGACTATCTGTTTCACTTTTACGTGTTCACACCTCAATAGACCCCTCTGGCCTAGGTAGGCCGGGGTCATTGGCCCTGCAAAAATATTCGAGCTCAGTTCCAATATTCGTTACGCCGGTCCTCATGGCTACGGTCGCTAAAGATCTTAATGTAACTACTTTTCTTTCAACAAAATAAATTAAATAATTTATAATACAGTATATACTAGATAGAATTTTGGTTTAAATAGAAATATTGATAAAATCCCTTTCCATCCTTATTTTACATTTAAATACATTTTGGAGTTTATTATCTTATTTATTATTTTATCTCTATTATCTCTAAAAGATAATTCAATTCCAGTTTTGGTGCATCGTGGCACAGGGGATCGCGGGTTAGAGTACCGTCTTGGTAATTGTGGTGTGTTTCTATGTTTGTGTTCTATCTAAGTCATTTTCAATCACGATGGCCAATTAGGTCACGCCCATGAAAGCCAATATTTATGTAAAAAAAAAAAAGCAAACAAAAATTCGTTACCACGAGGACTGCCAACTCTGCATTATACCTTCTGCCCTGCCCTCTCGGGGAAAATAAACACACATTGCTTATATGTGCCACGCCTACTTGGAGATGTTAACTAATCTGAAAACATACTACTCTTAATAAATAAAAAACAAAACAAACAAAAACATGTATAGGACATACGTGTTTTAACGAGAACTACGTACATATTTGTGTGGTAAGATTTTGTGTATCTCTAATGGCTTAATAGCTCTTCAGAGGCTAATCCCACAAAATTGAATTATTTGTCATGCAAATTCCTTAATACACAGTATTTTAATCAAAATCGTTTGCTATATTTAAGAAAATCAAAATATTCGAAAAGTGTTTGGGGTAGAAGGATTTTCTTGAAAATCTGCGCATCACATCCTTGGATGATGCTGAATCTAAATTCCAAGTTTGGTATTTAACAGACTTTTCGTGTTTGAGTTATGTTTGCACACACGCACGCACACATACACGAATGTTTTTCTAAAAATGCTTTTTCGGATTCAGGAATTCTAAAATGTGTATTTTCAGTGAAATCTCAGTATCGAATTTTTGGGTGCAATGGAATATCTTCTCTACCTATGTACTAGGTATGTGGAGAAAGTTAAGGTTAATTTTTATGTGTGATTACTTAAAGATATGACATTACGAAAGGTTATATCTCACTTAGAGCATGGACTGTATTATATGCGCACCTTTTCTTGGGCGCTCGGCTCCCGTCTTTATTCGGCCGTTCCTCGCAATTTCGGAAGTAGAGACATGATACACTATATGCTTCAATGCTAAGGTTTGTTTCCGTTTGTAGATCCCAGAATTCATACATGACGTGCGGTGTGTTTATTTAACAATTCAGGTAGTTCGCGGTAAATTAAACAACACATTCACCTTAATGACTGAGGGCCTCAGGGAAAGAAACTTTCTTTGGTTGTAACTCTGCAGAAGGATAGGCGGGCAACCTCTCTACTCTTCCTCGTTTCCCAGTAAATCTTAACGCCCAAGAGCAGGTGCGCGCACAATCAATCACTCAATCAGTGCTAATTTGATTGTATTCCGGTGAAGGCCCCATCATATTTGATAAAACTACAACTTTTCGCCCTTCATGTTGAGGCTTCTTCTGGTCACTGCTTTCAATTGTAGGGCGAAAAGTCGGTAGTTTTATCAAATGTGGCCATGTTATTTTGAAGAACGGCCGAGGAAGTCTGCAATTTCAATGATTATAGAGGTCAGATAATCAGTCATCCAGTCATAATTTTTTACTTTCTCTACACGTACTACATGGTGTATACAGAAGGTATTGTATTGTACCCAAAAATTCTATACACAAGAAATACATGCTTTGGGATCTCCTGAATTAAAAAAAAATGCATTTCTAGGAAAAGGTCCATGTGTGTGTGCATGTGGACAGCATAGCTAAAAAAGCAAAGTATTCAAGTTCAGTATGTTCCAACTACATTTTACTTAAAACAATTGTCCAAAATTTTGGTTTTCTCAAAAATTCCTCTAACGATTTTGAATAAAATACGGTATATTCAAGATGTTTACATGACAAATAAAATTAATTGAATTTTCTGGGAGTAGCCTTATCTCTTAATCCTGAATGAATTTTGCGGAATTTTGCATAACTGGTAAAGTGTAAGAGATAGACAAAACCTTACTGCACAAAAATGTATAGCTCGTTAAAACACACAATCTATATCATATGAATTTTTTTCCTGGAGTTAAGCGTTTTTAAGATATTCGGGATAGAGAAGTATTGTATTCCACCCAAAAACTCGATACCGAGATTTCACCGGAAATACGTGTTTTAGGAACCTCTATATCCAAAAAAAGCATTTTCAGAAAAAGGTCCATGTGTGTGTTTGTCCGTGTGTCACGATAACTCAAAAACGAAAAGTCGGTAAAATACGAAACTTGGTATTTAAGTTTAATATCTTCCAGGGATGCGACACGAAGAGAAAAATCCCCCACCCCAAACTACCCTTTACATGGAATTTTTTTCAAAAATTTTGATTTTCTTAAAAATGGCTCTAACGATTTTGATTAAAATATCATATATTAAAGATATTTACCTGACAAATAAAATGTATATCTTGAATTGTCTGGGAATAACTTCGGAAGACTGTTTATTCTGGATGAATTTTGCTTAATTTGGCATAACTAGTAAACCGTAAGAGATAGACAAAAACTTACTATACAAAAAATTTAAGTCTTGTTAAAATACGAAAGTTATGTCATATACATTTTTCTCGTGTAGCTTACCGTTTTAGAGGTATTCATTGTTATTGGTTTCAGTTGTGAAATACTTATACAATCGCATAATGACAGCTTTTAAAACATTTGACTATTGGTTTAGCTTAGTGTATTCCCTTATTTTCTTCCTACTTATTCGGAATATTGTGCTAATGAGTACCACGATTAGCAAGGTGGAGAAAGAAGAAGAATCTTATGTATAAAGTTTGTAGAACAGCTAGAGAAAGTCATGTGAGTGTAACGCATAAGATTTTTTAGTTAATCTATCCCTCACCAACCAAACCAATCTATCCCTCGTCATCCGACTATATGGGCTCATAAAATTAAAGAAACCAAGCGGAATGGCTCAAGCGGAATGTAGCCTCTTTTCAGTTCTACGTACGTTTTCGGCTGAAGCCTAACTCCTCAATTCCCTCAAACGTGACATAAATGCAGTTAACGGATCAACATTCCATCCACTGAATAAAAAAGAAAAAGCTATTAAACAAATAAAAACGGCTTAAGTTTTCAATTCGTATGATTTTCTCAATCAATTCTGCTATTTTTACAAAAGCTTATTCTTCCAAATTCGTCAGGCTAATCAAGATAAACATTAATGAAAATGGTTTTATTACATATTAGCACCTTCTAGAGAAGGTATTGCTTTCCACTTAAAATTAAATACTGAGATTTCACCGGAAATATATGTTTTGAAAACTCATGAATAAAAAACCAGGTTTTGGAAAAAAATTCTCGATGTGATTGTGTGTATGTGTGTGTAAACGTATAGCTAAAAAATGTAAAGTTCGTTAAATACAAAACTTGGTATCTAAGTTCAGAAAAAAATCCCCAGACAAACTTCCCTTTAAAATATTTAAAATATTTTTTTTTTCAAAATTACTCTGTGTTGATTAAAATACTTTTCATTAACTATATTTATTTACAAGACAAATAAAATAGTCTCTGAAGGCCTATTTATTCTGGATAACTTTTGAATAACTAATAAACAATAAAGAATAGGCAAAAACTTACTACACAAAAATGTATGTAGTTAAAACACATACTTTATTTGATATACATTTTTGTGGAGTTAAGCATTTCCAAATTACGCCTCGTTGTTGGTTTCAGTTTTAAAATAATAACTTTTCTCAACCAGGATGTCGCCATTCTGGCCATGGAAAAAAGGACCGAATTTGAATTGTAACACATAGTGACTGGCTTTTAAAGGGTTTGAATATGGCTTTAGTCCTTTCCCTTATTTCCTCTCTGCTTTACAAGAACTACGTAATAAGACATTTCTGCTATTTTCTATTTTGATTAGCATGAATTAGATAGAAAACTAAGTTTGTGTAAATATTTTATTACAGAACAGCTAGAGAAAGCCATGTGAACGGAATACATCCATTTTTGCTTTCTCTACGCGTATATAGCGTATAGCGTATAGAGAAGGTATTGTGGTGCACCCAAAAATGCGATACCGAGATTTCACAGGAAATACATGTTTTAGTCCCCCTGAATAAAAAAAAAACATTTTTGTAAAAAGGTCCGTGTGTGTGAGTCTGTGGACAGCGTAGCTCAAAAACGAAAATACCGTTAAATACCAAACTTGGGATTTAAGTTCAGTATCTTCCAAGAATGCGACAGGAAGATTTTCAAGAAAATCCCCCACCCCAACTACCCTTTATAGGGAACTTTTTTTCGAGCATTTTGATTTTCTCAAAAATGGCTCTAACGATTTTGAATAAAATATCATGTATTAAATACATTTACCAGACAAATAAAATGTATATCTTGAATTTTCTGGAAATTGCCTCTGAAGACTGGATGACTTTTACGGAATTTTGCATAACTGCTGTACCGTAAGATATGGACAAAACTTTAGGGCACAGAAAATGTAGAGCACATTAAAACACACAATTTATGTTATATACTTTTTTTGCGGAGTTGATCGTTTTTAAGATATTCCTTGTTATTAGTTTCCGCTTTGAAAAACTTAATACTTTTCTCATACAGGAAGCTGTCAACTCCTGTCCATACAAACAAAGGAACTACACTCAATGGCAACTAGATTTTGACTACACTTTAACTTATGGTACTCGCTTATTTCGCTTCTACTTGCAAGGAAGCAAGTAATAAGACTATTTCTGCTAATTTTTTCTCGATTAGCTTGAAGTAAATAGAGGCATGAGCTTTTAACAATAATTTGTTGCAGAGATGTAGAGAAACTCATGTGAATGGATCACATCAGTTACTTTTTTTAAAATAGTTTTACCTCTGTGGGCATATTCCAGGCTTGTAGGGATTGATCAAGTTATTGTTTTGTCTGTCCCTCTTGTCATTTTCTGAATCTCTTATTTTTTACCTTTTAATGCTGTTATTATCTCCTGTTCATACTTCTGTTTTATTTTCCAACTCTCTTATTCTCTCTCTGTCAGTTATCTCTCTGTGTGCAGTTATCGCTATATTCTAAGTGACACTAAGTTTTATGGTCCATGTCAAAAGTAGACCACAATAAAAGTGTCAGTTTTGCTTGTCAAGCTAACAGCCAAAGAGATTTTTACTCGACCGCAAAGCAGCCAACAGAAATGAATACATTACATATCATTTATGAATTAGTGTTAACCTTCATAATAGTTCACAAATTGAGCCCCTTGTACAGAAAAAACATCTGATGGGCTCCATTCCATTGACTTTCTCTACATCTTTGCAACAAATTATTGTTAATAAGCTTATTCTATCTATTTCGTTGTAAAACATTAGCGGAAACGGTCTTGTTACTCAGATTCTTATAAGTAGAAAGGAAACAAGGGATTGCACTAGGTTAAAAGGTAGTTGCTTTGGTATTGAAATCAGTTTCTTTGCGTGACCAAGCGTTGATAAGCTCCCCAATTGGAAAAGTAAGTATTTTAAGTCTGAAATCAATAACAAAGAATATCTCGAAAACAGCCAACTCCACGAAAAAAATGTATATGACATAAATTGTGTTTTATTGTGATATACATTTTCTGTGCAGTAATTTTTTGTCTATCTCTCACTGTTTACCAGTTATGCAAAAATTCAATAAAAATCATCCAGAATAATGCGGTCTTTAGAAGCTATTCCCAGAAAATTCAAGATATAAATTTTATTTGTCATGTAAATATCTTAAATATAAGAGATTTTAATCAAAATCGTTAGGGCCATTTTTTAGAAAATTAAAAATTTCAAAATTTTTTCCATGTAAAGTGTAGATTACTAGTTTGGTATTTAATTGTCCTTTCATTTTTTAAACATGCTGTTCATACACACACGGACCTTTTTCTAAAATGATTTTTTTTATTCAGGGGGTCTCAAACATGTATTCTCGTTATCGAATTTTTTGGGTGCAAACAATATCTTCTCTATACACTATGTACATCGTTCGTGTAAAGAAAGTAACAATATCGGAGTGCTGTTAAAAGTCTGTAGACCATCTTTTGCTAAGGTAAGGAAAGGATGGGAAAGAAAGCGTCAGTAATACATGTTAATGCTGTTTTATAAAACCGGTTATAAAACTAGTTTGCTGATGTGTTTGTAAAACACACATAAGTAAAATCTATAATATTACATAAGCGTTTATCTTATGCTCATTATGCATCGATTGTAGATAGAAAATGATAGTGAAATGTAGGATTTTAATCCCACAGAAATCAATTAGTGCAGCTAAGTTCTTATATAATTACTCCGAATAGAAATACTGTAATAAGAAAACTTTCCAGAAAACATGTTTACCAATTTTACTGTAGCAAGTTCTACAAAGCACATTAATCAGAGAGAAAGAGAGAGACAGAAAGAAATTTGGAAGTTTAGACTTGGTGCCCGTCATCCATTTCACCGTCATTTACATCATCCATGTCCTCACTTTTATACCATACTTCGGGCTAATCACCTAATTCTCTCTGATCCAGGCGTCTGAACCCGTCCGATCACCGAAGTTAAGCAGCATTGAGCGTGGTCAGTACTTGGATGGGTGACGGCTTGTGCCGATGGCATCGACCACTCTGAGGGGCAGTGTGTCTGCCTCACATTGAACATTTCACGTCTTCGAATCTCACATAGGATGAGTTAGCATAGGATTTAGCCGCGCTCGCTACAGTGCCTAACTTTGATGCTTCGTGGCGCAGGAAATCGTGGGTTCGAGTCCTGCCATAGGCATGGGTGTTTGTTTGAAAATGTGGGTATTTAATCGTATTTGTGAGTAAACATAAAACGGTAAACAACTGGGAAGAAAGGAAATAGAGAAAAAGAAAGGGAAGAAGAAGGCAAGGAAGCAGGGAAGAAAGAGACAGGCAGACAAACTTGATGCCCAATTACGGTTTTATAAAATGTGTTTAGCATTCGACAGAACGCCGCCATCCTTGGTGGAATGGTTACCATACTAACTTCATATACTTAAGGTCGCAGGTTCAAACACAGCGGAGGACGATGGCTTTTTTCGGGCGTAAAAACCTTAACATGGCTTCCTTCGGAAGGGAAGTAAAACCGTTGGTTCCGTGTCGTAGATTTACGGCACGTAAAAGAAACTCAAGCCTGATAAACAGACTTCTGAGCAAAATTAAGTTGTCTTCTTTCACGGCAAGTGTAGAAAGGGACGCTAAAAACCACAGCAGTTAAAGAGCGTCCATAAATAAAACTCCATTTCCATTTGACATAACCTGTTCTTTAAATAGATATGTGCAACACATTTCATAACAATTGTCACTGCCATTTATTTATAGTGAGGAAACATGCCTATAGTAGAATCTGTGGTTCAAGCATGTTAAAAAGTCACATGAGCACTGCCAATTATATGTTACCAATTACTTTCAAAATTTGAATTACCAAATAGTCATGGAAATTTTCTATATAAACAATCGTAGACCGCCTTGGCAGTGTGTCAACTTCAAGAGGTGTCGAGCTCGAGGAGTTACCCGAATACATTTTTTCTCGAGGTTTTCCCTTATCCTGAAAAGACTAATGTCAAGGAACTTGAAGCTCCATGGATTCTGTTGCTACAATTACTGAATACACACTTATCAACGTTTGGGAAGAACTCGGCTATAGACTTGATGTGTGCCGTGTGACAAAGGGTAGTCACATTGAACATTTATAAGCTTCTTGGTAAAACTGTTTTGAGTTGCTTTTTCATTTGGCATATCATTTATAACTGTATGTATAACTGTATTATAACTGTTGAATGTAATAAATATTATAAAGAGTTAAAACCCCGATATTCATTTATATATATATATATGTATATATATGTATATATATATATATATATATATATATATATATATAAAGTAACGTGATTATTCAAGTATCTACTTATTCGCTTCTATACTGTGGTTGTAGTATGTCTGTTTCACATTCAAGAGGTCCCCAGTTCGAGCCTCGTTTAGGGTGAGTTATCCGGAAACGGTCTTTGCCGGGGTTTTCTCTAATCCTGAGAATACGAGTAACTTTGAACTTCATGGATACCCGGGCTCATATGAATATCATTTCACCGATTTTATTCATTCATCATATGATGTGATCTCCCAGGTTAGATAATGTTACATTTAAAATGAAGAATATATTAAACCATTAAATTTTTTCCCCATATATATAGTGTGTTTAAGTAATTTCTAGACTTGATTGGCTTTTATTTTCCACCTTACTTGTTTGGAGATAATGCAGCTTTAAGGTTTCAAAACTTCTGTCTGGAATAAGGTAAGAACAATTAAGCCTCTTAATGGTTCTCAAGAAAAGGGCTTTATCCGCAGCTTTTTCTTTTTATTACAGAAGCACATAACACAATCAATGCTAGAAACGAGCGTTTAGTTTTATATCTTCCAATGAAAGTTGTGCAGATATACCTTCGTGCATAAAAGGAATTGCCGAACTAGATGAAACTACTTCAAGTGGTGAACTGGAGTGAGCGACCTTCCTCTCAATGAGCGTGACCCGCTCACCGTCTGCAGTGTTAAGCAGGAGAAGTAATAGAAAAGTCGCTCACGCCAGTACCCCATTGACCGGTTTTAGCTTGTAATAGTGCCGCTGAGTTCTGTAACTCAGGAATATATGCACATCCAAAACGGAATAGTTGGGCCACCTGGCATACTGCATATTGGCAACGAAACACAATTCTTGTAAACCTATCTGACCAATAAATGACCATTGCTATCTGTGTAGATCTTTACTGGAAAATTGCAGTGCTTAAAAAGATTTCGAAAGGACACATTCATTTATTCGAGTCAACTTCAGGGTAGCATGAAGTATGTAGAACACTTATGTGCTATTGTTAAATACAGGGTACCGAGCGTATCCTTCCATGTACAATGTGAAGACGCGTAGGCAGCCCGAGCAGTATTCCATCATGAGGGAAGCATTGGAAGTTTTCCTCAGGCGGAATCAGTGATGAGAAACTCCATTCCATCTTTTTATTAAGTGTAATGGTAAATGTATAATCATGCAATCTAATTAAAACAGTACCTTAATACACCAGCAGATGATATATTAGAACATGATAAGCAAAATAAAAAAAAATTGTATAGAAAGAGCAGTAAATGAAGCCTTGGGAAGAAAAAAAGAGTTAAGAAGTAGAAAAGCATTGAGGACCTGGAATAAAAATATAAAACAAGCAATAAAGAAAAAAAAACAACAAGAAACTTACTTGCATTGGCTTCAACAGAGAACTGATGTAGCAAAAGAAAAATATAAGAAGATAAGAAATAAGGCCAAAATATTTGTTAAAGAAGGTCATCAACAGTCGTAGAATATATTTATAAGTGAAACTGAAAACGACATAAATTGCGATCAAACATTTTCATATACAGCCTTAAAACAATCGAATAAATCAGAGAAAGATGAAGAAAGACTAAATGTGATTCAACTTAAGGCAGAGGTTAAACATTATAAATAATTGTGGTTTCACGAAAATGAAAATAATATGTTGATAGAAAATGAAAATGCCGAAGCTAGGGATATCGACCTAAATACAAAACAAGAACTCGACAAACACTCTAAGAAACGAAAAATAGAAACGTCATATTACTTGACGGATGTGATATGGAATTATTGAAGGAAGTTTTTACATTTGCGGCTCCTACATTTGATCAATCGGTATTGGAAAAAACTGTAAACTATCTGAAGTACGGACAACAGCAGAAGTGATATCTCTTTTTAAGAAAGGTGATCGCAATTTAATGCGCGAATTTAAAAGGATTTGCTCTTAAACTCTGATACAAGCTTTATGCAAACATGTTAAATAAACGATTTTGATTGATTTCAGAAACATTGCAAAGTGAAGAGCAACTGGTTTCAGACGTGGGTGCTCCACAACTGACAATGTATTTATACTGCAACAAATATTTGAAAAATCTGATGTGTTCCATTCACATGACTTTCTCTAAAGTTCTGCAACATATTATTGTTAAAAAAACTTATGCTTATATTTATTTCATGCTAATCGAGAAAAAATAGCAGAAATAGTCTTATTACCTGTTTCCTTATAAGTAGAAGCGAAATAAGGGAGTCCTATAGGTTAAAGAGATAGCCAAATGCTAGTTGCTAAGTGACTGAAGTTCCTTTGTTTGTATGGGCAGGAGTTGACAAATTCCTGTATGAGAAAGTATGTTTTTTAAATGTAAAACCAAAAACAAGGAATATCACAAAAACGACCAACTCCACGAAAAATTGTATATAAAATAAATTGTATGTTTTAACGTGCTCTACATTTTTTGTGTGGTAAGTTTTTGTCCATCTCTTACCATTTAGCAGTTATGTAGAATTCCGTAAAATTCATCCAGAATAAAGTAGTCTTTAGAGGCTATTCCCAGAACATTCAAGATATACATTCTATTTGTTAGGTAAATATCTTTATTATACGGTATTTTAATCAAAATCGTTAAAGCCATTTTAAGAATATAAAACAATTCGAAAAAAGTTCCATGTAAAGGGTACTTTGGGGTGGGGAAATTTTTCCTCAAAATCTTCGTGTCGCATCCCTGGAAGTTACTAAACTTAAATACCAAGTTTTGTATTTTACCGACTTTCCGTTTTTGAGTTATCGTGTTCATAGACACAGACATACACACACACACTCACACACTCACAATCACACACACACACACACTCACACACGGACCTTTTTCTGAAAATACTTTTTTTGGATACAGGGTACCCTAAAACGTATATTTCCGGTGAAATCTCGTAATCGAATTTTTGGGTGGAGTGCAATACCTTCTCTATGCACTATGGACATAGTACGTTTAGAGAAAGTAAAACAATTTGATGTGTTCCATTCACATGACTTTTTCAACATATCTGCCACAAATTGTTGTTAAAAAGCTCTTACTTTTATTTACTTCATGCTAATCGAGAAAAAAAATCACAGAAATAGTCTTATTACTTGTTTCCTTGTAAGCAGAAGGGAAATAAGGGAGTGATACTCAAAAGCTGGTTGCTGTGTGACTGAAGCTCCTTTGTATGGACAGGAGTTGAAAAATTCCTGTATGAGAAAAGTATAAGCTTTTCATAGCTGAAAACAAAAACAAGGGATACCTTAAAAACGATCAACTCCACGAAAAAAATGTATATGTCATAAATTTTGTAATGTGCTCTACATTTTCTGTGTGGTAAGTTTTTGTCCATCTCTTACGGTTTAGCAGTTATGCAAAAATCCGTAAAATTCATCCAGAATAAAGTAGTCTTCAGAGGCTATTCCCAGAAAATTCAAGATAAATATTTTGTCATGTAAATGTCTTAATTATAAGAGATTTTAATCAAAATCGTTAGAGCCATTTTTTAGGAAAATAAAAATTTTCGATTTTTTCCCATGTAAAGGGTAGTCGGGGTGGGGGGATTTTCTTGAAAATCTTCGTGTCGTATCTTTGGAAGATACCAAACCTAAATACCAAGTTTGATTTTTAACGGTCTTTTCATTTTTAACTATGCTGCCCACAGACACAGACGCACACAAACGCGGACATTTTTCTAAAAAGTTTTTTTTTGTGTTCAGGGGGTCTCAAAACATACATTTCCGGTGAAATCTCGGTATCGAATTTTTGGGTGCAATACGATACCTTTTCTATACGCTATGTACATAGTACGTATAGAGAAAGTAAAAAGATCGGAGTTAAAACTCCAAACCCACATTGCCTTTATTAAAGCGTTTGACCGCATAAACAGAAAACGTTTATGAAAAAATAAAGTAGTTATTCACAATGTCATATAAATGCAATAAAATGTTATATTGCTGCTCAGTAATAATAATAATAATAGTAATAATAATAATAATAAAATATAACAAAATATAAGAGCAATAACATCTGAAGAAATTTTAGTAAATAAAGATGACAGACAAGGGTATACTACGCCGCCTACATTATTTAATATTTATAATAATGACAAAAAGAAGTGGACGACCTTAGTAAATCCAAGTAAAAAAATAAATAAAAAATACATTTAAACATTTTATTATATGCTGACGATGTAGTTATTAAAATAATGAAAATGATCTACAGTGGTCATTATTTAATTTAACTAATATTATAATAAATGTTAGGATTTTATAATTTGTACAGAGAAAAGTAAAGTAATAGCTCTTTGGGAAAATATGCCAATGTATTCGAAGACTATTTTTGAAGGGAAACTACTGAAATAAGTTTGAAATTTTAGCTAACTAAATTGTGATATTAATTTAAGATATTCTGAAGAAGGTATTAACAAGAAACAATCAAAGTTCCAAGTGATGTGCGGACTTCAAAGCCCATCGGACTTTAAAGAGTAAAACAAGAAAACAGACTAGGAATACATTTTGCAAAACAATAGCTATGCCTGCCTGTTCACCGTTACAAGTCAGAATCATGGGCAGATTTGAACAAAATTAATAAAAAAGTACAAAGTGCTGAAACGGTATTCTTAGAGAGAATAACAGGATGTACAAGATAAGACTGTTTAAGAAACGATCGTATTAGAAAAAAAAACTGAGCATATTTAGCATGAATGAAAAATACCTTCTCTATACACTATGTACATAGTACGTGTGGAGAAAGTAATACATCTCATGTGTTCCATTCACATGACTTTCTCTAACTGTTTCACATATAAACTACTCTTAGAAAAGACTATTCTTCTATTTACATAAAGTTAAACATTAGCAGAATTGGTATTAATATTTGTTTTCTTGTAAGCATACAAGTGGAATACACGAGGCTAAAGCGATAGTTAAATCTTTTAAAACCTGGTCGCTACGTGAAACAATAGAAGTTCGTTTCGTTTGGCATGGCCAGCAGTAAAACAAGAGAGAATAGCGTAGTTTAAAGTTTTAACCCATCACAAGGAATATCTCTAAAAGGGTCTACTCTACAAGAAAAATGTATGTGACATAAATGATATATGCTTTAACGAAATATACATTTTTGTGTAGTAAGTTTCTATCTCTCTTACGGTTTAACAGTTGTAAAATTCAGCAAAATTCATCCAGAATAAAGAGGTCTTTCATTTTATTTGTCATGGAAATAGCTTAAACATATAGTATTTTAATCAAAATCGAAGAGCCAATTTTGAGAAAAACAAAATTTTCAAAAATGTTTCCATGTAAACGTTGTTTGATGTGAGCGGATTTCTTCGAAATCTTTATGTCGCATCCTTGGAAGATTCTAAATATAAATGCCCATTTTGGTATTTAATATCTTTTCCTTTTTGAACTATTCTGTCCACAAACACACACACAGATTCACTTACAGTACTTTTTTTCTAAATTTTTTTTTTTATCTCAGGGTACCTCAAAACACATTTCCGGTGAAATCTCGGCCTCGAATTTTTGGAAGGAACACAATACCTTCTCTAGCTACATGTTCGTTATATGTACATGCGTACTAGAGAAAGTGAAAAATAAATGAACATGTGACAAGTGGCTCCAACACATAAATAAATGGACGCCTCTTAAAAAGTGTATTCAATTATAAGGAGATTGGGGCAAGAGACATAGGAAAGGGAAACTGTGAAACTGGAACAGACGATTCCGCCTACTCCATATAGTGAAGAAAAAGAAGTGCATTCAACTGTGGTATTAATTACTTCTTTGTGTTTTCAGTATTCTGTCAAAGGAGCGCGGCTTTGTAGTCATTGTAAGTTATATAATAAAATAAAAATTGACTCGTTCTGCTGGTCGCAGTTTGGTTTCTTTGACTGTGGTCATAGCATGACAAAACGAAAGCGGGTTTTAATGAAGACTTAAGAAAACGATTTCTCGGTTTATTATGAAGTAATTGCCAAATAAAACACCTAAACTTGCGTTTCTTATCAGGGGATATTAAAATAATATTTTATAACTATATTATTATTGTTAACCTGTCAGGAAATAAACTGCAGCTAATTACATTGCTTAAACGAAAATGGATGTAATGCAACGGCTTACAGCACACTTGAATGGGAAATGTTACTTAATCCTTAACAGCAGATATGCACATTACCCCCCCCCCTTTTGCCCACCTTTGGTATACTTAAGGAATCCTAGGAGTGAAATTTCAGATTTATATGTTTGAATATATTTTTTTTTCTAAAACATTTACTATGATTCCATTGCTATTATATTAATATGAATCCCAACTTTCATTAAAATTGTATTAATATTTTGCAAGACATAAAATATTTTATTATTTAAATATATTATACAGGATGATTCAAAAATACTTCTACAAAGATAGGGAACTGGACAAGAAAAAATGTTTATATAAACATATGTCCTAAAACCCTTTGTTTTCGATTTGTTGAGGTGCAAAATATTATTAATCAAAAAATTTAAAGTGGCACATTATTCTATTTCTGACATTTTCGGCTTTTTAGGAGGTGTTTCAACACAAACACCACTCATAGCAAATGCTCTAAATAATTTTATCTTGCGTCTAGACACGCCTGCACTTGTCGAAGGCTTGTTTTGCAGGCTTCCATGGCATGTAGATTAAGTTTCTTCATCCAGAGGTCTGCTGCATAAACCAATTGTTTAAGGTGCCCCCCAGAAATAAAAATACAAAAGATTGAAGTCGGGGAACCATGCAGGCCCTGGGATTACTCCTTCATTAATTTCTCATGGTAGATACCAGCCACCGCATCTGGAACAATGAAATTAAAATATGCTAGAGCCCCATCCGGCATAAACCACATGTTTCTTCTTAATAGCAGGGGCACATCTTCTAGTAAATCTGGAAGTGTGTTCTGAATAAAGTCCTATTTGACAGCACCTGTAAGGCATGCTGGGAGAATGTATTACACGATTGACAAATAACAAATGTAAGCTAGCAGCCATAGCAACGCAAGGACAACTCCACAGGGTACAATGAGCCAAAGTATATCAGTATATAGATAAATGAAATTGTTGAGCTAGACTCAGAAGGTCGTTGAAAGTAAACTTTCATTAATAAATTGATAACGTGAAAACGAAGGGTTTTAGACTATATGTTTATATGAACTTATATTCTTGTTTTAATGTAAAGAATACATCCCTAAATGTTGTAAAAGTATTTTTGAATTACCCAGAATAATGAAAATGTTCATTTTCATTTTCTGAAATAAAGCTATGAACCAAACAAAAAACTTTACAATGTGATATTTTAATAAGTATGATTAGTGAATTATGATAATTTTCAAAGAAGTAAGAAATTTTAATATTTAAAATTAATCATTTATTCACAAAAAATTTAAATTGCTATTGGTGTTATAATTTTACCACCTACGATATTCAAGTAGATACTTCAGCACATAGTGGAGCATTTTAGTTGTATTTAAACATAAACTGAGACGCGTGGAACATTTTGAAAATGTGAGAATGTTATTTGGAGAAAAACGCTGTTTTATGAAATTGTATGCTAGGAAACAGGTGTAGTATATGATCTTTAAATGGCTTTAGAGTTCAAAGCAGCTAAATGACGATGCTCAAAGTTTCCAAAAGGATTTTTTATTTTTTGACTTTCAATCACACAGTCGCTTAAGTGCATTCCAAACAGTTTTATTTATATACTCGTATTATAGCAACATAAAGTTTAAACTCACCTTACTATGCACTAAGTAAGTAGTGAGAGTAAGTAAGTCCCACTTTTTTAAACACAACTATATAAACGGGCTCAATTAAACAAACCTTCAAGCATAAAATAATAAAACGAGTAATAATACGTAATTTAATACTGTTTTATATTGTAAAAACAGAAAATGTTTCAATAAAACTGTAGTAATTTTTGTAAAAAGAAAGGAGCAGAATCCATACAACTGCAGCCAAATGTAACACCATCACTAACATCATTTGACTGCAGTTGCTGGGAATTTCACTCGCGATATGTATGGCCAAATCCTATCGCCTTCGGAAGAGATATGAAAACCCTATAGGAAGAACTGAATAAGATAAACCGAAATAAACTTTCTGTCGCTAGTGTATAATAGAGGTGATAAAATGCTAATTACCGAATCAGCGTGTATGTGACATTATCTGAATTAATACAAATGTTGAAAACAAATGGGCATTTGACTTGTATTCTAACAGAAACGAAATACAAATGAATAACTAGCCAGAGAGGAAGAGACATTGTAGATCCAAACATAACCGCGAATACTGTTTTGCTACTTCAGAATTATGCGGTTGACCCATCTTTGCAGTAGCATGGGAATTCAGTCGAAATGTAAATGATATCCGGTAAGAAACACTTTCTTAAACCTGATGTTTGAACCTCCTCCTATTATTTTGTAAGCAAACATTAACATCTATTTTATTACGCGATGCTGGAAAATTGAATACTGCTTCCATTTTTACTTTCTTTACACGTAGTATGTATTCCACACAAAAATTCGATACTGAAATTTCAACGGAAATATACGTTTTAGGGTCCCCTGTATCCCAAAAAAAGTATTTTCAGAAAGAGGTCCATGTCTGTTAACACGATAACTCAAAAACGAAAAGTCGGTAAAATACCAAACTTGATATTTAAGTTTAATACCTTCCAGGGATGAGACACGAAGATTTTGAGAAAAATCCTCCCACTCCAAACTACCTTTTGTATGGAAAATTTTTCAAAATTTTTGATTTTCTCAAAAATAGCTCTAACGATTTTGATTAAAACCCCGCATAGTAAATATATTTATATAGCAAATAAATCGTATATCTTGAATTTTCTGTGAATAGCCTCCAAAAGACCTCTTTATTCTGAACGAAATTTGCTGAATTTTACGTAACTGGTAAACCGTAAAAGACAGACAAAATCTTCTTACACAAAAAAATATAGATAACGTTAAAATACACAATTTATGTCATACATTTTTTCGTGCAATTGACAATTTCTGAGATATTTATTGTTATTTTTTTCAGATTTGAAATACTTCAACTTTTATCACACGGAAGGTTGTAAACTCCTGGTCCTGCATAGAAATGGATTACAATCAAATGGCAACCAGCTTTTAAAAGATTTGACTATCGTTTTAATCTAGTGTATTCCTTTATTTTCCTTCTGCTTACAAGGAAGAAAATAATTAAGGCAATTTCTGCTAATGTTTATCTCGATTATCATAAAGTAGACAGCAGAATAATAATAATTTCTTAGGAATATGTAGAGAAAGTCATATGAATGTTACACATCAGACTTTTAGACATTAAAACGTTCGTTTATTACTTTCTCTATACGTACTATGTACATAGTGTATAGAGAAGGTATTGCACTCCACCAAAATTCGATACCGAGATTTCACCGGAAATATATGTTTTAGGGTCCCCTGTATCCAAAAAAAAGCATGTTCACTAAAAGGTCCGTGTGTGTGTGTCCATGTGTCTGGGTGTCTGTGAACACGATAACCCAAAAACGAAAAGTCAGTAAAATACCAAAAGTGGTATTTAAGTTTAGTGTGTTGCAGGGATGCGACACGAAGATTTTGAGAAAAAAAAACCCACCCCAAACTACCCTTTACATGGAATTTTTTTTCAAAAATTTTGATTTTTTTAAAAATGGCTGTAACGATTTTGATTAAAATATCGTATGTTAAAGATGTTTACCTGAATAATAATATGTATATCTTGAATTTTCTGGAAATAGCCTCCGAAGACTACTTTATTCTGGACGAATTTTACGGAATTTTAAATAACTACTAAACCGTAAGAGACGGGGAAAAACTTACCATACAAAAAATGTAGAGCACTTTAAAACACACAATTTATGTTAAGTGCATTTTTTTCATGGAGTTGATCGTTTTTGAGATATTCCTTTTTTTTTTGGTTTCAGCTTTAAAAACTTGTATTTTTCTCACACAGGACTTTGTCAACTCCGATCCATACAAACAAAGCAACTTTAGTCACATAGCAACCAGCTTTTGACTATCACTTTAATCTATGGTACTCCCTTATTTCCCTTCTACTTACAAAGAAGCAAGTAATAAGACTATTTCTGCTAATTTTTTTTCGTTAGTATTAAGTTACTAGAAGAATAAGCTTTTTAACAATAATTTGTTGCAGAGATTTAGAGAAAGTCATATGAATGGAACACATCAGATTTTTTTTTATGATTCTAGTGTATGCGCTGCTTTTTTATTTGAATGTAACTGCAGATGTCATCAACGACGCGATTCATACCATTTAGATTGAGTAAAAACTTAAGAGAACCCTGACAAATTATCTAAGCCATAAAGCATCGGAGAGTGACGTAAAATGAATAATATATTTTGCCTGGTCTAAAGGTCAGATATGCACTACGAAACACTTTTATTGCGTGCAGATGTATGGTGAAGCAGAATAAAACATAAAACGCCTAAGAGAAAAGGCAACAGTTTATTAAGAAGCTTTGATTCATCTGTTAGTATTTATGTAAAAATAGTTGATTTTGCAAAAGATGTTTAGCAAAACTGCATCAAAGATTCAGATATGGAGCACGCAGTTTAGTTCTTACGGAAGATAGTCAAGTATCCTTCGGCAAACTTTGGATTTTCATTTTTCAGTCTTCGGTCGGAAAGCATATATGAACGTCTACATATAAGTCTTATAATTATGAATAACTAAAGAGAAATGCTTGCTAAACTTGTGCAATATGTCCAAAGTATTACCAGTATATAGCTTAAGATATATGTATGGTAATGAGGCAGCCATGAACAAAATCGTCTCCGAAGTTCAAAATCACCATCTCTTAGATAACAAAAACTTTCGAAACCCTATGCCATCAATCCTTTCTTCACCGACAATGTAAACAAAACTAACAGTTTGTAACGACCCTGATTCGATGTTAAACGTTTTACCACTTTTCTCCATAAAATACTGTTCGTCTTAAATTGCTGAGAAGTACAGAATTATCATGTTAGCCATGGAATATTGTTTAGATGACATTGTATGAATATTAAGTTGTGAAAATTACTGAATTTTAATTATTATTTTTTTATGTACCAATACGCATGCGTTCTGTTGTTAATGGTTGCTTCCAGTCAGCACATGGAGTCGGAGAGTGTGAAGTTTAAGTAATGGCGGAGGCGAGAAGTAATGTTATAGTGAAACATAAGCAAAGAAAACCCTTAAAAGGAGCGCGAAAAGAATTGTTCTTAAGGTGTTGCAATTATGAAATTTGATAAAAAATATGATAAATTCAAATTTTTTCACATAAAATAACATGAATTCTAAACTTCAGGAAAAATATATCGTTTTCCTTCTTGTTGAGCTTCAACTATCAATTAACAGAAGTTTTAAATGTGCAGGTGCATGCTTATTAACATGCAGTCCCAATTTTAAACCTCGTTTTCTCGCAACACATTTTCTAACACTTTTCCATACAATTCAATTTTTTGCTAATTTGTTTAAACATTTTATGAGGTCTCTCAAAAGTACACTAAAGAAAAAGATCGTATACTTTTCCGAAATAATGCTCCAGAGAAATAAATAATTATATTTTAAGAATAAAGAGTTTTGGAGAGCTCGAAAAGTAAAATTTTTTCAACAATAAATAGGATAAATACAAAATATAATATTTTCAGATCTATTTGTTAACTCATTTTCTGTAAAGCTTGAATTTTTTATGTAAATAGTTTTAAAATGAATCACATGACTCATTTTTATTGGAATAATCAATTAAATAGAATAGTTGGTCGAATATGAATAGTAATATTCTTTCTAATAATAATTTTATCTTTAAAACTGCTTATATATTATATTTATATTCAGTTATAGCATTTTTCAGATAAATAATATAAGTTTTTGATTTCTATCCTCTTCTATTATCTTTTTAATTATTAGAAAAACTGTTGAAAGAGGAAGTGAAACAGGATGAACAGCATACCTTTAGACAATAAAAATATTATTTTTATGCAGATAAAATTTTAATACATGGACAAAATATTACTAGCATTCTATATAGTAGCTGGTATAAATTTCAATAAAATATCTTAAATACTGCGGATATTCCAAATTTCACAAATGAATTGCCTTAACGCAAGTATTTTGTGAAAAGTAACCGACTCTTACATTAGACAATATTCTCAGTTTAACGGCCGAATTTACTGGTGTTTTTGAGAGTAGCATTAGGTGTGAAATTTTATAAGTGTTCCACGAGCAAACTGATCGATTCCTCTCAGGGTATAATATATCAACTAATGGAACGCTGAGACGCTTGCTTGAACCGACAGGCTGCCTAAGCAAAATCTGATGTTCCATTCACGCAACTTTCTCAAGCAGTTCCACAAACAAAAGATTATTCTTTTAATCGAGATAAACATTAGCGGAATTAACCATATTCTTGCTTTCTTGTAAGCAGAAGGGAAATAAGGGAATACACTAGGCTAAAGTGATAGGCAAATTTTTTGAAAAAGCATTGCTATGTGAAACAATTGAAATGCGGTGCTTCCTGGTAATAAAACAAAAGAACGACGAGATATTTGACATACCGCTTGAGAAAATTTTAATCTAAAATTGAGACCAAGAGCGAGGAATATCTCAGAATCGATTAACTCTACGAAAAAAAAAAAATGTATATGACATAAATTGTGTAAACTGTGTGTTTTAACGAGATCTATATTTTTTGTGCCGTAAGGTTTGGTACATCTACGGTTTGCTAGTTATTCAAAAGTCTTCCAGAATGAAGAGCTCTTCAGAGCCCGTTGCCAAAAAATTGAAGATGTACATTGCATTTGTCATGAAAATATCTTAAGCATATGTTATTTTAATCAAAATGGGGAGAGCCATTTTTGAGTAAATGAAAATTTTCAAAAAATGTTTTATGTAAAAAGTGGATTGGGATGGAGGGATTTTCTTGAAAGTCTTCCTGTCGCATTCTTCGGAGATACTGAACTTAAATACCAAGTTTGATATTTAACGGACTTTTCGTTTTTGATCTATTCTGCCCCCCTCCCCACACTCACACACTCACTCACACACACACACACACACACACATATACGTGGATCGGTTTGTGAAAGGTGAATTGGATTGGTTTGTGATGGATGACTCCGTGGCACAGCTCACTAAGAGACTTGGCCTACCGCCTACCGCCCGGCCGCTGCGCCCCCTATCTCGGTGCAGTACAGACGCTCATGGATGGGGTGCAGTATTACGAGGTCAGCACTTCGACCCCCCGGCCAGTTAATGCGGTCTTCACGACCTGGAGCCGCAACTTGTCCATCAAGTAGCTTCTCAATTGGCCCCATAGGGACCTCACGAGGCTGAGTGCACCCCGGTCCAGTCTCCCAGAGGGGGAAAAGTCCCCGCCGGTTTTGTGATGGGTAGAGTAAGCAAAAAAAAAAAAAATTCTTCCAGGATTTGGAATAATGTTACAGAAAAAAGTAAAAATAAAGCGCGCGCGAGTCCACACACACACAAACACACACACACACACACACACACACACACACACACACACACACACTTTTGCTAAAAATTGTTTCTTTGATTCAGGGGTTAAAAACATGTATTTCCCGTGAAATTTCGATATAGAATTTTTGTAAGTACCTTCGTTATCTAGTTTATACATTATAATACGTACTAGAGACAGTATAAGGGGGAATATCAGTCTTGTAATCATCCTTTTGTTCTGTACGTATAACTTATACATACAATAAACTGCTGTGGAAAAATATAACTACAATTACGTTTGATGAACCGTCATGAACAAAAACTGAAGTCCGGCTTTTCTATACTTCTATTTCAAAACACTTCCCAAGTGCTGTTTCTTGAAATCACTAACATATCCGATTACGCAATTTGTTTGAGAGCTTATACAGCCTACTTGGAATGGGGCTTCATGCTTCACAACAAACACCAATCTTTTAGATATTCTCTTCCTAATAGGAAGATTTTTGGATGAAGAATATTAATATTAATTAATATATAGTAATAAAGGAATTAAAATGTTGGTTAGATGCAAATGGCTTTTAAGAGAAGGAAAGCTGGCATTCGTTGTTATGTAGTTTTTAATTGTTTCTTAATAAGTAAGGTTTATTGGCTGTGATACATTTTATCCATAGAAACTAATATGAATCGATTTGACAATGTAATTATGGAGAAAGTTATGGTTCCTGACAGAGAAATAGAAACACTTGGTGAATGGGATATTCTACATTAATTCCGGAGAAGTCTAAAAAGATAAGAGTTAGTGTACAATACATTGAAAAAATGGTAGTGACTGTTTACTTACCACAGTGTGCTTTTTGAGTATAATCAGTATTGTAATGTCTTTTGTTTTTTATTGCAACCAGGTTAGACGTGGAGATGTTAACTTTCGTCTGGTAACAACACAGTTCTTGCTTCGATGTACATATGACAAAAATATTAAACTAAATGCTAATTATTATCATGTTTAAATGTAACACACAACATTGTTACTCAAAAGTGCATAAAACAACTGTTTTTTATTTGTATAGTATTGTATTGACGTTTTTTACTTGTTTTTATACATTGTATATGATTTTTTAAGTTTTCACTGTGAATGCATTCTAATGAGAAGTCACGATATAACCTTGTAGTTAAAGCGACTTTAAATAAATGAATTAAAAAAAACAAGTAGTTGAAATTAACCACATCGTCCAAAAAAAGAGTTAGTGCACTCTCTGCAACATTGTAGATTCTAGTACAGTTTTAGAGTTGACTCTATCATTGGTCGATTGACCCACTGACTGCCCATGCACAACGAACTGTGTATTTCGCATTGAAAAACAGAACCCATTTTCAGAAAGTCCATTTTACCCCTTATTTCGATCCAGTTCATTTACAGACACCTAACCTAACCTAACGTAGCGTAGCCTAACTTCGACGAAATCTCGGAACCTGTCATTCACCTGTCACGTGGCCATATTGTCTCTGTAACCAATAGGAAAGGCTCAGGAAAGAACCTTAGTCTAAAACTGAACTAGAATCTGCAATCTCGCCACCGCATGTACAAAACATTGCTCACTCTATAAGCTGACGCATCAGCGTGAGAATTAGTGATAAAACAAGTTCCTGTATAACGCCAATTTGCGCCGCTAGGTACGCACATTAGTACCGTATACTTGTAACAGACAGCTATAATGACAATGGAGTCTTAACTTATTTTAAATATTATTTGAATTTAACGTTCCTGACACTGTTTAGCTCTTAGATGGAGCTTTATTGGTTGTAGATTCGTATTATACAATAATAAATTGACGCTTCCATTGTTATAAACTATGACGTAAATATACATACAAGGATTCAGCTTTCATGAAACTTTCCCTTTATCCTTGCTATCCCGATACAAATACATTGCAAATCACTGAATGCAATGGGAAATAAATGCAATGTTTTCGAGCGTTCCAGTGAGTATAAATTTCATTACATGCAAAACCTTTTAGGTACGTTAAAGTTAATGTACTTTGCTTATCTGTGTTTGTTGTGTTACACTGCTAGAAAAAGATATCTTCTCCAGAATGTCAAGAATCCTGGAGTGAGCTTAATTCACTTATTGGATAGCGGAAGATTGCGTTACTCAAGTGCAGCTTTTCTCTGCTTAGTTCAACTGTCAGTTTTATTGTTGAGGCTGTAAAGTATTTAACAAGGGAACTCCTTTTAAAAAAATCGACATGTTCCATTCACATGACTTTCTCTACATCCCTATAACAAATTATTGTTAGTAAGCTTATTCTTCTACTTAATACTACAACGTTAGCAAAAACGGCCTTATTACTTAGTTCCTTTATAAGTAGAAGGGAAATAAGAGAATACACTAAGCTAAACCAACAGTCAAATGTTTTAAAATATGGTTGCCTTGAGATTGAAATCCGTCTCTTTGCGTGGACAAGCGTTGACAAGTTCCCGTATGAGAAAAGTATTTTAAAACTGAAATCAACAACGAGGAATATCTCGAAAACTCAACTCCACGTAAAAAGTGTATATGACATAAATTGTGTATTTTATCGTGATCTACATTGTTTGTGCAGTAAGTTTATGTCTATTTCTTACGGCTTACCGTTATGCAGTCTTTAGAGGATATCCTCAGAAAACTCATGACGTACATTTTATTTGGCATGTAAATATCTTAAATATAAGAGATTTTAATCAAAATCGTTAGTCAGTTCTTAAAAAATCAAGATTTTCAAATATTTTTCCATGTAAAGGGTAGTCTGGGGTTGGGGATTTTCTTGAAAATATTCGTGTCGCATCCTTGAAAGATACGAAACTTAAATACCAAGTTTTGTATTTAACGGTCTATTCGTTTTTGAGCTGTGCTGTTCGCACACACACACACACCACACACACACAACCACGCACGCGCGCACCCACACAGACACACACATACACACGTGCGCGCGGACCCTTTTCTAAATTTTTTTTTATTCAGGGGGTCCTAAAACATGTATTTCCGGAGAAATCTCGGTATCGAATTTTTGGGTGGAATATAATACTTCCTCTATACACTATGTACATAGTACATGTAGAGAAAGTAAAAATTAACAATGGATGAAAAGGTGTGTTCCTTGAAGAACTAAAGTGTGGCATTTGCAGTGAAACACTTAGAAACACTTCTCTTAGAAACACTTTTATGGCCTTTTCTGGTAAACATTGCAAGAAATTAGTCTTACAAAAATGAAATAGTGAAAAGGCTTATCCAAAAGCCACTAAATAGGAAGGCACTGAAGTTAAATTAGACAAAGATACCTATGTGAAAGGTTTGACACAATTAGTCATTCTATCCTGCAGTTTGTGTGCATGAATATTTTAATTTATCCATAGAATATTTTGTGGATTAACTTCATAGATCTTACTTTCTCCTCCAATCAAGGGACGGATCAATGTGTATGTTAAAACTTCAGTAAGTACAAAGCAGTGTATTGTGACTAGGTCCTGCGGCAGTAATCGACATACGCGAGTGATCGGTTTACTTTTATTTTTCTTTTTCCTAATATTTCCTTTTTTCCTATTTGATTACCGTTTTTTGCTGCTAAGACACATATATACACATTTAAAAATACACAAACACGCATGCCCAAGGCGGGGGTCAAACCTACGATGCCCTGCACCAAGAAGCGCCAAAGCGAGGCACTTTAGCGAGCGCAGCCTGCTTCCGCAGTTATAGCCGATTCTTGCCCAGCATTGTTACCCCTGCGTTAGTGGACATACCCAACTTTTCCTATCAGGGCCAAAGGATAGAGTGGGAGAATTCCATCAAATACCTGGGCGTCACTCTTGATAAGGGCCTAACTTTTCGTGAACACGAGCGGGGAACGTCGGACAGAGCGAAGGGGGCGGTAGCCTCCCTTTACCCTGTGCTGGCCTCCCAGACGCCGGTTCACTTAAAGTTACGTCTTTTCAAGGCGCTTGTAGTTCCCCTGATGCTCTATGCCTGCGAAGTGTGGGGTATGGCAGCAGACTCCTAACTTCTCTCGTAACAGCGGGTACAGAATAGAGGACTCCGGTCCATATAATCTGTATGTGGACGTTTCCCTTTGAGGTTACTACATGAAGCTTCGGCCCTCCCATATGTGGAAGATGTCATTAGGCGCCGGGCTAAAAAATTCTACGCTAGATTGGGCGAACATGAGAATGCACTTGTCAGATCTCTATGGGAGTACTTACCCACAGAACGCCGAAAGAGGCGGTTCCAGGTTCCCCACATGGCTTGTGGGCACCCCCGGTAACAACGGCTTTAAACCAGCCAACAGCGTAATAGCCGAAAAAAGCACTCCCCCCTCTATCAAAATTTCACCAACATAATTAAATAAAAATAAACACCAGGGGAGCAGAAGAAAGGATGCTGCTCCTGAAAATGCAACCGCTCAAGGAGCCTACTAGCGCTACCTCCTTACAATCAACACTCGAAACACCAAAATTAAAACCTCAACCTTCACCTCATTCCTGAGGTTAAACCCTTACCAGGGTAGGTACACAGCAACAACACCTAGGCTCACCACGAGCCTATCAGACACGCACGTACGTGATCTTTAGATATCGGGCATTGTTACGTCTTAGTGAGTTTTAGACATCTGTACGTGCGACTGCCTCTGGACGTTTTCTGCCACGTGATCGACAGATAATAAAGGAGAGAACGACCCGCAGAGAGTTCAGTTTTCAACTGGGAGTGCATCATATGTAGCAGTTGAGTTAGTTTTGGCGGGAAATTCGAATGTGTAGTAGTAGCCACAGCCACCGGGTGTCTGAATATAATTGTTGTTAAAGCATCGAATACAGACATTTATAAAAAACAGACTCTGTAATCAGTTTTTTGAAGAATAAAAAAGAGTTGTTTGTTGGATAAAAAACAGAGTTTTTGTTACAGTATGCACATATTATTGCTGCATATGATATTAAAATTAGTAGCCGTAAGTAAAGTTAAACTCTTATATGTGTCCACTATGCATCACTAACTCCAGAATTTTCAAACAGTTATGATAAAGTTATTTCGATAGATATAATCCGATTTCTTTGTATCTTTCATGTTCTGCATACAATTCATTACAATGCGATAGTTGGGTCTATTATATCTCATAACAAAGAGAACTTACAAAGGTGTTTTGGCTAGAAAATCACAAATATACTCCCAATTTCTTTCTAATATTTACAATGCTGCTACAATTCGTAATTAAATGCACACTTTGATAACTCGACGGCTCCATAATATATGCACACAGCAATGACAGCTTTCCGAACCCTAAGGAACAAACAAATGATACTACTTAATAACAAGGAGTTTCTCGGAAATGGTCAACTCCACGAAAAAAATGTATATGACATAAATGGTGTATTTTAACGAGATCTACATCTTTTGTGTTTTTGTCTATCTCTTAGATTTTCGAGTTATGCAAAAGTCAGTCAGAATGAAGAAATCTTCGGAGGCTATTCCTAAGAACACGTATCTTATTTGTCATGTAAACATCTTTAATTCATGGTATTCTAATAAAAATTTATTCTAATAAAAAATTAGATATTTTGAAAAGCTCAAAATTTTCGACATTTTTTCAAAGTAAAGGGTAGTTTGGGTGGGGGGGATTTCCTTCAAATCTTCGTGTCGCATCAAAGGAATATACTAAACTTAAAACAGAGTTTGGTATTTTACCGATATTTTGATTTTGAGTTATTGTGTTTACAGGCAGTTATTGTGTTTCTGAAAATCTTATTTTTTGGATTCAGGGGAGTCTAAATCTCGGTTTACATATTTTGAGTGGAATGCAATACCCTTTCTACCTATTTTCTAATTAGAGAAAGTACAAATTTCTTTATTCTCCTAGATGTAGCAGTGTTTCTCTTTCCATAATGTTTCCATCTTCAGGTAACTAAATTTTGATTTCCTCTCAGCAGGTAACAATTTTCTATGCGACTATCCTGCAAAAAAATAGGAACATAAGCATTGCCAATGAACTATGTTGCAATTATCGTGAAATGTAGGGTCGCATACCCCATCTATTTAAGAGTTTTCTATGATTGATGCACATTAATTTATTACCTTAATTTTAATTATTCTTTAAATTATATGAAAATTTAAAAAATATATTATTTTTAAATCTTCTACCTATTATTTTATATTACAGATTTATTCGGCATTCTAGAGGAAGGTGTGATACATATATGAGAGCTTTCATCAGCAACGTGTAGAAGAAGGTTAAAATTATTGCCCTTGTCGAAACAAATCGATCTTAAGAAACAATAGTGTAGCATGAAAATACAAGGTTAAATTGTAATGTTACCATTCGACAGTTCTGTCATATTTTAGGGCAGGTAAAATACCCTGCCAATCCAGTGGCTAAACTTTTGATCTGAAAAAAGAGATGGTCACGTTTGTGGAGGGTTGGGCGACATTTGGTTAGTAAACACAAACATCCCCGTTCCATTGTAGGACACATTTCATACACGCGAGTATACCTTCAACATATGCTCATCAAACAGTGTAATGTACCATCTTTGCAATAATGCCATTCACAATAGCAGTGCTGCGTGGACTTGTAACTGTTTTCTTGCGTGACCATTTAGAGCTGCCCATGCAGTGGCGTCCCATAACACTAATTGTAACAAGTCCGGTATTTATGCCAACACACAGGATGGAGTCGTTGCCTCTTCACTGCTGCTTGTTTAGACATCAGCTGTCATCACAGGGCGCGCGGTCTGCGACTTTGAGGGTCTATCTCTTGCTTGTGAATGAGAAAAGTTGTACAAATTTATAAAGCAGATTTTGACTTGACATATTAAATACAGATTACAGCAGAATAAATACAGGGATTGAACTTGGAAACAAACATATATTTCTCTCAATTATTATTATTGTTATTATTTTATTATTATTTTAAAAAAATCTGATGTGTACCATTCACATGACTTTATATCCCTGCAACAAATTATTCTTAAAAAGCTTATACTTCTATTAACTTCATGCTAATCAGTAAAACATTAGCAGAAATAGCCATATTACTTGCTTCCTTGTAAGTAGAGGTGAAATAAGGGAGTACCATAGGTTAAAGTGATAATCAAAAGCTGGCTGCTATGTCGCTGAAGTTCCTTTGTTTGTATGGACAGCAGTTGACAAATTCCTGTATGAGAAATGTATAAGTTTTTCATAGCAGAAACCAAAAATAAGGAATGTCACAAAAACGACGAACTCCACGAAAAAATGTATATAGCATAAATAGTGTTTTGACGTGCTCTACGTTCTTTGTGTAGTATGATTTTGTCCATCTCTTACGGTTTAGCAGTTATTCAAAATTTAGTAAAATTCATCCAGAATAAACTACTCTTCAGAGGCTATTCCCAGAAAATTCAAGATATGCATTTTAGTTGTCAGGTAAATATCTTTAATATACGAAATTTTAATCAAAACCGTTAGAGCTATTTTTGAGAAAATCAAAATTTGCGAAAAAAGTTCCATGTAAAGGGTAGTTGGGGGTGGGGGATTTTTCTCAAAATCTTCGTGTCGCATCCCTGGAAGATACTAAACTTAAATACCAAGTTTGATATTTTACCTACTTTTCGTTTTTGAATTATCGTGCTCATAGACACACGGACACACACACACACACGCACACACGGACCTTTTTCCGACAATGGTTTTTTTTAGATAAAGGGGTCCCTAAAACATACGTTTCCGGTGAAATCTCGGTATCGAATTTTTTGGTGGAGTGCAATACATTCTCTATACACTTGTACATAGTTCCTATAGAGAAAGTAATAAAGAAAACCACAGGACATGAATCGAATTTTCCTCTATTTGTCATTAAAATAAATGTGTTCCATATGGCATTATTCCAATTTATCCTGTTGGGTAATTCCTGTGTATCAAGAACTACATCGTTATAAGTTTTACTAGTATTCCTCATATAACGTAAATGTCACAGACTCGAACAGTAGTCAGAAGTAGTCAGGCCAGTGTTTTAGATGTAGCGATGTAGGCAAGGAACTGAGGGGACTGCATTCAGTGCAGTATTGTAGCTAACACCTCCTGGGCGGAAAGGATGAGACGAACGGAACCACACAGGACATCTAAGAATCGGAGAGACCACGACAGAGACGCATGGAAGTCCTAATAATAACTTCCAATTTGAACGCCCTGGCACCCGGAGGTACCACAGCGATGAAAGAGGGTGGCGAAACAATGCTTAGGGCGACAACCTGAAACTCCAAGAGTGGGGGGGGGGAGAATCTTTTATATAACCGCTATCTGCTCGCAGGCCACCGAACCATCACCTGAAATAAGAGAAGGAAGAGATAAAATGAGAAAAGGAAGGAAGAAGATTGAAAAGACAGCGGCCTGGGAAAACTTCGGGAAAACCCAGTTTATAGAGTTGCGGGGATATACCTGGGACCTCCAGACAAAACCGCCTGAGCCACCTGGCTCGGTCCATATCTTAGATATCCTATTGGTTCTGCAGTATTTCAGTAAACCATCTCCAGTGAGCATTTGATTGGGCCGACTTGTATTCTCCTTGACGAAACGTTATCGATAATATTAATCTCCGGGGGCAGTTGCATCTCTAAAGCAGGAGTATCCCAAAGAATTCTTGTGTATACACCTAATAGAAATCCAACATTATCATCACATGCTTGATAGAACTCATTATTGGGAATGTCGCAATTAATTCTGAACTGATCCAACTCAGTAATGAGCGCACGCTTCCTATTGCCTTCTGGGATCCATCCTAGAACCATATATGGACAACAGGTCAATTGGTGATAACGGTCAATAAAGTAAACCACAGATTTGCGCCATCAAACTACTGTTGTTGATAAGCTTACTAAACAACAGAGATTAGCATATGCCTTCAGAAGTACTCCAACCATTGCGCTGGAGACCACTGAAACTCCCGCCCCCAATAAACATTTATTTACAGGCGTAGGCGAGAATTACTACATACCTACCATTCAGTGTACATGGGGGATAAGGAGAAACGAGTGGACACACATTCCTTATAAAATTCCTAGACATTCCAGAATTGGGTATGAGTCTGACGTCATGTATCGACTAAATCGCTCCAGTCAGATGACCACATTTGGTTGAAACTGCCCAAGATATATGACAGAATAAACATCTCGTTCTATGTTTCTTCCTTCCATTCAGGACGACTTTTGCATCACGAGATGATTGGATCGGAGGATTCACGCCTGATAAATTCCGGGATCAACTTGTAAGGTTTACGGCGGATCCCGCATTGGGACTCAATCATGAGCAGGCATTTATGAACTATTTCCAAGGACACACATAAATATAAGGGTATTGTTGCACAGTTTTTCAGGCAGAAATTGTTACCCTGAGTTGTGTTCTTAAAGTATTGGAGGTTACCATGGTAAACGAATCCTCATCCTTACAGATAGCCAAAGAGCCCTTAAAGCAGTCTTCCGACCAGGTAAAATCCAAACTGGTGTAGGATTGCCAGAGTGCACTGAATGCTCTGCTTTCCTGCAAAAAGGCCGCGCGAGTGGTTAGACCATTCGCCTCTCACTTAGGTGACCCCGGTTCGATCCCAAGCAACCGTATGATATTTGTGGTATACAAAGCGGCGCAGGTGCGGGCTTTCTCCGATTTCTCCTGTTTCTCCGGTTTCCCCCGCCCTCACATTCCACCCGTGCTACATCTTCACCAGTGTCATCGCTTGCGAAACCATAGCAGTAAAAGCGGGCGTTAAACATTATCAAGAAATCTTCCTGCAACAAACTAGAGTTGCAGTGAGTACCGGGGCATGAGGACATCCAGGGAAATGATGAAGCAGGTAGATTAGCCAAAATGGGAGCAGAGACCCATTTGTTGGCCATTAACCCGTTATTTGTATCAGTATACGTTCTGCTAAAACACCGGTTAAAATATGAGCTAAGGAAAGACACCAATTATGGTGGGAAAACTTCCCAGAAAACTGGCTCTACCTCCAAACAACTAACTCCCGCTCCTCTTTGCTGCTCAAACTGGGCAGAGCATTCTTTGAATGAATTTCCCTGAGCCAGGGATTAAATTTGATGCATTTCCCACATAAATCTCTACAAAGTCAAACCTCAACCAAAATTATTTCTGGCTCGATCAGAATGCTTCAGGTAAACATTTAGAATTAGGTTTTACTAATATTCCTTTCAGGTTATTTCCTCCTTTACCAACTCCTCCAATCTCCATTGAGCGTATCATTTGGGTAGGTTCTAAAATTTTTCAATCCAAGGCCCTAATCTAATGTACTCTCTCTCTCCATACACAATATACGTGTCCGCACACCTTTTTATAAAATATTTATTTTATTCCTTGACATCAAAACGTGTATTTCCCGTGAAATCTCTGCTTAGAACTTTTAGGTGGAAATAAGACCACACTTTTTCTACTACTATAGATAAATTATGCATAAAATAATAATTGACAAAGAAAGACGAACTGAATTCTATAAAAAAATCTGATGTGTACCATTCACATGACTTTCTCTACATCTCTGCAACAAATTGTAGTTAAAAAGCTTATGCTTCTATTTACTTAATGCTAATCGAGAAACATTAGCAGAAATAGTCTTATTATTTGCTTCCTTGTAAGTAGAAGCGAAATGAGAGAGTACCATAGCTAAAATGATAGCCAAAAGCTGGTTGTTATGTAACTGAAGTTCCTTTGTTTGTATGGGCAGGGCAGGAGTTAACAAATTCCTGTATGAGAAAAGTATGTTTTTCAAACCAGAAACGAAAAACCAAGAATATCTTAAAAATGATCAACTCCACGAAAAAAAATGTATATGGCATAAATAGTGTGTTTTAAAGTGCTCTACATTTTTCATATAGTACATTTTTGTCCATCTCTTACGGTTTAGCAGTTATGCACAATTCCGTAAAATTCATCCAGAATAAAGTAGTCTTCAGAGGCCATTCCCAGAAAATTCAATATATACATTTTATTTGTCAGATAAATATCTTTAATATACGATATTTTAATCAAAATCGTTTGAGCCATTTTTAAGAAAATCAAAATGTTCGAAACTTTTTCCATGTAAAGGGTAGTTTGGGGTGGGGGGATTTTTCTCAAAATCTTTGTGTCGCATCGCTGGAAGATACTAAACTTAAATACCAAGTTTGGTATTTACCACTTTTCGTTTTGGAATTATCGTGTTCACAGACACACGGACACACGGACAGACACACACACACACAAACGACCTTTTTCTGAAAATGCTTTTCTTGGATACAGGGACCCTAAAACATATATTTCGGTGAAATCTCGGTATCGACTTTTTGGTTGAAGTGCAATACCTTCTCTATCTCTATGTACTTTGTACATACGGGGCTAGAGAAAGTAAAAATCTGATGTGTTACACTTACATGACTTTCTCTAGCTCTTCTACAAAGTTCTCACATAAGAATATCCTTCTTTCTGCACGTTGCTAATGATATAATAACGTTGCAGAATGTTCTTATTACTTAGTTCCTTATAAGTAGGAAGAAAATAAGGGAATACACTATGTTAAACCGATAGTTATGTTTTAAAAACTGTCGCCATTCGATTGTCATTGCAAATCGCTTCTTTGCTTGTCTAGGAGTAGATCAAAAGAACAACGCATACTTTCTGTCCCAGAAAAGCATAAGTACTCACAAGTGAAACCAAAAACAAGGAATATCTCGGAAACGGTTACCTCCACAACAAAAATATAACGGACATAAATTGTGTGTTTTAATCATATCTACATTTTATGTTTAGTAAGTTTTTGTCTGTCTCTTACCGTTAAGTAGTTAAGCAAAATTTAGCAAAATTTATCCAGAATAAAGCGATCTTCAGAGGCTATTCCCAGAAAATTCAATATATTCAGTTTATTTGGTATGTAAATACCTTTAATATACAGGATTTTAATCAAAATCGTTATAGACATATTTTATAAAATCAAATTTTTTGAAAATTTTTCCATGTAAAGGGTAGTTGGGGGTGGAGGGATTTTCTTGAAAATCTTCGTGTCACATCCTTGGAAGATACCAAACCTAAATACCTAGTTTAATATTTAACGGTCTTTTCGTTTTTGAGCTAAGCTGTCCACACACACAAACACACACACACACACACACACACACACACACACACACACACACGGACCTTTTTCTGAATTTTTTTTTTTTGGATTCAGGGGATGGAATACAATACTTCCTCTATATACTATGTTCATAATACGTATAGAGAAAGTAAAAATCTGTGTCAAAAACTTGTATTCATCCACATGTCATCCTCTGGCCAGTTAGTTATTATTTTCTACAGCACGAATATAGTAAGTAGAATAGTTATTGGTTTCCAAAAAAATTCGATTACGAATGTTTCACTGGAATTACACATTTTGGGGTCCCCTGAATAAAACAAAGCATTTTAGAAAAAATATACGTTTGTGTACATGGTGTGTGCGGGTGTCTGTGAACAGCCTAGTTCAAAAACGGAAAGTTGATATTAAAGTTTGGAATGGAACAATATCTTCCAAGGATACAAAGATTTTCAGGAAAATCCCTCCATCCCAAACTACCCTTAACATGCAACATTTTTAGAAAACAATGATTTTCTCGGAAATGGCTCTAACGATTTTGATTAAAATATTATAAGCGTAAGATATTTATATGTCAACTAAAGTATATCGTTATAATTCTGGGAATAACCTCTGAAGTCCTGTTCATTTTGGATGAATTTGGAATAACTTGTAAACGGTAAGAGGTAGAGAAAATCTTAATACATAAAAAATGTAAATCTCGTTGATAACACAATTTATTAAATTCTTTATTTGTGAAGTCAACATTTTCCGACATATTCCTTGTTATAGGTTTAAAGTTTAAAATATTACGCCTTCTCAAATGAAGAATCGTTATTCATTTTTCTTTCTTCTGGTCAGACAAAGAGAACAGAAAATCAAAACATCCCATAGAAACAAGCTCTTGAAGGATTTTATTATCGCTTTAGCCTAGTGTATTGTCTTATTCCCGCGTATCTACAAGGAAGTGTGTAATAACATTATTTCTGCAAATGTTTATATTGATATAGGTACGTGAAGTAGATAGAAAAATAACTTTAGTAAGAATACTTTGGTGCCTAGTATGCAGAGAAAGCTCTATTGAGTAACACATCTAATTCTTCAAGTACGTTTGGTATTTTGTTTGCAAAGAAAAGAGTTTTAAACTGTCACTTAGCGACCCGCTTTTTAAACTTCTAGTGTTCGATTCAGCCTCTTTATCACTTTTGTAATGCTGGGAATCTGCGGTGAAACTATTTATGCAAATATTTTTCAAATAAGCATAAAGTACAATTATATACTGGAATATTTTATAAAGGGATATAAAGTAAACGACACTGTGTAGAGAAACTCATATATTATAGTTTAGGTTTTTTTTTTTAATTTAAAAATATTATTTTTGAAGCTCTACTGTATAAAGCTGTATTTTTCTGTTGCTGTATAAATTTCTACTACCAATACAGTATCTTCATTGCGGATAAAAGATTCAACGAAACTTTAAAAGTAATTGCTTCCTTTCATTTCCCTAACGAGGACTTTAGGTTGGGAACCAGGTAGCACCGAAGTTTTTATAACGTTCTCTTAAATACTGAGTTACACGCATATTTGTGTTTCCACTTTCTTTTCTACACTATTCAGAGAACCGTCGAGCGATTTTGCTTCACTACTACTTAATTGCTAGAGCCGTTTAATGGAATATATATATATATATATATATATATATATATATATATATATATATAAATTGCTTAGAATAGTATTTAAGTCAAAAGTCACTGTTTATATTTCGAATCGCTGCGGCTTCAAACCCGCGGAATGCGTAAAAATCCTTAGCATGGCTTCTGTCGGAACGGAAGTAAAGCCGTTGGTCCTGTGTCGTAGATTTATGACACGTAATAGAACCTCAAGTTTGATGAGGAGGCCTCTGAGCAAAATTATGTGGTCTTTCACGCCCAGTAAAGGGATACTGAGAACCGCAGCAGTTAAATAAAACTCATACTCTTTCTTTGTATTTCGAATCAAAGAACTTGACTCACTTCATCTTTCTTCCCATGGACTCGACTCCCATCGTGTTATTTTTTGACTTGGAAAACATTAGTCAATTAATTTGCTCCATTATAAAATATAAATAATGGACAATAACATTAGCACAATAGTATCCGTAGCTTAACATTTCAAATTTCTTTCTTTAATTATTTCTTTCTTATTCTGTTACTCTCTTTGCTCTCCTCGAAGTCCCCCCAGGGGCCTACTACGGTAGGTACGGGTTAGGCGCACCCGGGGTCCCGAGCCACCTTGACTCCCTCTGTGGGCAACCTCAGAGTGGTGAGGGAGCCAGAAGGTCAAAATGCCCACCCACGTGTAGGCCGTGCGTGGAGACCCGTGTCGGTGAAGAGGAATATCCTGGTTGGTTGAGGGTTGCGTACCTGAGCCTGGGCTTCTGTCTTTCAGTAACTGGGGAGGGTGCGCAGCCTAATACACCGCTTTGGTTTCTGATTTGCCTAAACGGGAGGCTAGGGACTAACCCACCCCTAGTCAATCGGCCAGGACTAGGTATTACACCGAACTCCAGGGTGAGTGGGACGGCGAGCCCGCTATATCCCCTGTGTAGCCCTGTCACCCCAGTGGGGTGACCCCTCGTTGGGCTCCGTGGTGGGTGGGGAGCACTGGGGGATGAATTTATACCATTTTTTCTATGGCACCAAAATTAAAACCCCTTAATAAAGACGTTGGAAAGGAAGTAGTCGAGTCATGTGGTCCTCGCTACTTGGTTATTCATAGGACAGAGGAAGGTAAGAAGTTCCTTACGGTGAGCCCTTTTACTATCCAAAAGGGTCTCGATGCCATTGCTGGTCCTGTTAAATCCTGCGTTCGAGCTCGCAATGGTACACTTCTTGTCGAAGCCAACTCCGCCTCGCAAGCTGCAAGGATTCTTAAAGCCACCATTTTAGCCAGCTATCCAGTGAAGGTCGAGGTGCACAAGTCGCTGAACTCCTCCCGCGGTGTAATAACAACCCGCGCGTTGGACGGTTTGTCTATTGAAGAGATCCAAGAAAATCTAGCGACTCAGGGTGTCTCAGCTGTTTATCGGGTACAACGTAAGATCAACGGTGAATTCCTGCCTACTCGTACCCTGTTTCTTACTTTTGATCGGGTTGATCTGCCTCAAAAGATTAGAGCAGGGTATGAAGCCATCGAAGTTAGGCCTTATATACCCAATCCGCTGAGGTGCTTTAAATGCCAACGTTTTGGTCACACTAGTGAGTTGTGCACCGGCAAGTCCACCTGCGTCCACTGCGGTGACATCTCCCACGATGGGGCTTGTGCTTCAGCTCCGTCGTGTGTGAACTGTAACGGGGAACACCCATCTAGTTCCCGAGACTGCCCCCGTTTTGCAGAGGAACGAGCGATCCAGGAGATACGGGTGAAAGAGAAGGTGTCCTTCTTGGAAGCCCGGAAGCTCCTGCGACTCCGCCAACCCTCTGCCCCGAGGTCCGGTACCTATAGCTCAGTTGCAGCTAAACCGGTACCGCGTCGGGAAATCGCAACACAGACCGGCGATATGAACGGGGCTACAATTGCGGAAAAGGTTATTTTAGCCCAAGCGCTGCCAAAGCCTTCGGCACCTACACCCAAGTTGGTATCAACATCTGCCAAATCCGCTAGCTTACAGAATAGTCCTGCACAGTTGTCACCGAAAGCCTCGACCTCTGGAACTAAAGTTGGTAAATTCACGACGTCTTCTGCCCCGGAAAAACAGTTTAAGACCAAGTATGTACGACAAGACTTTTTGAAAGAGAATGTGCAATCTATTACCAAGTCATCTAAAGGTAAGAAAAGTTCACGCAACTCCACACGTGTATCCTCCTCTGAAGGGTCATCTGGGGAGGAGGGCGTGAATCGGCGACGGCCGTCTTCGCCGATCAGCACATCCAATCGGTTCGAACTACTTGGACCTAAAACTGCTCTTGAAAAAGGGACCTCCCTTGTGGAGGAGATGGACCAGGAGGATTCTGCCGCCACTGCCAGAGGGACAGTGCGGAAACGGCAGGATCGTGCTCCTGAAAATAGTACTAGCCCAACGCCTAAGAAGAACAAATTGAACCGACCAGCTAATCCCAATCTGCAGAAGCGTCTTTCGATTTGAAACTTATCCCATAATATACTCAATGGCTATCCTCCATTGGAACATACGCGGAATTCGACCACATCGACCAGAGCTTGACTTGTTGCTGCGCCAGCATGAACCCTTGGCTGTATGTTTACAAGAGACGAAGCTCCGTCCACAGGACACCGTTACCATCAGGCAGTACTCCTCCGTACGATGTGATTTATCCCCGGAGGACGGTGTCCCGGCACATGGGGGCACTATGATGCTTATTCGGGATGATATTTTTGCCAACTCCGTACCCATACAATCTGCAATCCAGTCCGTTGCCGTCAGCATTAAGCTACACTCCGCTTCATTCACCATTTGCAGTATCTATTTGCCTCCATCTGCGGACCTCTCGCACAGCGACTTAGAACACCTCATTTCGCAGTTGCCACCACCCTTTTTATTGGTAGGCGACGTGAATGCCCATCACCCTCTTTGGGGCTCTCCTCGGGCTTGTGCGAGAGGTACGCTACTTAAAGACTTCTTGGATAGTCAGAATCTTGCTCTCTTGAACACCGGAGAGCCCACCTTTCTATCTGACGCATTTCATAGTTTTTCACACATTGACATTGCAATTTGTTCCCCTCAGCTGGCAGTCACCTTATGCTGGAATATCATCTCGGATTTGCATTCTAGTGACCACTTTCCTTGTCGTATTAGTGTCTTGACACCCGTTGTATGTTCCACCCGTTTACCTAGTTGGCGCCTAGACCACGCCAGCTGGGAACTGTACTCCCACTTGGCTGAATTTAGCTACGAAGAGCACGACTCTGTGAACCACTTGGTCGAACATCTTACAGGGACCATTCTTTCTGCTGCTGAGCAATCCATTCCGCGTTCGACTGGCTACAGCCGTCGATTTCCGGTACCTTGGTGGACCGCTGACTGTCGGGATGCTATTCGCGCTCGCAGACGAGCTCTACGGGTTTTCCAGCGTTTTCCTACACTGGATAACCTGATACACTATAAACGGATGCGTGCACATTCTAGGCGGGTTATTAAGGATAGCAAAAAGATGTCATGGAATAAATTCGTGGGTTCCTTTAATCGACATACACCTTCCTCTGTCGTATGGGATAAGTTAAGACGCGTGGCTGGGAAACCGAACCATATGCCCATCGCCGGTCTCAAAACACCTACCGGAGCTGTTGTTGATACATTTGACGTGGCGAATACTTTAGGCAGTGCTTTCGCTGAGGTGTCTAGCTCAGGCAACTATTCCCCTGAGTTTCTTACAGTTAAGAACCAGGTGGAATCTCAAGAATTCTCGTTTCTTTCTGGCAACCTTGAGGATTATAATCGCCTTTTCACCCTGGCAGAGCTAGACAATGCACTCTCCTCTTCACGACACTCAGCACCAGGCCCAGATGGTATCCACGTCCAAATGTTGCAACATCTCTCTCCTGATGGCAAAGATTTCCTACTCGAGGTCTATAATCGTGTCTGGGTTGATGGCATTTTTCCAGACAAGTGGCGGGAGGCCACCATCATACCCATTCTTAAACCTGGAAAGGACCGCCATCTTCCTTCCAGTTACCGTCCTATTTCCCTCACCAGTTGCGTTTGCAAGGTGATGGAACGCATGATCAATGGACGGTTGGTGTGGTGGCTGGAATCCCACAATCTTCTGACGAACATCCAGTGTGGCTTTCGACGACGACGTTCAACTGCTGACCACCTTGTCTCTCTGTCAACTCAGATTATGGACGGGTTTCTTAAGAACAGCCCCACAGTTGGGATATTTTTTGACCTCGAGAAGGCCTACGACACGTGTTGGCGGGCGGGAATATTGCGTTCTCTGCACAACTGGAACATACGTGGACGCCTACCGTTGGTCATTCAGGAGTTTATGCGGGACCGCGTTTTTCGAGTGAGGATGGGTTCGGTTTTTTCTAACCATTTTATTCAAGAGAACGGAGTGCCGCAGGGCTCGGTACTCAGCGTGACTCTATTTGCTATTGCGATAAATTCCATATCACTATGTGTGCCTCAAGGTGTCTCTTCCTGTTTATTCGTGGACGACTTTGCCATCTTCTGTACTTCTCAGCGTACACCGTTTTTGGAACGCCGTCTCCAGCGGTGTTTGGACAATCTCTATGCATGGAGCTCGAAACACGGTTTTCGTTTCTCCGCTGAGAAGACAGTCTGCGTTAACTTCTGGCGCCGTAAGTGGCATATGCCGCCGTCTCTTCGACTCGGGCCAGATTTACTTCCTTTCGCAGACGAGGCGAGATTCCTTGGTTTGATCTTCGATCGGAAACTTTGTTGGGCACCACAAATAGCACAGCTTAGAGCACGATGTGACCGTTCTCTAAATCTTTTACGGATACTAAGTGGCAAGTCTTGGGGTGCGGATCGGACGACATTGCTCCGTCTTTATCGTGCTGTGATTCGTTCGAAGTTGGACTATGGCAGCATTGTGTATTCTTCAGCTCGACCTTCAGTGCTCAGAAGATTAGACACAGTCCATAACCAGGGCATCCGTGTGGCCGTTGGAGCTTTTCCAACGAGCCCAGTTGTTAGCCTCTACGCCGAATCGGGAGAACCTCCTCTGCGTTGTCGGCGTGATGTCCTGCTTGCTAATTATGGCTGTGGGCTGAAGTGTATGCCTGGGCATCCAACTTATCACGCGTTTTTCTCCCCTGAGCTGCACGAGCGATACTGCCTCCGCTCTCTGAGCCCCAGGCCAGCAGGTTTTCGTTTCCGTGAGCTTCTACGCCAGCACCATGTTGACATTCCTCGGCTGTTATCCAAGGGAGAGAATATACACCCCCCTTGGTTACGCGCTACCTCCCATGTCGATCTCGGGATGACGCTCTACGGGAAATCTGTTACGCCTCTTGATAGTATTCGTCGTTGCTTTTTAGAATTTTTATCCAAATACAGTGGCCGTATTTGTATTTACACCGATGGTAGTAAGAGCCCCGACGGTGTTGGATGTGCCTTTGTAACTGGCACCGCAACTTCTACTTACGGTTTGCCTAGTTGCACATCTATATATTCTGCCGAGCTATATGCTATTTATCAAGCCCTTCTGTATATTCGACGTCGAAAATTAGGTGACTGCCTTATTCTTAGTGATTCCCTTAGTGCCCTTCAGAGCATTCGTGAGCTGTACAATTACCATCCTTTGGTGCAGCGCATCCAGGACGTTCTCCACATTTTGCACGCTTGTGGTTTTAATGTGGAGTGCGCATGGATTCCTGGACACGTTGGCTTGCCAGGGAATGACACGGCGGATTTGGCAGCGAAATCGGCAGTCACAGCGCCCAGTGTTACGATTACCCATTCAACAGCAGAAGATTTTAGAGTGGCTGTACGGAGAGCCGTTTTTTCGACTTGGCATGCGGAGTGGTCGGCTCTCCGTGGTAATAAGCTGCGAGAGGTGAAGGACCTCCCTGTCAACTGGGTAACCTCCTCTCGTTTATTCCGCCGGGAGGAGGTAGTACTAGCTCGGCTAAGAATTGGCCACTGTATTTTTACTCACAGTTACCTTTTTAAACATGAACCTGCTCCTGTCTGTGCGCTCTGTGGGGAGGCACAGACAGTTCGTCATGTGTTGCTGGAGTGTGGTCACCTGGCACACATTCGGTCATCTATGGGCATGCCGGCCTCTCTTGCTGAGGTCCTGGCAGATGACCCAAGAGCAGTGGACAGGGTTTTTAAATTTTTAGCAAAACTTTCTTTTACCTTGACGTTTTAGTGTGATAACGGTTTTTTAAACTCTTTTGGTTTTAATGTGTTGATTTTAGATGGAGTTTTATATCCAGCTCTGGTTAGAGGGCTGGACGTTTCTGTTACTTCCGTTTCAACTGTGTTAGCTCTTTTATTTGTGTTTACTTTTTTGTTTGGTATTTTCTTACTGGCTATTGCCAAGTTTTAATCATAAGGGCGCTTATGACCTCGGCAGTTGAGCGCCCTTAAACACCATCATCATCATCATCATCATCATCTCCTCGAAGCTCACACTCCCAGGGCTTACGAGCCAGCATCTGGGATCCACTATCGAGGAGTAGAGATTCTAGATCAGAGAGAAGCCAGGATGTATGAGCAGCCCAATGCCTGGTATGAAAATGAGGAAGTGATTGATGTGAAATGACGATGAAATGGATGAAAGGAAAGATGATTATGTTGCAACTGGTGGAATGAATAGTGGGGAAAACCAGAGAACTCGGAGAAATTCTGCCTAGACGCCGCTTCGTCCATGCGGCTCGATTGAATCGAATTCGATGAGAGGCGAGCGAGCGTCTGAGCATTCGTTCACGGCTCCACCATTAAATGTTTTCTTTAAGGTAGAAGTTTACAAAGTTGATTAAAGTTTATTTAGTTTAAATTAAATCAGGCTCCCAAAATTTGTCAGTTGCACTTTCTGAGAACCTTTCTTAAATTTATAATTTTTATTTAACATTGACATTATTTTCATTGTAATCCATTATACTAGGTCTTCCATATCTGAAACTTAATACTATGCAGACCAGCTTTCGCGAAATTCCTAGGCAGATCAAGAAAACAGGCGTATATGTTGAAAACATGCGAAAGTATAGGTTATGATGCACTTCTTCATGAAATGACTGAGCTTGTTATACATAAGTACAGTATTAAATCTTATCAACTTCTAAAACCTAACCTAACCTTTCGCTATCTGTCGACATTTAGAAATGCCGTGTAGAAGGAAGTTATAGCATATGTGGTTTTCCATGATCTGCCAAGGATGATCAGGAATAACAGATTTCACTAAAAGGCTACAAGAGATACTTTGCATTATTCGTTTACACTGAGTTATTTATTACTTTACATCGATTACCTCATAGCATTGCTTCATTTTAGTTGTGAAATAATTTAAATTCATTGAATATTATTATGTTTATTTGCTACCAGTAACTTTTAGATTCTATGCTATGGTCATAAACTTAGACTTAAATTAATAAAACATCGTTTGTAGGAATTTATTGAAAATGAAATAAACATAATTAATAATTATAGATTCAATCATATTTCCCAAGAATTTAAATATGTATATAGTGAAAGTATTTTTACTATTTTTTCATACATATGTAGAGAAAGGTATATATGTCGGTATATGTATATAGTATATAGAGAAGGTATTGTATTGCACCCAACATTTTGATACCGATATTTCACGGAAATACATGTTTTGGAACCCCTTTAATCCATAAAAAGCAGCGCTGGTGGAGGAATGGGACACCCTACCACAAGAACTCCATACCAAAATTGTGGCCAGCATGGGGGCACGATATAGAACATGCATTGCTGTCCGTGGTGATCATACGCCCAGTTTTCTATTTTTTTAAGCCATCTAATGACTGTAGTATAGCTTATTTTCTATGAATAACATTGTTATTTCTGATCGCATATCTATTTCGTTTAATTGCCTATTGTAGCAGATCTCTCTATGTATGATTCAAGTTTAATCGAGCTATGTTACTTAGCAGTGGCACAGTATCCAAATGCTACTTTTGTCCTTAGGTTATGCACACCAGTATATATTTTCACTCTTTGCCATATACTTGTGCGATCTATAAACAGCATGTAACACTTCATTACTCACATTTTATTACGGTGTTATAAGCGTGTTCTCCACATTAACACTTTAATTTAGCATTTAGTCATCATCTATGACGCAATTTATTAGTTGTGTTTAGTAGCCTGGTACTACAGTGTTATGAGGGTCATGCTGCTACTGAAGCCGCTACTTTAGAGCTTAGCTGTAATTTAAATAAAATATATACCTCACTAAATTTAATTGGAGTTAAAGATGTGTAATGGCTTGTATACCTAAAACTGTTATTTTAAGCTTAGTTGAAGTATTTTTTTCACAATGAAAATGATGTATCTATGACTACCAAGACTTAAATACGATTAATTAAAAGTCACGTCATTATTCCAATTATCAGCCATCATAAAATTAATGCGATATAGACCCCTGCATACAGTTTTGATAAACATACATAGTATATTTTTCCTTAATACAGAGTAAAGGAAGCTAGTGGAAATATAGAACGTAAATACAGCTATGCAATTATTTATAAAACACTAAAGCATTTGTTATTTAAATACTAGAAAACCTGCAGTTCGTGTTGCGTCAATTCGGAGGTTCTATTCTGTGTCAATCCCCGTCTCATTCTCTCTTATTTCCCCTTTCTCTGTTTCTCAATTTCTCTTAACACCCGTCTCTCTTTGCCTCTCTTTTCCCCCCTCTTTCTCTCTTCTCTCATGCCTTGTCCTTCCTCTCTTCTTAAACTAACATCCTCTTACTCTGTCTACATTTTCACCTTCTATTTCCCCATTCCATCTTCTCATTCCATTCTTCCTTCCCTTCACCGTTTATGTATATGTCATATAGCGTTTTGAAAACCGGAAATAATACTAATTTTCCTAGATGCTCAAGATTCAAAACGTTTGACAAAATAAAAACTTGCGGCTCCTCCATATGCTTGTAAAGCTTTCGGAACCATAAAATAGGTTGAACTCATTGTGGATAATTGCTGCAAATATTCTCGTAATAATGTCAAGTTATTACATTGTGTACTAAATGACGGAAAACAAAAAACTCTTAAGTATGGAAAAGAACATTTCCGGACGATATAAAAGCGATTCTGATGCTTCTCAAAACAACTCTAACTGAAAATTTGCAACTCAGTTACAAACATATTTTATATGTAAAATTAAGCTAGTGTGACTTAATTTTTCAATATGTCAGCACACTTACAGTTATAATTTTTACTAAACATTTCGAGAATCTTGGGAGGAAGATAGAGAGAGAGAGAGAGAGAGAGAGAGAGAGAGAGAGAGACAGAGAGAGACAGAGAGAGATGTGTGAGTGAATGTGTGAATGAGAATGAAAGTTAGAGATCATCAATCGTTGAATTAATCTGCGAAGATCTACTTATTCTAATTTTTTATTATACCTACCTCGCCTTTGCTTTTCATAAAGTACGTTATTTTCGTATACATTATACATTTGCTTAATTATTTTAAATCCTTTAGTTTGTGTAGATTAAAGAATTAACTTCTTTGGTCATACGGAGCTTTGACTCTTTGTGCATTTCTGTGTGAACTATAGGTTTCCTTTATGTTGGATTTATTTTTACTATTAAACTCATCCACATTCATGATACTCTGATATTCTGTGGGTGATAAGGCATGGTTCGCTTAAATTATAATTCCCCAGTCCATCCGGGAACCGAAGCCGTGACATGCGGTTTGAGAAGCCAGAGTGCTGACTACTCAACTACAGAGGTAGTGAGGTATTGTTTATTCTTAGTGAATAACCGTAACACATATTTCCGTAATAAAAATAAAGCTGTGTGCATATGTGTGTATGTATGTGGTGATCTTAGAAACCTCAACTATATTTGATAATTCTTTTATTCTTTCACCATTGTAAACAATTTTCTCCAAGCTACTATCTCCGTTGTTTTTGTTTGTTTTGAAACTGATTGCACCAGTCAATAAAATCGAAGATTTTTCTGTTAAAAGGGAAAATATTTTCCATCCCCCACATATCTACATTATAAAATTATATCTTAGCTGAAACTATATTTACTCACCTGTAAGTAAATTTATGTAATTAGATCTCCAGCTGTACTTAGTTTGAGAAACGTATCTCATTAGCGTGCATCAGAAGCTGCCAACATTTTGAACACCATTTATTCTGGTAGCACCTTTTCCATTTTGATATTAAAGCTTTCCCAATGTCCGTAGCTCATAGCCTGGAAGTTTTTAGGGAAAAAATCGAGATGAGAGTTGAGAAATGTATTTTTACTTTCTCTACCTCGTATGTACAATGTATAGTGGTTAGAGAAGGTATTGAATTCTGCCAAAAATGTCGATATTTCAGCGGAAATATGTTTTGAGGTCCCCTGAGTCCGAAAAAAGGATTTTTAGAAAAAGGTATCTTTTCTTTCATCTTTATTTTGTATTATTCCTGGCCATGCAAATAGAGCCTAACATTGTTCATAAAACGCGCCAGCTTTTAAAATATATAACCATCGCTTTAGACTAGTGTATTCGTTCATTTCTGTTCAGCTTAGGAGGAGGCAAGTAATAAGACAATATCTGCTAATGTTTATCTCGATTAGCATGATGTAGATAAACGAATGTTTTGTAAGAATAGTTTGTTTACAGAACAGATAGAGAAGGTGATATGAGTGATACACACGTGATTTTTATTTATTATTATTACTATTATTATTATTATTATTATTATTATTATTAACCTATGTGTTATTTTTCATTGAAAATGTTTACATTTTTATAGATAACTCATTAAATCCAGAACAAAAGAACAAGTAATTTGTTTTAAAAATCTGATGTTTTACATGAAAAATGTATATGACATAAATTGTGTATTTTAATGAGATCTATATTTTTTGTGTAGTAAGTTTTTGTCTGTCTCTCACGGTTGAGTTAGACAAAAGTCATCCAGAATGAAGGGGTCTTCAGAGACTATTCCCAGAAAATGCAAAATATGCAGTTCATTTGTCATGCAAATATCTTAAACATTTGGAATTTTAATCAAAATCATTAGTCATTTTTGAGAAAATAAAAATTTTCCAAAAAATTCCCATGTAAAATCTATTTGGGGTGGAGGTATTTTCTTGAAAATCTGCGTGTCGCATCTTTGGAAGATACTGAACTTAAATACCAAATTTCGTTTATGAGCTATGCTGTCCACAGACATACACAAGCAGACAATCGCACACACATACACCACAGAAACATGTTTCTAGAATGTTTTGTTTTTGATTCAGGAGATTTCTAAACATGTATTTCCGGTGGAATCTCGGTATCAAATTTTTGGGTTGAAGACAGTATCCTCTCTGTCTAATATATACACTCAAATACATTAAAAATACACCTGGAAATACTTATCGTAAGACGGAGTCTTTTCGGTGACTACGCCCATGTCTTTCACCTGTTTGCTGTGCTCTTAAAAGTGCTACAAAAGAGAAGCGGTTAAACATAAAATGTAACTGAATTGTGTACTGGCGATCCCGAAACAGGTTGAACAATGCTCGACCCCTCTCATTGAGAGATACAAAATTAAATTAATTTTTTTTTCTCTGAGCTACATACTGAAGTTATAATACCACGATGATATGCGCACGTGGTCAACTAAATTAACACACGGCTTATACAGTCAATCTGTTCTGTGGGAGCGTCGAACCGGGTTGAAGGATGAAGGGGTGGATTGCCTTTTCTTACTCGCGTGGCACATGTTGTAACTAGATGGCACCAAAAATACCCGAGTCCCCGTAAAATGTTCATTTTCAGCAAAATCCCAGCGCTTGTTGTATTTTTATTTTCTTTGAGTGTACAGTGTACACTGCTAGAGAAAGTAAACCTAGCTAGCCCAGCTTGTAGTACAACTCTGCTTTACTACCATTCAAAGATTCTTTGAAGTTTTGCTGTTATTTTTTTTTTTGCAGGTTTAAAACTTTAAGATACTATGCGTTATATGCTGGAAATATTCAGTACCGTCAAAGTTAAAATATATCTTCTAATCGTAGAAAAATGTTCTATTGACAAAAGCAAGAGATGAATTATTCCGAGAACTGTGTGGAATGCATTACATAAGGTTTTCAGTAACATGATACTCTAATTGCTCAATTAGCTCCTACAATACAAGTTTTAGTTAAAGTCAGCTCTGATATACCACTTGTTTAGTTCAGTACATTGAAGTGCAACGTATTTCGTTTTTTTTGTTTGTTTGTTTTGCTTTTAACTGGAACACGTGGGCAAAAACTGTTGTAATATGATCGCTGATTTTTAGCAAAAGAACCATTAATTTAGAACATGTGGCATATGGTAATGTCAAAAAGATTTATGAAGGACTTACATCGCCGGTTTAAATCATTTCGTACTGCTGTAAGGTTTGTTAATTTCAGTGTTGTTTAAAACTCCGCAGCTGAGCTTTGGCACACCAGTATGATTATCTCATTCTTTTATATTTTACTTCTTTTGCGGTATTAGAACATTTGAGTATTTTAAACTACTCTTCATATAAAAACATTTCGTTATTATTACTTTCTCTATACGCACTATGTACATAGTGTATAGAGAAGGTATTGCACTCCATCCAAAAATTCGATACCGAGATTTCACCGGAAATATATGTTTTAGGGTCCCCTATATTTAAAAAAAGCATTTTCGAAAAAAGGTCCATGTATGTGTGTCAGTGTGTCCGTGTATCAGTGAACACGATAACTCAAAAACGAAAAGTAGGTAAAATATCAAACTTGGTATTTAAGTTAATATATTCCAAGGATGCGACACGAAGATTTTGAGAAAAATCCCCCCACCCCAACTACCCTTTACATTGAACTTTTTTCGAACATTTTGATTTTCTAAAAAATGGCTCTAACGATTTTGTTTAAAATTTCGTATATTAAAGATATTTACCTGACATAAAAAATGCATATCTTGAATTTCCTGGGAATAGCCTCTGAAGAGTAGTTTATTCTGGATGAATTTTACTGAATTTTGGATAACTGCTAAACCGTAAGAGATAGACAAAAACTTACTATACAAAAAATGTAAAGCACGTTAAAACACACAATTTATGTTATATACATTTTTTTTTCGTGGAGTTCGTCGTTTTTGAGACATTCCTTATTTTTGGTTTCTGCTATGAAAAACTTATATATTTCTCAATTTGTCAACTGCTGTCCATACAAACAAAGGAACTTCAGTGACATAACAACCAGCTTTTGATTATCATTTTCACCTATGGTAGTCCCTTATTTCGCTTCTACTTACAAGGAAACAGTAATATGGCTATTTCTGCTAATTTTTTACTGATTAGCATGAAGCACATAGAAGTATAAGCTTTTTAAGAATAATTTGTTGCAGAGATGTAGAGAAAGTCATGTGAATGGTACATATCAGACTATTTTTTTATTTTGATTAAAATATAATACTGAGTTATTGAGGCCAATAATGCTGGCTATCTTTCGAAATTTGTGTAAATATCCCGCAAAATCCTCTTCAATTTGATTTTTTCCCTTTCTTTTTACTTTCTCTACCACAATGCATGTATTAATTAGGGAAGGTATTACATTGCACCCAAAATTGATACCAATATTTCATCGAAAATACAAGTTTTGGGAAGATCTGAATACAAAATAAGCATTTTAGAAAAGGTTTGTGTGCGTGAGTCTATGAACAGCATAACCAAAAACGAAAAGTTGTTAAGTACCAATCTTGGTATTTAAATTTAGTATCTTCCAAGAATGAGACATGAAGATTTTCAGAAAAATTCCTTCCAAACTACCCTTTAGTTGTTAGTTTTCAAAATGTTCGATTTACCCAAAATGGCTCTAATGGTTTTGATTAAAATTAGGTATATTAAAGATATTTACATGCATGACAAATAAAATGTATATCTTGAATTTTCTGGGAATAGCCTCTGAACCCGTCTTATTCTGGAGGAATTTTGTATGATCGGTAAACCGTAAGAGATAGGCAAAGTATTTCTACAAAAAATTTGAATCACGTTAAAATACATAATTTATTAAAATAATACAAAGCACACAGTTTATTAAAACCAATAAAAAGATAATACAAAATATAACACATTTAATTATCATTCAAAATTATTTCCAATTTTCAAAAAATTGTTTGTGAAATCCAACATAATCAAATAGTAATAGATATTATTTGAAAAATAAGTTGAATAAGCTACTTAATAAATCCACAGATATGTTAAATACATCGGGAATTTATCAACTAAGTTGTAATGCCTATGAAAAGGTTTACATTTTTAGAATTAAAAGACATTTAAAAACACCTAAAAAAGAAGATAAAAGAAATTTTAAGTTGAAATAGTTGGACATTTCAACAATCGCTTACCATTTTTTGGAATTCTGATCATGAAATTAGACAAGAAATCAATTAAAAGTAATCAATGCTCCATCAGAGTTAAATATCTTTTTCCATAGCAACAGCAGTCTGCAACCACATTTACTCCCGCCATCCCGTCAGTACTTGGTTAAATTCTAGCAAGAATGCGCACGCGTCTACCACACTATTGAGCTGCTCGTATCTACCTCAGACATCTGCAAACCTGGTGGAAAATGGCAATGAAGATTTTCAAAACACGTCCAGGCAACCACCATGAAAAATCAAGTAAAGTTGTATGAATAATGGACGTCCAAGAGTATATAACATTGGTTATATAAATAATGCTTATGTACAATTTCTATACATTTCTTGCCATTAGTTTAAATTTTTCCAACACATATTTTTCGCAAATATTCATGTTTGTCTGTCTGTATGTCTGCCTGCCTGCCTGCCTGTCTCTCTCTCTCTCTCTCTCTCTCTCTCTCTCTCTCTCTCTCTCTACTCCTGGTCATGGAAAATGAACCGAATTTTCCATGCAGTTGCGTAGCGAAGAACTCTTTAAGATTTGACTAGGTACTGATTTAGCCTAGTGTATTCCCCTGTTCCTCTTGTATCTACGATGATATAAGTAATAAAATACAATTTATTCTAATGCCTATCTGTATTAGCAAGAAGTACAAAGAAAGCTTTTGTAAGAATAGTGTGTTTCAGAATACGTAGAAATTGTCATGTAAATGGAAAACTCAAATTTTTGTACTATTTCAGACACATATATTCTCTAGCTGAAGTTGAAATGCTTAAATTTCTTTGCATGATGGTGAACTGCTCTGTATCTTTCTGCACTGTACACGTAATTCTACAAACACGATCCTTATAACGATTGTATTAATTCTATCTTTAACTCCTGTAGTATTCTGGTTCAGGTCACCGTCAACGTCGGTTATAACAGAAACATCATCACTATTTAACATTGTGAACATTTATCAAACAATGTAACCTGGAAGTAGTTGTTGAAAGAGGATTCTAACTGCAAACGCCCGAATACAATTGCCTAAACGAAATAAATAAGAAGGGTAATGAGTGAAAATATACCCGCGTTGTAAATACGCAACATTATGAATTCGTTTAAAATAAAATACAGTGACTGTCCCAGAAGTACCTGATCTGACGTATAGATAGCGGTTGTTGTTTCAAACAGCAACAATGGTAAAAAGTACTCTTAGAAAGCTTAAGTTTGAAGTTTGACGAATTTACATTGTTTAGCATTTGTTTGGCAGACATCATTAATGAACCCTCTTAGCGAATTTGTAAACATGGATAAAACTGGTCATCGTTATGTGATACAGTACTTTCATTTAAAAGGTCTTAGTCCAACTAATATTAAAGCTGAAATATATTCTACTTTGGGGGAGTCTGCTCCTTCGTTTACAACAATGAAATATTGGGTGTCAGAGTTTAAGCGCGGCCGAACAAGCTGCCAAGAGAACATCGCAGTGGTCGACCAAATGAGGTTACCAGTCCAGAAATTGTAAAGAAAATCCACAACATTGTATTGGATGACAGTCGACTGAAAGTGCGCGAGCTAGCAGATATTGCACGCATTTAAAAAAGTTGTGTACATTGCACGCATACTGGCTGAAAATTTAGATATGAGAAAGTTGTGTACAAGGTGGGTGCCGCGTTTGCTCACAATAGAACAAAATCAGCATCGTGAGGATGTTTCAGTCGAGTGTTTGGCAATAAAGCTTAGTTTCTGTGTCGATTCATAATAATAGATGAAACCTGTGTCCATCACTTCACTTCTGAGATGAAGGAATAATCAAAACAGTGGATTGAAAGGGGAGAATTAGCTACAAAGAAGACGAAGGCAATTCCATCTGTTGGCAAGGTCATGGCGTTAGTTTTCTGGGACGCACGGGGAATAATTTTCATTGATTATCTCAAAAAAAGGAAAAGTAATCAATGGCGAATATTATGGGAACTTGTTACAGGTTTTAGTGATGAAATCGAACAAAAACGACCGCATTTAGCGAAAAAGAAAGTTTTATTTCATTAAGACAATGCACCAGTTCACACGTCCATTAACGCCATGGCCAAAATCAATGAATGGAAGTTCGACTTGCTTTCCTCATGCACCCTATTTGCCAGATTTAGGCCCCTCTGATTATTTTATGTTTCCAAACTTGAAGAAATTGCTTGATGATAGAAGATTTGCCAACAATGCAGAGGTGGAGTCTGCAGTTGATGGCTATTTTGCAGACCCTCGATAGTTCTCACTATAAACAGGATATCGAATTTATTGAACATCGTTGGACAAAGTGTATTGAGCTGAAAGGAGACCATGTAGATAAATAAATATGTTTTTGCCCCAAAATTTTTGTACTTTCTTTGTTAGATCGGGTACTTCTGGGACAGCCCTCAATAGAGCTTTCCGGTGTTGCAGTCTGCCGTGTCTATAGCTTCGCCACAGTTAGACTGTATACAATAGCACAACGTTCACATATATATCGCGTATGTTCCTATAAGTTACACGTCTATATGATGTTAACTTTTGAAAATTGAGCCACCATTATATAAACGAAGCAGATAAACCAAATAAACTTCTTTGAAAATTTAACGGTCATTAATATCAATGCATTTGGCATCTATAATTGCAATCTTTAAATAAGTCTTCAAGTCTCGTGATGTGAAAATGATTAGAAAATGCATCTAGTATCACGCACTATTAATCTAAAATTTGCACATTTAATATCCGATTAAAGGTATTTGGTACAATATGGCGAATTACTTTAGATACAAAATATTGATGGCCATATAGGTAAATTAACAACTCTTTTGCTGCTGAATTGAGCAACAATGTGAAATGTAAGATCCAGGGCTCATGAGCTTTCGGCATAATAACTCTTAAATTTCATCCAGAAGAAAACTAAACCCGGAAAAGGAGTGGTTTAAACTGAATCAGAAAGACGAACACGTAGACGACCATGAGACGGTCTGAATAATCGTCAAATTTCTGTTACATAATTACAATGCCCAAAAATAAAAATAAAAAACTAAAAAGATAATAAAGTAAATTAATGTAAGGCGTAACACTTACCGCAAATCAAGACGACACACTTCATGAAAAGCCTGACACAACTCTACCCACTCAAAATACGTCATGAATCCGGCTAACGATGCCAGCACCCTGCAGAATTTCCAAAAGAAAAGAAAAACGAGCAGACACCAGACAGAAGGGAGGAAACTAAAATAAATGTATAAGTGGGCGTTCAGAGGAAAAGTGTGTAAGTGTGCCGAGGGAAAAATAGTAGGTGCAGAGGAAAAAGACTGCAAAGGCCATTAGTAGAAAATTCAAAACGAATATTGCACTATCAAGCAAATATCTTAAATCCACATATTTTATGGTTTCAAATTTTGTTTTATTTGGAATAACATTTTTATGATAGTGTACTCAATGGTTAGAGTCACACTGAAATATTTTCATGCAAAGGGATTTTGATTGAAAAATTTTGCGTCGCACCCTTGGAAAATGAGACAATTAAATAACCAATTTGTTCAAAGTGTCGATTTTATAAAGCGTCTCACTGTAAAATACCTACAGGTTAAATGGGCCACAGTATTGCCGCCGCATTTAATACGCTCGCAACTTTGGCACTCAAACCTCTCACTGTGATGTTATCTTAGGAATGATACATTACAAAAGAGTGAAATATGTGCAGGCTATTGTAAAACATTTAGTTTTCACCTGCACTCCTTTTTGTGTTTTTAGTAATTTAAAATGTCGTTTCCAGGCCTAGATATATCATAAAATAAATATGGAGGTATAAAATGATAAAAGCTTTAAATTGGAAAAGTATCATCACTATTTACCTTTGAGAAGATTTTATTCCACGAGGGGTGAAATGTTTTCAAACAGTAAAGCATGAAGAATGCGCCGCACTCTGGTTTACCTTTATCCCCATCATATTGCAATAACTTAGTGCGTTTTTGTTTCCTGCATCCTTTTTTTTTTCTTTTACGGCGTCGTTGTTAGAGACCCTTTCATTCGTTCCTTTTTATCGACGATACTCTTTCCAACACGGTAGCCTCAGCTGTTTTATTACTGGTTTACTAAGATTAATTTTACTTGAATAATTTTATTATTATTATTAATATTATTATTACTACTAATATTTCTATAGACCCACGTTTTTAGATTTTAACCTATGTTCTCTTTGCTATTTAATTAACTAATTTCTCTATATATTTCCTGAAGTAGAATGTTCCAGCTTCATCTAAAATTAAGGGTTGACCTAATTTACTGTTTTGCCTTTTTCAAATTAAGAATGTTATTTTACCATTGGAGCGCATCATAAATATTTCCACGTAGTTAATTAGGGTTGCTGAAAACAGTAAGTCAATTTGTCAGTGACTACCATAGCAACAATGAAAACCTTCAACAAAAGATAGTAATATAATATTTTAGGTATATTATATAATGACCTTTTAGTTGGTTGAACTGTTTCTGTTCTTGCGAAATGGGGTAATTACTAAGTAAGTCGCCATTGAGGTTTTTATCTCATAAGTGAAGTGGTTGATGAACTAATGGAAAAAAACTTTGTTACGGAATTTAATGTCATACCGGAATATTCATGGTAGCCCAAGGTTAAAAACAGCCGCACGGAAAGCGGAAGATCCGTGATAAAATTCCGTCCATAGCATTCGATGTTTCAGCGACTCCATCATAAAACGGTATTACTGTTACTGTTAGAACATGTTGTATACCAACAGTAAAGAGGTATATCCATGGTAACGTAAGTATAACGTTATTACCAATACAATAAGGTTAAAGGAGAAACTGCTGGCAAGCCCTCGTCCTCTTGAGTAGATATTATTTTTGCCGTTTATTATCCTTAACATCTAAAAGGCGTAACAAATGTCTATGACTGGATGAAACAGATGGTCCCTGCAACGCCTATGCCAAGAAATCGCTCGAGATCCAGCTCGTCACCTTCTTTGTGTGTGTGTGTGTGTGTGTGTGTGTGTGTGTGTGTGTGTGTGTAGACACATTTTTGTTTTATACCAAAAGCTATTCACCGATCGGAAAGTGCAATTCTTTCACTCAATGATATTCTGCATCGATATTTCCTGAAAAGAAATACCTGGATCAGTGAAAGCTGCATATGTGTCGAAGCTGCAGGAGATTCTCAACCAATGTTGAATTTGAAGACATGAAAGCCATCTATTTTTAAGTTCAGGAAAAAAGGTATAAACTTGCCTATAGAATCTACTGCTGTATTAGCATATATACCGCACGGTCCGATGACGTCATTTTCCATTGAAAGAACTTTTCCTTATATTATATGTTATGTGATAATAAGAAAACATTTACTTCAGGAAATTTGGGTGCATATTACAATCTGATGTGTTCGATTACATTACTTTCTCTGCAAACAATTGTCTTACAAAAGTTTATTCTTCGCTCTACTTCATGCTATTCGAGATAAACATTAGCAGAAATTACCTTATTACTAAGATCCATATAATTAAAAGGGAACTAAGGGAATACAATAGGCTAATGTTTCAAAAGCTGTCGCTATGCGATTGCCTGGGAATCTCGCTTGTTTGCTAGAAGTAAGACAAAAGAATACTGACGACTTCCTATTTGAGAAAAGTGTAACAATCTAGCCGGAAAAGGATAATTCTAGAAAAAACAATCTATATGACACGTATTTTAACAAAATTTCCATTTTTTGTGAATTGTAAGCTTTTGTCTATCTCTTACAGTTACACAAAATCCAGAATGCTGAACTCTTCTGAGGCTATTCCCAGAAAATTCAGGGCATACTTTTCGTTTGCCATGAAAATGTATTAAACATATGGTATTTTAATTAATATCACTACGACAAAGTTCATAGGATTTTACAGCTCATAAGAGCCATTTTTTGATAAAATAAAAATTTTCAAAAAATCTACATGTAAAGGTAGTTTTGTGTCAATTCTTGGAAGATGCAAAATTTGTATTTAACAGACTTTTCATTTTTCAGTTACGCTGCCCACCAACACACAGACATAGACTGATAGACAGGCACACTCACAGACCTTTTTCTAAAAATGATTTTTCTTCTTTATTGCATTCAGGAGGTCTCCAAACATACATATTTCCGGTGGAATCTTGGCATCGAATTTTTGGGTTGAAACGCCAAATTCTTTAAAGCTCTATATGGCACAACGCCTTGTGTACACTATCCGCGATACTGTTATGTAGCGGCAGTCACATGTTCCAAATTTTAATATTACTAATCATATGATAAAAAATCATAATCAAATATATAACTTAGGCTTCTTCAACAACAAACCACCAATATAAACTCAAAATATTAAAGCCACAAAACATGATAATGCAGTGTGTTTTGTACGGTGTTACTAAACCTGCCACCTTCCAGGTGTGCTCACTGTAGTGCCGTGGCAAAACTTAGGTTATTTCTCTGGTGAGGATCGCAGGTTCGTTTCTTGCATGTAGCAAATATTTTTTCCTTATCTTTAATAATGTTGACTCAACATATAGCGGCTACTTATTTAGACATACTTATTTTATATACGACATTCGGTAAAAATATGAAAGTTATTAAGAAACTTCTTTAAGATTTATTTTACCGAACAGCAATATGCTACACACGAGAGTATGTGGTGCGCAGAACGGTGCGCATCAGACATGAACAGTTCTCTCTTAATGCAAAAAAAAAAAACAACAAAAAAAAACGGAATCTGTATTACATGAGAAAATACTAAATGCTTTGTTAAGAAAACCAATGTTTTTAAACATTTTTAGGAATCCAAGTACTTATGAGTGTAAGCCCTTCTTAAACTCGAGGCCACCATAACGTTGTTCTGTGACCTGTTTTCAGTACTCATAGGTTAATCATTGCGCTGTCAGTTACAGGCCATTGTACAGTTCTTTCGTGTACGTTGTGAACACAGCTTTTACGAAACTATACGAAGTCCTCGTCCATCACATGGAATCTGGAGATGGCTCATTATTGTGTGTCCACAGCTGCACATTGTGCATGTGTGCTATAAAATGTGAATAATAATGATAATAATAATAATAATAATAATCAGATTTATTCCATTCACTTAACCTTTCAGTCTATTCTGTAATGAACTATTGTTACAAATGGTTATTCTTTCATCTATTTCATGCTAACGTTAGTTCAAATGGTCTTATTACTTACTTCCTGGTAAGTAGAAAGAAAATAAGGGAATACCTAGGCAAAAGTGATAGTCAAATTCTTTAAAGGTGATCGCTATATATTCCATGACCAGGAGTAAAACAAATGAGATATGCAACAGTTAAAGACCAAGAAACGTTTATTTTAAAAATTAAAACCAATAATAACAGGGAGCATCTCTAAAATAGCTAGCTCTAAAAAATTGCATGTGTGTGTTTTAACGAGATCAACGTGTTATGGTAGTAAGTGTTTGTGTTTGTTTAACTCTTACGTATTACCAGCTATGCGAAAGTCATTCAGAATGACGAGGACTTCAGGGCTATTCCCAGGAAATTCAGGGTTTACGTTATAGATGTCATGTAAACATCTTTAATAGATATAGTGTATTTTAACAAAAATCATTAGTCATTTTTTAAAACACTAACATTTAAAAAAATATTCCACATAAGTCTCGTGGGATGCCTTTCTGAAAATCTTCGCGTCACATGTTTGTAAGGTACTAAGATAAATACCATGCATGGTATTTAACCAACTTTCGTCTTTGGGTTATGCTGCATTTTTTCTAGAAATGTATATTAAATCTGTGACCTATGACGATGCTAATAATACTATAATAATAATAATAATAATAATAATATTACGTTTCTTCTTAGTTTACCAACATTTAATCTCTTCCTGGCTTCTTCCTCTTTAAGTGTTTGTGTAAAATGCTAACTAAACAACCCAAATAGCTTTTCACATGCTATAAACGTACAGACTTGCTTACAACTGGTGTTAACCTTTACTGGCTTCCTCTTCGCACCAGTTACTTGAATAGTTGTCATACACAATGGTTGCAATATGTTACATGATTTCGACTTCTTTTAAAAACTGAGTTTTATTCTTATCAACATTTTATCTCGTTTGAGCCCGTGGTGAACATAATGAAAAAAAATATTTTTCTGGCTGAAAGGTTTCTTCAGAAAGGTTTCTATAGAACTTTCCGAAAATATTAATTTAAAAAAAAAAGCATAGTGCTCTTCTTATTAAAGATGGAGAATTCAAACCAGGCAGTTATGAACACTCAAGTTTACTCTAGCTAAATGTATGATGCTGTGCATTGGGTATTGCATGATAATCATAGAAAAAGAACCAGACTTTTACTGTAAAACATAGTTTCTTTAGAAAGTGGACTCACAGATATCTATAAAGGCTCTAAAATGTTATAATCTACTAGAGAATAGTATTTTACACATGATAATGTGTTCAAAACTGAAAATAATGATTACTGAATATTTGCACCCGTTATTAGCAACTGGGTGACAGCGCGAGAATAAAAAAGGACAAAGCCCTTTGCAAACATATGCATTAGATAGTGACAACATATTCCATCTATAGTTTCAAATGTTCCATGAAAAGGGTAGTTGAGAGGGGGGAGCTTTCTTAAAGATCTTCGTGTCTCATCCTTATATAACCAAGTTTTCGTTTTTGGTATACTGTTCACGGACGGACACACACACATACACACACACACACACACATACTCACTCACTCCCAGACGTTTTGTTGAAAATGCCTCTCTCTCTCTCTCTCTCTCTCTCTCCAGAATACCTGAAAATATGTGAAATCTCATTGAAATTTTTGGTGGAATGCAATAGTTCCCCTACTATTAATCAATTCGATATATCAGGCAGAGTACTTGGGCCACCATTACAGTGGTTTGTTGATCAGGTAATCTCTAAATTGCGAATTCACTATTATGTGCACATGGTGTCAAGGGATTAACTCGTCGTCCATAGATGGCACTATAGATCAAAATCACGATCTGCGGACGTGCAATATAGCGAATCTAGCCCAGTAACCTTTGCTTTCAAGGTATGGGGTATTATTATTATTATTATTATTATTATTATTATTATTATTATTATTATTATTATTATTATTATGTGCAGATAAATATTACACGGGACCAACATCTTTACTTCCTGTTCCAAAGGAAGCATGCTAAGGATTTTTATGTCCGAAAAAATCCACTACTCTCCGCCAGGTTTGAACTCGTAACCTTGGTGGATATTAGAGGCTAGCATTGTAACCACTACACCATTACTATATGAAGTAGAAAAAATAAAAATATGTTACTGTTCTGTTCCGATTCAGATATCAAGTTACGTCCAGGTAACTTTGTAGCTATATTGATTCTGCTTAATTTAAACTCTTACACTTATCAGCTTTAAACACATTTAAGATTAACATTAAAGTAACACAGCATTATTCCATAGGTACTTGCTCCAAATTTGATACTTTTGTTATTATGCCATTAGAGCCGCTTTTTAATTAGTTAATGGTGTGTTATAAACTCCTAAGTCGCAAAGAGTACCCGAGGGATGTTTTCATAAGTAGCGGAGTGGAGCAATTACGGCCGAAGGCCGCGTCTGCGAAGTGACGAGGGATCTGTGAAGCTAAAACCCCAATGATATCAAGAAGAAATAAAAACCTTGGACATTTAGTTGATTTCAAAACAGGATGGCCTGAGGAAGTGTTACCATTTCGTTTTAAAATTGCATCCCTAAGCGTAGCCCAACTTCATATTTCTGGCTACGATAATGGTTATTACTCCATTCGCCATTACTTTCATGTGTGATCCAAATATGACACTTTGTTATTCCGCCATTAGAGCTACTCTGTGGTTACTTACTGGTCTGCTATAAACAAGGCAAATTAGAGGATTTCAAATCTGAACATGTTAATGTTTTCAACACCTTCAAATCTGGATGGCCTGTGGAAGATTTACCCATCACATGTAATAAATATGTATATATATATTGTATATATAGAATACTATATATATATATAATAAAAATAATAATAATGATGGTGATGATAATAATAGTAGTATTAATGCTATCAACTTATGACTCCCCAGCGAAGAATTTCTTTTCTAGGTTTCTGGGACCAAAACTATTGGAGAACAGTGTTTGCATCCATTAGCTCTGTGAAGAGAGGGGCTAATTATGAGCCTGTTATGCCGTGTACTACCACGCCCTCTGGTTTCTGTATAGCATTACACCTGTTACTGCGTGCGTGAGATGTAGTTAGAAGAGAGGAAGTAACGTGACCTTTCATTAATTTACGTCTGTTTACATTATTTTCCTGTAACAGAGAAAGCAGCACAGTGGTTGTATTTCACAAACGAAGCAGCCCTTATAGCTTAACTCGCGCTGCTCGCAACAGGTCAGGCTTTTTATTTCTCTCTGTATCTCTCTTTCCCTCCGGTATACACGGTTACCAGTTTTATTTTAAAAATAGCAGAATTCACATTGAAGTTTTTACAGGCAAGAACTTTGGTTTAAAAACTGCTGCCAAATTGTGTTTGTGTCGTTTAATTCACAAGTCAACTCATGTTAAAGTGTTTAAAAATTGTCTCCACTTACTCATCATTAACAATATTATTTACTCCATCTGTATATAAACAGTAATTATACGAACAATATATTATTGAAACACTAAGACAGCGACACAGCACCGGCTGCATATGAGATGTTCAGAAGAGCAACTTCCTGGTTGCAACTTCTGCGACGCCGAGTCTAACAGCAGAAGTCGTGCAACTGCTTGCAACGACATATCTCTTCTAAGTTTTAACAGATGGATACAGGCATTCACACGGTCAGCATGCAGACAACAGCAGTTATATATCGACCGATTTGTTTCATTAACTGAAAGTAGAAATATGGAATTGTCGAGTGGCAGAATATTCTTATAAATTTGAAATTCAAGTTCATGATTTTCTAAAGCTACAACACGAAGATTTTCAAGAAAATCTGCTCACTCCAACTACCTTTTGGAATTTTTTCAAAAGTTTGATTTGCTAAAAAATGACGGTAACGATTTTGATTAAAATACGAATACATTAACTATTTTCATCTGAAGTCTTGTTCATTTTGGATAGCTGTTAAACGAGTGCTAAACCGTAAGAGATAGAAAAATCTAATACAAAAAAGTAGGACGCGCTAAAGCACACGGGTTATTCTGGTTGACTTATGTATAGCCTTTTTATAACTGGTAAAATGTAAGAGATAAATAAAAATATACTACACAAAAATGTAGAGCTCTTAAAACACACAGTTTATTTCATATACATTTATTTTGTAGAGTTAACCGTTTTCACATCAAGAGATCGAATTTATTCGTCTGGTGCTTGGGCGTCCAACTCTTCTACTACCTTTAGGTTGGTATTGAAGTTATATCTGTGGTAGTCTATTTTGTGGTATTCTTTATATGTGTTCTAACTTTTATTTCTGTATTGATTTATTCTCTCGTTTAAATTTAATATATATATATATATATATATATATATATATATATATATTCTATTTTAATACCCTCAATATGCTATCTAAAAGTGTATATCCCACTACGGAATGTAAACTTTCATTTCGGCTGATTCTATCTTTCTTCTGTGGATCTTACTATGTCCAACATAGTGACATATTTAACCTTATAACTACATGTAGCCAAATAGAAAAAAAAAAAAAATTATTTATGGCTGCCTTTAATTGATGTAGTTTCCCATTCTATCTGGTCGTGAAAGATTATTTAAGAGGTTTCTCTATTTGCTTGAGATTCTTTTACAAGCCGCAAATCTACGACATCGAGTCATGACTTTACTTTCCCACTGATATTCATTCACATAACTTTCTCTAGCTGCACCATAAACAACTATTCTTAAAAAAGTTTAATATTGTATCTGCTTAATATTAATCGAGATAAATACTAGCATAATTGGTCTTATTGCTTTCTTGTAAGTAGAAGGGAAACAAGGGGATACACTTGGCTGAGGTGATCATTTAAATATTTTAAAAGCCGGTCCCGATGCGAAACGATCGAGGTTCGGTTCACTTTGCGTTGTACTGTTTGAGAAAAGTTAGGTAGTTTGAAATTGAAACAAATAACAAGGAATATCTCCAAAATGGTGAACTCTGGAAGAAAAACGTATATGATATAAATTATATATTTTAATGAGATCTATGTTTTTTGTATAGGAGGTTTTTGTCTTTCTATTATTGTTCAACCGTTAAATTCTGAAAAAACTCATCCAGAGTAAAGTTTTCAGAAAAACATACATTGTATTTACAATGTAAATATTTTTAATATGCGACATTTTAATGAAAATCGTTAATAATTTTGTGAGAAAATCAAACATTTTCAAAAACTTTTCCACGTAAAGGGTAGTTGGGGTTGGAGATTTTTTTTAAATCTTCATATCACATCCTTGGTAGAAAATAAACACAAATACCAAGTTTGGTATTTAACGGATTTTTTCGTTTTTGAGCTATGCTGTCCACAGATGCACACACGAACACACCTACGGAACTTTTTCTAAAAATGCCTTTTTCGGACTCAGGGGACCTCAAGTGAAATTTTGACTTCAAATATTTAGGTGGAATACAATACCTTCTCTAGTTACTATGTACATTGCATGCACATACGTGCTAGAGAAAGAAAAAATGCATCGCCCTCGCCGGGTTTAAGCTCGCGACCTTGGGAAACAGAAGCTAGCATGTTACCCCTAGACCACGGAGGAAAAGGTAAATAGAAACGTGTTGGATAGAGGTATAAGTTTAGTGTCACCTAAAATAAGATTCTTAAGAAAATACATGTGCTGCTTTACGGCTTATAATGATCAGATTGTCCCCGAATGCCATTCAATTTTATTGAACGTTTTTGTGCTGCACAATGACATTGCCAGCGGAAATCTGTGTCGTGTTCACTGATGCTTATAGGACCGTGCACCAAGCACGTCTTCATAAGGAAGTGATTTCATACAACAATACCTCAATGGTTACAATGCGAAAACAAAGCCTCAGGATGCGCATTTCAAACATCACTTGTTTTTGTTTATTGTAAAAAAAAATATCTCACCATACGTTGTGGTTTATGGAAGATGGAGGTGAAAATCTGCAATGTTGTGATATCGTGATCATCCCAGTGCTAGGCGATATGGATCCTGCTTGAATGGCGTTAAAGATTTTACATAGATGTTGTATATCTGATGTGCTGCATTCACAAGATTCCTGTACCTGTTCTGAAAACAAACTTACAAACGGGTATTCTTTTATCTAGATAATGACATTAGCAGAATTGTCTTGTTACTTTTCCCTTCTAAGCAAAATGAAAATAAGGGGATATACTAGGCTAAAGCGACAGTCAGATCTTTAAAAGCTGGTCGTTGTATGAACAATTGAATTCGGCTCGTTTGATGGCCACCGATAAAAACAAGACAGATGAAAGGAAAAGTGACTTACCATTTGAGAAAACTTAGTTTAAAGTTGAAACCCATAACAAGAAATATTACTCTACCAAGAAAGTTCCGAGAATTGGTCAATAAAACACAAAAAATGAATTATTCATCCAATTTTATTTTATCACCTTCAAAGTAGGCCCCTTCTGAAATTATACATTTATGCCAACGGATAATCCAATCATCAAAACATTTTTTTTTAGCCTAAAAGGGAATCGATGGCAATTGTCGCTGCGAATTTTCCTTTATGTTTTCTATCGACTGAGAACTGGTGCTTCGAAGTGGTAACTTGAGTTTTGGAAAGAGAAAGAAATCAGCAAGAGTCAGATCAGGTGAATACGGTAGTTGTTCGATAAAATTTGTTGAGTTTTTGGCCAGAAATAGCCTTATGAGCTGGTGCGTTATTGTGGAGCAGAATCCACAAATCTGGCCTTTTTCGCCGTGTTTGCTCTCTCAAACGCCGCATAACGCTCAGATAATAGTCTTTATTTACCATCTGACCTTCTGGCAAGAACTCTGAGTGCACGACACCGCGATAATCGAAAAAAAATCTGATGTGTACCATTCACATGACTTTCTCCATATCCCTGCAACAAATAATTCTTAAAAAGCTTATACTTCTATTTACTTTATGCTAATCAGAAAAAAATAGCAGAAATGGTCTTATTACTCGCATCCTTGTAAGTAGAAGCGAAATAAGGGACAACCGTAGGTTAAAGTGATAGTCAAAAGCTGGTTGCTATGTCAATGAAGTTCCTTTGTTTGTGTGGATAGGAGTTGACAAGTTCCAGTATGAGAAAAGTATACGTTTTTCATAGCAGAAACCAAAAATAAGGAATGTCACAAAAAACGACGACCTCCACGAAAAAATGTATATAACATAAATTGGGTGTTTTAATGTGCTCTACATTTTTTGTGTAGTAAGTGTTTGTCCAACTCTTACGGTTTAGCAGTTATTCAAAATTTAGTAAAATTCATCCAGAATAAACTGCTCTTCAGAGGCTATTCCCAGAAAATTCAGGATATACATTTCATTTGTCAGGTAAATATGTTTAATGTCCGAAATTTTAACCAAAATCGTTAGAGCCATTTTTGAGAAAATCAAAATTTTCGAAAAAAAGTTCCATGTAAAGGGTAGTTGGGGGTGAGGTGATTTTTCTCAAAATCTTCGTGTCGCATCCCTGGAAGATACTTAACTTAAATACCAAGTTTGGTATTTTACCGACTTTTCGTTTTTGAGTTATCGTGTTCACAGACACACGGACACCGGACACACGGACACACACACAAACACGGACGTTTTTGTGAAAATGCTTTTTTTGGATATTGGGGACCCTAAAACATATATTTCCGGTGAAATCTCGGTATCGAATTTTTGGTGGAGTGCAATACTTTCTCTATACACTATGTACATAGTGCGTATAGAGAAAGTAAAAAACTGTCAACATAACCTTCAGTTTTGATCGAGTTTGACGTGCCCTTTTAGGTTTCGGTTCAGTTGGAAGGCGCCATTCGGAAGCTTGTTTATGGTTTGAGTGTCAAATTCGTAAACCTACGTCTCATCACCCGTTACAATACGTTTCATGAATGTGGGGTTGAAACTACTCGTTCTAGCATGTCTTCAGCAATCCTTATGCGATTGAGTTTTTGTAGAAAATTAAAGTCTTTCGGAACTAACCAAGCTGCAACGCGTGTCATGCCCAAACAATCGTTTAAAATTGTACGAATCGATTTGTGAAACACAGTAAGTTCAGCGGCAATCTCTCTCAGACCTAAATGACGATTTTAAGGATCTAATTCATTTTGAGGAATTATATAGGAGTCAAATTCAATATCTAGAAAATCTGACAATTTTCTTCACTTTAGCGATGTTCAGTTCAATTGAAACCGTTGATGGCCGACGAGAGCGAGGCAAATCTTCCATCACATCTCGACCACTTTTGAATGCACTGTGCCACTCATAGGCACGTGTTTTTGATGAAGTCGATTCACCGTAAGCCCTCTGTAACATTTTCAGCGATACGGTACACTAAATATCATTTGCAATGCAAAATTTGAGACATATTCTTTGTTCAATATTTGTATCCATCGTAAAATAGCAAATCACCTTTGAGATGAACTAATACAATGGCGTACTGTAAACAAACTAGATGACAGATGACGATCAAACTCTGCGTGGACATAGAGGAAAGTTGTACCAACTTAGCCATAACAATAATTTCGAATCCCCCTTTAAACAGGATTTTTAAATGATCAATTCCCGGTACTTTTTTGTATGTAAAAAAAAAAAAACTGTACAAGAAGGTGAATATGACAAACTGTATTTTAACGAGATCTACATCTTTTGTGTAGTAAGGTTTGTCTATCTCTTACTGTCTACCAATTATGCAAAATTCAGCAAAATTCATCGAAAAGGAACAGCTCCTCAGAGGCTATTCTCAGAAAATTCAAAATATGTTTTATTTGTGGTATAAATATCTTTAATATATTGTGCTTTAATCAAAACTTTAGAATCATTTTTGAGAAAATCAAAGTTTTCAAAATATATAATTAACATATGGAGGGATTTTCTTGAAAATGTTCGTGTCACATCCTTGAAAATGCTGAACTTAAATCCAAATGTGGCGGTATTCAACCGACATTTCGTTTTTGAGTTAATGCTGTTCATGGACACATATATACTCGTACACACGGACATTTTTCTGAAAATGCTTTGTTTTTGGTTTCATAGGACCCCAAAACGGCATTTCCAGTGAAAAATAACTAATGCTTTATGTTGGAATGCACTCTCTACATGTGTATTATGTGTGTGTTCGTGTCGCATCCTTGAAAATGCTCAACTTAAATCTAAGTGTGGTGGTATTCAACCGACATTTCGTTTTTGAGTTAATGCTGTTCATGGACACATATATACTCGTACACACGGACATTTTTCTGAAAATGCTTTGTTTTTGGTTTCATAGGACCCCAAAACGGCATTTCCAGTGAAAAATAACTAATGCTTTATGTTGGAATGCACTCTCTACATGTGTATTATGTGCAAAGTGGAAAACTGTGTTAATGCTCTTCTGAATACTAACTTAATCATAATCTTCATTAAAAACAACATCAGAGAGATGGAAAGCAAAGATAGTAGTATTTTCTGTATCTTCTAAGTGGAGCAAAGAGCATTGTTACTATGTTTCTATGATCGGATTTGAATTTCTAGTTCGTGAGTTTGCCACTATGCACCATAGTGACGAGGAATCAGCTCGTTGCCCACAGATGGCACTGTAGAACGAAATCACGATTTGCAGACCCAAAATGGTGAAAAATGTTGCCTAGGAACTTTCAAGGCATGGTGGTTCTTTTACGTGCAAATAAACATTACATGGGACGACCGGCTTAAATCCATTCTGAAGGAATCCTTTGCGTCCGGAAAAATCCATCACCCGCTGCTAGATTTGAACCTGTAATCTTGGGTTTTAGAGCCCAGCATGGTAACTACTACACCACGCGACGAGAGCAAAATACATGTCTATTAACGTCAATGCTACAAGCGGCAATACACACGTCAAGGTTGGTCCGGGTAGCTCAGTTGCTTAGGTGCTGGCCTTCTGATCTCTAGGTCGTGGGTTGCAATAAGAATAATGGTTTGAAAATCCTTCATGTGAGTTGATTTACAAGCATTTAAAAGAACTCCTGCGACACGAAATGTTGGCATACCAGCGGCGATGATATTGTCGTGGCTATTGCCAGAGTCATTAACACAATAATAATAATAATAATAATAATAATAATAATAATTCTATAACGGGAGGTTCTGCCATTTGTCACTCCTGTTTAAACAAAGAGCAAAATTGCAATGCTTATTTAATTTAAAAGATGCTATCGCAGAATTCCTTTATACATGTGCTAAAGGTATTTAAAATGGTTTGCATTCTCAAGACAATGAAAATTGTGTCAATATTAAGTTTTTGAAAATATAAAATGCAGAAGAGCTTCAATGAGTATTATTTGTTAGTGTTTGGAATAGGGAAATGAACAACTCATTGGTTCATTTTATACATACTTTCTTTCAAGGAAATAGAGATGTAAAACGATATTCTGCGTATGGGCGAGTTTTGAATGTATTGAGCTCATTTAAATTCTTACTTCATTTATTATTTTAGGAAACCTGAATGATATCAAAAGAAAATTGTACTAACAGTTAAATTGCATGTTAAACGATAAAAATTAAGCTCAAATGTATGAAAGTATTTTATAAGTATAATAATAACAGCGCGGACGCGGTGGGTTATTTCAAGTTCTGTGGTTCTAGATGGTCCACGTGAATAATAAAGTTTGTTTCAGTTTTTAAATATCTTATATCACCTTCTGGAACAGAGTTGACCCAAAATAAGCGTGGTGTGGAAGAAAAACATGCCATTTTGCTGCAATCGCGCAACTACCAACTTAAAATAGGGAGCAAACACAGCTAGACTAACACCTAGATTTCACGAAAGTTTGTTTATATCTCGTAGAATAAAGATAAATATAACTTATGCAATAAACGAGATTATTGGACCAATAATATATATTTTAGCTTAATTAATTATACACCAATTCTACTTTTAACTTCAGAATCTGCCGTTGCTATTATCCAGAGATATGTTATGCACACACAGATACAAACACACGTACGCTCGCCCAGCGTGATTTACTGAAGCAGGTGCGCAGCTCTCGGTTTATATCGCGTAGCCAAACAAAGCTGTCAAAACAAACGAAATATTTTTGAAGTATTTCAATATATTTTACTTTCTCTATACGCACTATGTACATAGTATATAGAGAAGTTATTGCACTCCACCCAAAAATTAGATACCTAGATTTCACCGGAAATATATGTTTTAGGGTCCCTTATATTCAAAAAAAGCATTTTCACAAAAAGGTCCGTGTGTGTTCGTGTGTCCGTGACTCTGTGAAAACGATAACTCAAAAACGAAAAGTCGGTAAAATACCAAACTTGGTATTTAAGTTTAGTATCTTGTGGGATGCGACACGAAGATTCTAAGAAAAATCCGTCCACCCCAAACTACCCTTTGCGTGGAACTTTTTTCGAAAATTTTGATTTTCACAAAAATGGCTAACGATTTTGATTAAAATATCATATATTAAATGTTTTTACCTGACAAACAAAATGTATATCTTGAATTTTCTGGGAATAGCCTCTGAAGACTACTTCATTCTGGACGAATTTTACGGAATTTTGCATAACTGCTAAACCGTTAGACTTAGATAAAAAGTTACTGCACAAGAAATGTAGAGCACATAAAAACACACAATTTATGTCATATACATTTTTTTCGTGGCGTTGATCGTTATTGAGATATTCATTGTTTTTGGTTTCAGCTATGAAAAACTTACTTTTCTCATGTAGGAATTTGTCGACTCCTGTCCATATAAACAAAGGAACTTCAGTCACATAGCAACCAGTTTTTGACTATCAGTTTAACATTATTTTGCTTCTACTTACAAGGAAACAAGTAATAAGACTATTTCTGCTAATTTGTTCTCGAATGGCATGAAGTAAATAGATGCAGAAGTTTTTTTAATAATAATTTATTGCAGAGATGTAGAAAGTCATGTGAACGGTACACATCAGATTTTTAGTTTCTCAACACGTACTATGTACATAGTGTATAAAGAAGGTATTGCACTCCACCAAGGAGTGCAATACCTTCACTGGAAATATATGTTTTAAGGTTCCCTGTATCCAAAAAAAAAGTATTTTGAGAAAAAGGTCCAAACTTGGTATTTAAGTTTAGTATCTTCCAGGGATGCGACATGAAGTTTTTGTGAAAAATCCCCCCTCCCACTCCAAACTACCCTTTACATAGAAAAAAATTCGAAAATTGTGTTGTTCTCAGGAATGGCTCGAACGATTTTGATTAACATTTCGTGTACTAAAGATATTTACCTGAGAAATAAAATGTATATTTTGAATTTTCTGGGAATAGCCTTGAAGAGTACATAATCTGGATGAATTTGATGGAATTTTGCATAACTGCTAAACCGTAACAGTTGGAAAATAACTTACCACAAAAAGTGTAGAGCACTTTAAAACACACACTTTATGTTATATTCATTTTTTTCATGGAGTTCATCGTTTTTGAGATATTCCTTCTTTTTGGTTTCAGCTTTCAAAATTATACTTTTCTCACACAGGACTTTGTCAACTCCTTTTCATACAAATATGGGAACTTCAGTCAAATTAAACGAGCTTTTGACTATCACTTTAACTTATGGTACTGCCTTATTTCGCTTCTATTTACATGGAAGCAAGTAATAAGACTATTTCTGTTAATTTTTTTTCGATTAGCATTAAGTAAATAGAACAATAAGTTTTTTAACAGAAATTAGTTGCAGAGGTGTAGAGAAAGTCATGTGAATTGAACACATCAGATTTTTCAATATATATTTCAATCGTGTGTTTGATTTGAACCTGAAAGAGCCAAAATAATGTATAACAGGGCAAAATAAATAAAATTAAAACAATAAATCCCAAGCTCAATAAAGATATTAACAAATAGAAACTATCCTCTATAGGTTTTATTAACTGAATTGCGAATTTATATGAATAATCATCAGATGAATAACACTGAAGCTATTTTTGTGGTAACTATTATCTTTGAATGCATTTATAAATGCAAAGTTTCATTTTAACAATGAAAATGTAAGACTGAGAAATTCTCAAAGCTGTACTACCTCATTATGGTGAATACCAGTCTAGAAATAACGCATTAGTAAATTTACAGGAAGTTTTAATGGTGGAACGATTGTGTAGTAGTAATATTTTTTTTTCACTTAAACGTACTTGTTCTTTTGGAACACATTTTTGATTTTTCTAGCACGTATGTGCAGTGCACCGAAAAATTGGATAACAGTATTTCATCAGAATGTGCGACCGTCCATCCATCTGTGTGTGTGTGTGTGAACAGCATAATTTAAAAACGACAGCCCGCTAAATACCAAACTTGGTATTTAAGTTCAGCATATTACAAGGATGCGACACGAAGTTCAGAAAAAACGCCTCCAAAAAGTTTTATTTTCTCAAAAATGGCTCTAACAATTTTGATTAAAATACCATATATTTAAGCTCTTCATGGAAAATGAAATATATTTCTTGAATTTTCTGAGAAGGGTTTGAAGACTTCTGCGTTTTGGTTGATTTTTGCAAACTAGTAAATCGTAAGAAATAGACAAACCTTTACTGCACAAAAAATGTAGATCCTGTTTAAACACACAAACACAGCGCAACACGTTACAAAACAGAAACACAAAATCATATGCGGAAGTCAACATTTCCAGGATTATTTATTGTTATATTGGTTTCAATTTTAAAATATCTACCATGTTCTCAAACAGGAAGTCATTTGTTTCATATTATTTTTATTTTACTCCTGATCATACAAAGGGAACCGAATTTTAATCACATAGCGACCAATTTTAAAAATTAGGCTATCGCTTAAGTCTAAGGTATCCTTTTTTCCCCCTTTACTAAAAGAAACTAAGCAATAAGACCATTTCTGTTAATGCTCATCTCGATTAGAATGAAGAGGATAAAAGAGTAACCTATTATAAGACTGACTTGTTGCAAAATAGGTAGAGAAAGTCATGTGAGTGGAACACATCCAATTTTGTTTTCTTTTCGCAACGGAATCTGAAACTTTTATTGGTTGACTATTGTTATTACTAAGTCGTTCTATTTGGCTTGCTTCATTTGAATTTTTTCCCACAAATAATGTACATGGAGGTTTGCTGACAGACCTAGATTTTAAAAAAATAGTGATTATCTTTATTGATAAATTTGTAATAACTTTAAAATGTAAGTGGATTTTTACCAAGAGATTTGCTTAAGTCAAAAATATATCATTGAGTGTGTTGAAAATTAGCTGAATATCTGTAAATGCTAATTTACAGGGTTTTGGAACATAATTTGTTTGGTTAGATTAGGAATATGTTACCAAATGTTAAAAGATTTTATATATTTATGTTCCTACATAGTTATTTAAAACTTTTATGGGCGGTTACCTATGAGATGAATAAGCACAGGTAAGGACAGGTTACAAGCAAGGTATTGCGAAGTGCAATACTTGTAATAAAATCTACATAAACAGTGTCCTGTGAACAATGAGTATTCGGAGAGAATTGGATTATGTGGACAATGTGAACATTAAATATTAGTGAACTTGCCGCATAATTTGTAGTCGGCAAAAAAAAAAAATGGCTTTTAGGATCTGTCCCTTCAAATTTTGTTATTTTGGGAAACTGAACACACAGACTTTGCTACTTTTTTATAATTTCCCATGTAATTGGGGACACAGTATTTAAAACAATTTGTTGAAGACACAGTAAATTAACACCGTCTACGCAATAATGTTCGTAAATCATTCACCCAAACACGTGTAATATTCACTAAATTCAGTAAAAGCTGCAGTAATATGTGTACCATACATAAGCTAGCTAGAACGAATAGCAATGTTAAGCGAAAGCAATAATGAGGCATATAATATACCCTGAAGGTATATAGCTAAAGCCCAATGATAGCTTTTTTACAATATTGACATAATGGTAAAGGCATTGTCAAACATAGATAGACAGACAGGCAGGCGGGCAGATATCTTTATTTTCCAGGACAATAAAATTGTATAGCAACATGAAACAATACACTAAACTTACAATATGTTACATAAAACATTAAAATATCCTGCTGTTGTAAAGTTCTTTAAGGATTAGATAAGAATATTGATTTTATAGTTCTCTTAAAAACTGAAAACCAAAGATCTTTTACATTATTTGGTAAAATGTTGAACAAGTTTATGGACTGAACTTCAAAACTATTCTTGAAAGTTGTATTTATGCACGTAAATGTTAGAGCGGTTTCTAGTGCTGTAATTACGAACAGTTGTGAATAATTGTTAATATTTCTCTTCCATATAGTAAACAGTCCAGAATAAACATTGATGTCATTGTTAAAATGTCCAATTTTATAAATAATGGTTTACAGTGAGTTCCTTGTGGAAGTCCACACATAATCTTTATAGCCTTTTTCTTCAGAATTAGTGATTTACTTGCTGAAGAATGGTTGTCCCACAATAGCGTGCCATGTGTAAGACGGCTGTGTACCTGTGCATAATAAACACTTACTAAATATTCCAGTGGAAGATATTGCTTTAGAATTCTTAAGGCAAATAAATAAACTTTTATTAATTTTATGTGAAATATAGGCAACGTGATGTTCCCATCCAAAGTTAACTTGAAGATGAATGCCTAGTAGCAACATAATGTCATAAACTGATTTAATTTGTTTTGACATTCTGCTTTTGATACCCAGATTTAAAGAGTTGTCTTCTAAACATAGATTCTTATATGGAAAATACAAAAACTCTTCTCTATCGTATCGTATCTGTATGCAGTAGCGATTCTGAGATTTGACCTTCGCGTTTAGAATATCCAAAATCCATCACCAACGCCCATCGCCACTTTACAAATCGATTAGCCAGGCTTCCATTTTGCCCTTGAGCTTGCGGTAGTGATGCATGAATCCGCCCACTATGATAGCAGATCCACCCTCATTGTAAAGTACACACTGATAAATGCTTCTGTTTCTGCAGTGTAGCAGAAAGCTTACAGCCTTAAGCTAAAAATCATTCTAATTATATAAATGAAGTTTGTAAAACCATTTATATTAACTAAAGAAAACACTATATAATTCAGATCGCAGTTATTTTATTCATTTAAAGTAATTTTAATCATTGTAATACATTTTAATGTTGTGTTATTGTTATTTAAGTTTAAGTAAAATTATATAAAACCTATAAGTATAACAAGGCGGTAACGAAAATGTATGCTGTTTTTGACAAATATTAATGATGCAATGAACCACCCAAAAGTAAACCACGAGTAAGACCCACGGTATATGGAAATTTATGTATAAGATGCTGCTATAGCCCTCTTTCTGGGGAAATGTCAACTTACACAATGAAACATATACCTTGGAGATACGGTATACCAACAAAACACTTCCTAATTTCATTAATAGTTTACTCTGTAAAATGTGAGTTAAACGAATAAGTTATAGTATTTCACAAGATATGTCTGAAGAGCTTTCAGGTGGAATCAGGCCTTCCAAACTGAAGGACTTATATATGGCGTATCCTCTAAAATGTATCAGTCAATGAACCAGTCAATTGGTGAATTAAATAATGTCTTTTAGAATATACTTGTAGGACTTTTACACAATTAACACAGCAATTAAATCTGAAATGAGGATTTGACATTCTGCATCAGGCTGTATCAACTTGGTTAGGCACCAAAGAGGAGCGATTTGTTCACTTATTCACAGGGTAAGCCCGCAGTGTGAATACACCTCAGTATTGAGGGCAACCTATCATCACGGCTGAATCAAATGTGGAAATGCAAGCACAAGCTGGATTCGACCTTTACCCAGTGATGTATTGGCTATAATCTTCCCGAGTTTTGTGACTCAGTACTTACGAGTACTCCGGCTCTTACGAGCAGAGTTGGAACAGTATGATCTACATGGATCAGATGCATACGCAGCTGTTATTATGAAAACAACACTATTGGTAATTTTATTTGTATTAAAAACCTATATGCTAAAATTTACACTTTGCTTACATAATAGACTACGCCATATTATCATAATTATGGTTGTCAGTCTTAATTATGGAAATATAAAATCTAGACATATTCTCATTCATTCATTAATACAGAATGTAAATGTCTATTACAAGAGCTAGTGTTAATAATTTCGGGGAAGATTTTTTTTTTTTACATTTTTTATTTAGTTAAAAGTTTTAGTTGCAGCTAACTTTGTAACAATATGAATCTACCGGATACAGGAAAACTATAAAAATACTGTCATACTCTCACGTTACAACACTCATAGTAATTACAATAGTCGTAAACTCACTGGTACAGTTGCAATTGATGACGCAACATTTATCACTCACACTAACTCGAAAGAATGCTCACTTTTACAGCAGCAGGAAACTCCCACAGAGTTTGAGAAGCGGAGAAAAGGGAACCTTTCAGGAGATCCTGTTATCTCTCAGTATCGTTTTTACGAATTAATTTAAGAGATGTAAATAATTTAATACGTGTTATATTTTAAAAGGGACTAGCTTCTGGTGTTTATGCTAGACGAGATCGCAAGCTATACCACGCAATCTTTAATTAGCCGACCGATGATTGCCAGTCAATTGGCAGCTCAATACTAATTGCGTCATAATATTATATTTTAATTATATAGTTGATAGGGTATATTTTAGCAGTATGTAAGATCATTCCCTAGCTTTTTTCTATGTATGTATAAACTAAGCTATATATTGCTTATTGTGATCTCAGTCCCGCTTTATGAAGTCCATTTACAGGCTTGAAGGTGCGATAGAAGGGATATTCAATTTATATGAACAAAGTAGCACTTGCTTTATAGCGTTAACTGTTTTCCTCGATATGTGTTTTATCTTTGAATTTTATTACATTTAATCTTAATAAGATTTCCTATTTGCTTGAACAAAGTAACATCCGCTTTGTAGCCTTAATGGAAACTCTTTCGCCCTTTTCTTGTTTTACTTTGATTTATATTATATTTAGTTGCAAGAGAACTGTCGAATTCGAGTCAAAATATTATTATTATATATTTGTTTTGAAAATTAATTTTAACAATTATTCACGGTTAAGGTACCGTTTCAGTTAATTTGAATTACGATGGTCCAGCAATTAAATATTTCCAATCTCAGCCTTCTAATAATTACTTGAGAATAAAAACCAAAACCATCTTAATGCTTCCCGGGATTCATGTATTGAGCTATGGTTCTTCATACAGAGTATATTTAGCTTTTTCCTATGGTTTCCAGTAATCCCACGGCCCATTGTGTCGATGCGTGCAGAATCTCCTGTAAGTGACTGCCTAAATTGTTTCTTCTTTTCGAGTGGAGGAAAAATATACCTTATAGACCAACCCGAGTATATCGGGCTCTGACTCTTGGCTATACCGACTAAAATACCTTTGGTGGAAAGAAAGTGCAGTGGAAATGCGGCAGTATCACTCTTGCATCTGGGTATTGGTGGAACATATATGCTGGCCGGTCATAAGGGTTGGCCAGGTGTAAAAAGGGGACCAGGAGCAAGAAACACCGCAGCCTTGCTATACTCTGGATAATTCAGGTATGACGACAAAGGAAGAAGTTATTAGTATCTGGGATGCCGTGACGTTGAAGAGCTCTCAATTCCCTCCGGATAGTCTTCGTAACGTCGTCCCTCAGCTACTCAATGAAGGTGAAAAAGTCAGACTGCTTCAGTGACTGAAGGCAGTCACATGTGCATAGCTTTATGGTCTGTAAGCGTTGTTACTTCCTCGATGACAGAGACTCCTCGGAGAGATGAAGGTTCTCCAGCTTGTGGAATAGCTCCTACAGAACAGGCATGATTTCCGAAGTGCTCCAAGTTGCAGGGCCCCCTTAGAGCTGTCAGTGGAGTTTTCCTAAACGACGTGGCTTTGGCGGAGTATTCCTGACTAGGGAGGTGGGACGTCTCTGCACAAGTGGCGAAAAGTGCCGCCGGCGGCGGAAACCTCGCTGATAACAGCTTTCAGTGGCTGAGGCGTCACCACAATAGAGACACCACAGTGATCTCATTATGTCCATAGTCACCGACTGCAAGGAGCGTGATCTCGACTTCGAGCACCCTACCTAACAACAGAAGGCCAGAGGCCAGGGCAGCGACCAGGCTGGCGGGCTCCAGGCAAACAAAGGGCATAGGGACCCGAGCAGAAGTGATGCGGGTGACCACTACTGCTGCGCTGTAGACAGGACGAACCGTTCTGGCAGATCTCGGAGAACACCACAAACTATCATGTTCAGGGGCCTGTGGTGATGCGGTGGAGCTGCTACGGCGGCGGCGAGGACGGACTGACGTGGCAGAAGCTGCAGCCGGGGCATGAGAATCTTTGTACGGCGAAGAGGTAACGGGGAAGCGACGGCGATTAGAATGTTACCAAACACGACGCTGTTTCTGCTGTTCATAATCTCAAGCGATGTTAATTCGGCGGAGTCTCGATGCGAAGTCCATAATCCAAGTTGTTCCAAAGAGAGAAAATTATAATATTGCGGCAGAACTGGCGGAATGCTGGTGAGTCGTCAACTGAACCAAAGCCCTTTGTAGATCGGGCAGGAGAGTTGAACAATTAACTAGCAACTAAGAATCTGAACAGCTACCAGGCTACAGTGAACATACTTAAAAAAAACCCTTTTGCAATGCTCTCAACGGCAGGTGAGCGTCCATTAATACTCTTAATCGAGGCACCTATACACTACAAAAGTTTTGATATCGTAACGGCTGGAAACGTCTTAAATTATCTTAAATAGCCGAATAAAATAAATAATTAAGAGTATTAAGTTATTAAAAGTGTTTATGCTTTGGCGAGAGTCTTTAATTAGGTATTTCGCAATGTGCATTCGAATTTTAGTTAGTTAAGTTTAGTGAATACAGGCTCATAAGGTTCCCTACTCTAAAATGTGCAATAGCCTTTGAGAGCAGAAGTTTTGCTACTCTCTGTAAATCCTGCTGCTTCAGTCTCGCCTGTCACCTTACAACCCCAATCCCTCCCCTCTTACAAGCGTCAAACCCATCACGCTTCATAACACTCCCTTGGGCTGACCCTCAACCTGCCAATGCTTCAATCGATCGATCACTCGGCACGATCAGTTGTATTGGTATATTTATGTTTTAGCTAAAAATTTAAATTTGATCCACAGTGCTTCACTTATCAGTATAAAACTTCATTTGATTTGGTTTAATACCTTGGCCATTGTCTATATAGTTAAATTGATGACGGCATGAATAAGCGGCTATTGATTTTGCACTTGCAAAAGCAGTACACACCTAGGTATTGACATTTACGGAGTCAGTTTTTGATATGTGCATACTGACCAATTCATTCGGACCTCAATATTTATGAAATATGTTATTCTGCAAACGTTTCTGCTTCATGTTTGTAGAGTAATTGCTCATATATAGGACTAAAGCACACCTTTCTTAGACTTTCCAACGTATACATACATTTTTGTAACCTAAGGTATTAGTATACACCATGGTATTTAGAGGAACACTGTAGGGCTGTGACGTCAAGCGATACCCAGCTGCATGTAATGCTCGGGCGGAAACGGCTGTATTATTACAACGTTTAGTGCCATTATGGTGTTAATATTAATTTGATATTAAATTAAAAGTTTCTACCATCAAGGATGCCATGCTGTCTTACTGGAGGATGCAACGGCCATGACATAAATAAAAAGCAGTTAATTAATATTAGTTCATAGACTTTCGAAAGCAGAACAATTATGAAAACAGTGGTTGTATGCTTGCGGGAAAATTGACCTCATTTGTATTGAAAACACAGCTGTCTGTTCGGCTGACTTTAATAAAACAGACTACGGACGGGATTTAAAGATGAAATTATTGAACTTGATACCGAAATAAATCTAAGAGCTACTATTGTGCTTCATCTAAATTTTCGATTATTTAAAACTTCTTCCTTAAATGCTACACAAAGACAAACTCTACAAACTTAATACATTGTAGAAAGGTAGCAGGAAGAATTTGTACGATTTTATTGTTAAATAAATTCTGGAAATGGATTTTTGGTTTCCGTAGTAGCCACAGGTAATGTGGAAGACATTCTTGCTCTCATACTGGCAGATTTAAATGAAATAAATATAGACAACTCTATAAAATCGAAAAGCTTATGAAACAGAATAAGTAAAAATGAATACCTTAAAAGAGCCTTTCTTTCTTTGTTTTCTAATGTCAGAAAATTCTAAGCTAACAAATTTAAACAAGTACTCATGTCAGCAACAAGAGCTGCTGAAAAGGAAAACTTAGCAGCTGGACTTCAGATGATGCCTTAAAAGCAGTGACCGTTTGTGTCAAGAATTGGCGATGACAAACACTACTTCTTTCATAAAAATTCAAGTCGATTTTGGGCTCTGTTTGATGCCCTGAACATCAGTTTATATTTATTTATGCATATAGTTTGGTTACCTTAGACAGGAGAGATGAATAAAATGCTTTATTACAATGTAAAATATCACACCACAGACTAGAAAGCAGCAGAAGACGGCTTCTAGGTGCCGCGCTACGTCTCAGGTAAGTGAGAGTGGAGGGGGAATGTGTGCGTGATCCTCTTGTATTCACCTACTTACTGTGCTATAAGGGCTGTTAATGCCAATCTTATTGAGGAAAACACTTCTGAGATTAAACCTTTTATATGAAAATCTGATTTCTTTTGTATGTACTCTTTTCTTTAGAGAATGGCATACAATTCTGTGATGACTAACTTTAAAGACAATTCATTTAATAAAGTTGGGAGCGTTCACAAACCTACATTGTTACCAGTGAGTTTATTTCTCGTTGCTATATTCAGACAAGGATTTTGGTCTGTTCACTAACTTAATGAAATACTGTCTTGCACACGCAATCACACGATGGCTCATGGTAATTAAGTTTACACAGTTTGAAATGGAAAGCATGCACTACTGGCTCTATTGTAGCGTTGCGTATTTGTTGTTTTGTCCGTCCAACTCTTTTTACCATTGCTTCGATTTCAAGAGTCCTTTCCAATTACTTTTCTGTTTAGCTGCTTGTGTTTCCTTAGTTGAATTTCTTGTTTCAAGAGTCTGGTACGAAGATCTGCTATTACGAATGTTTCTTGCGGAAGCTCATATAATATTTTGAAGAGAGCGATTTTGAAATTCCCAGAGCTGCCTTCAGGAATCTTCCCTTCACGTTTTCCATGGTTTTTTTTCAGGTCGTATATCACGATGGGGATTATTTTGTCGTAGAACAGATTCATTGCTATTGGGAACGATTGGTAAGAAGGATAATATTTAAAATAAATTTATTTGAATAAAGAATTATTTCATTTGAGGCTAATCTAGTAACATACATAGAGGTAATATGCCTCGTGAGTAAGTTAAAACCAGGACGTAAGAGAATCAAATATATACTGATAGTTGAATATGTTAGATATATCATGGATGGATATCCTGGAGACATTCTGCTCATTCTTTAGTGTAATTTCTGAACAATCTAGTTGTCTGGATTTTTATGCCTAAATATTTAAATGTATATTGTAGCTAATACCTTTTTTTTGCAACAGACATTTCTATTTTTCCACTAATTTATTGCAATCTTCTCACAAATAACCGTGTTTCGCAACAATTCGCTGAGGACAAAACAGCTCGCTACGAAATTCCCGTCCAACTCAATTCACTATTGCATACAATGCTTTTCCGGTGAAAACTACACGCTAGACAAGGCTTCGTTGCACCTTTTTATATCTGTTAGTCACAAGACTGGACATTTCCAGAAGCCGTTGCGCTATAGTATCGCAGATGTTTACAAAATTCACTCAGGTTTAACAATGAGCGGCTTCGATTCAAAGAACCTTTCGAAAGAACACGTGTCCACTCGCACAGGGGTAACAATCACAGCTGCGAAGTCAATTTGCCGCGGCACAGATGTTTACTAACGCACATGTGTAACGATGGATGCCAACTATCAGCCATGCCTTACAATGCAAGCTATGCTAATACAATGTTCAGCGATTACGACCGCAGGGCGCAGTCACAATATAATGATTATTTTCACTCCATTTTTAACTAAATACATTAATGGACCGAATAAAACTTTAAATAAACACTGTAACTGAATTAATTGAAAGTACAATTGTGGAACTGACAGTTATTAAAAGTGAAGGTTGACTACCTGGATTGTCACCTTGTTACCAATAACCAAGACAGGAGATTAAACATATGAACGTCGGGTGCAACACGATTTCAAAGAAATGAACATCAGCTGCCATAAGATTTTTCGACAATATCGCTCCAGTCAGATGACCGCGATTGGTTGAAATTGCCTAATCTCGGTCAATATATTGGCGCTTTAATGGTGGAGCTGAATTGTCACTGAAATTTGAACGAAACACGGAGGACTTCTTGTTTGAGAAAAGTATAAGCATTTTAAGATTGAAATCAGTAACAAGGAATATCTCGGAAACGGTTAGCTTTACAAAGCTTTGTGTTTTTGACGAGATCTTCTCCATTTTTGCACAGCAAGTTGTCTATTTAGATCGTCTCCTTAGCGCGGTGGTAGCACAGCTGCTTGTTAAGCGGGAGACCTGGGTTCGATTCTCAGTACCGGCGTGGGGATTTTTCCCCCGCTGGGAGACCTGGACGGGGGTGCACTCAGCCTCGTGAGGTCCCTGGAGGGCCAATTGAGGAGCTTCTTGATGGAGAAGTAGCGGCTCCAGGTCATGAGGACCGCATTAACCGGCCGGGAGGGATTAGAGGCGCTGACCACGTCTCACCCTCTAATACTGCACCACATCCGAGATGGAGACGCAGCGGCCGGGCGGTAGGCCAAGGTTCCTTGAGAGCTGTCGTGCCATGGAGTTATAATTTGTCAATCTCTGATAGTTTTTATTGATAATGAAGATAACTTCAGAGGCTGTACCCTGGAATTCAGGATATGCATTTTATCTGCTAGGAAAGGCAAATATCGTATTTTAATCAAAATGGTTAGTCATGTTAGAGAGAATCGTCATTTTTGGAAATGTTTCCATGTCCTTTAGTTTGCAGTTGGGGAATTTTATTGAAAATCTTCATGTCGCACCCTTTGGAGACACTAAACTAAATACGAAGCTTGGTATTTAACGGACTTTTCATTTTTGAGTTAAGCTGTTCATAGACAAACACACACACACACACACTCAAAGCAGTACACAGATAGACAAATAGACAGGGCCACACACACGCCGACCTTTTTCTAAACTTTTTTTATTTTTACTTAAGTAGTCTCAAAACATACATTTACGGTGAAATCTCAGTATTGAATTTTTGGGTGGAGTGCAATTCTTTCACTACCTACTATGTATAACCTCCACCTGTTTCAAAAATGTCATGTGAATGAAACACATCAAGAGTTTTACTTTCTCTATCACATAAATAGAAAACTTTAGAAGGTATTTTATTTCACCCAAAAATTCGATGTCAAGATTTTACCGAAAATAGGTATATGTTTTGAAATCCCCTACGTCAGAAAAATATATTTACCTTTTGTAGCCTGTATGTACAAAGTACATAGTGGATAGAGAAGGTATTGTATTCCAACCAAAAATTCGTTGCGGAGATTTCACTGGGAATATATGTTTTGGGGTTCCCTGAGTCCAGAAAAATAATTTTTAGATAAAGGTCCATGTGTGTCTGTGTGTATCTATGGACAACATAGCTCAAAAATAAAAAGTCTGTTAAATATCAAACTAGGTATTCAAGTTTAATATCTCACAAGGATGGGGAACAAAAATTTTCAAGAAAATCCCAACTACCCTTTACATGAAAAATTTTCGAAGATTTTATTTTTCAAAAGTGCTCAAACGATTTTGGGTAAAATATCATACTAAAGATGTTTATATCACAAATAATATACATCTTGAATATTCTGAAAAAAAAAACCCTGAAAATCTATTTATTCTGGATGAATTTTGCTGTATTTTGGATATCTGGTAACCATAAGAGATAGACAAAAATTGGCCACACGAAAAATATAGAACTTGTTTAAACTCATAATTTATGTCATGTATGGTTTTTTACTTTGTTTAGCCCGTATGTACGATGTATTTAATTCAACCCAAAAATTCTATACCGAGATTTCACCTGAAATATATATTTTGAGGTATCCTGAGTCCAAAAAAGGTATTTATAGAAAAATGCCCATGCATGTGTATGTGTTTGTGTGTGGACAGCTTAAGAAAGTATGGTAGCTCACCCAAAAATTCGATTTCGAGGTTTCATCGGAAATATATCTTTTGTGGGTGGCTGTGGACACCATAGCTCATAAATGAAAATACCATTAATTACCAAAATTGCTATTTATGTTTAATATTTTTCAACGATGCAACACAAAGATTTTCAATAAAATCCCTCCACCATAAACTGCCCTTTACATGGAAACATTTTTGAAAATTTTATTTTTCTCAAAATTTCCTCTAACAATTTTGATTAAACATATTTACAGCATAAACAAAATGTATATTTTGAATTTTCTTGGAATAACCTCTGAAGACATCTTTATTATGGACGAGTTTTGCAGATTTTTTGCTTCTGTTCATTCTGGACGTCTTTGTATAAATCGTTTAACTGTAATATATAGACTAAAACTTACTACACAAAAATGTAGACCTCGTTAAAACACATCATTTATGTCATACACTTTTTTGTAGAGTTAAACGTTTCCGAGATATTCTTTGTTATCAGTTTCAATTTTAACTACTTAAACTTTTCTCAAACGGGAAGTCATCTTATGTTTCAGCTTTTTTTATTTTACGGCTGGCCTTTGTAAAGCGAACCGAATTTCAATTGGTAAAGGATCTGATTATGGCTTTAGCTAGTGTATTCCCTTATTCCCCTTTTTTACCCACAAGGAACTAACTAGTAAGACCATTTTTGATAATGTTTATCTTGATTAGCATGAGATAGATAGAATAATAAGGTTTTATAAGAATAGTTACAAAATAGGCAGAGAAAGTGATGTGAATGTAATACATCATTTTTTTATTTTAATATTTAGTGTGTACGTGCCAGTGATATATTGTAGAATTATTATTTTCGTTATTACAGAACTCTCGGTTCTAGTATGATTTGAACTGAATTCTTTTCCTTGCGGATGTAACACTGCACGTTTCGTGATGTCAAGGAAATGAAATGTAAGGAAAATATATGCAGCAGAATTCGTGGTATTTGGTTATCCTGCTCGCAAATAGGGAAAAGCTGTAAAAAATTCGATGCGTTATATTCACATGACTTCCTTTAACCTTTATCCTTTATGAATGGATATAACAACTTCTCTTACGATGCTTATTTGTCTGTCTACTTCATTTTAATCTAGATGAACCTTTGCAGAAATAGCAACATTACACATTATATATACAGCGAATAGCGATAATAAAATGTTTCAGAACTGGTCGCAATTTATACTGGTTTAAAAATTCAATATTTTTATTTTCTCTAGCACTTGTGTACAATGTACGGCCATCGCCAAAAAAAAAAAAAAAGAGTCATGTCTGGAACGCCAAATTTGTCTAAGTCCCTAACGGAACAGCGCCTTGTGTATACCAGTCGCGATACAATTGTGCAGCGGCATCAACAAGTTGTCACAAGTTCCAAATCTTAATATTACTAACCCCTATGATCAATAATCATAACTAAATACATAACTTAAGCTTCTTCAACAACAAACTAGCAATATCAACTAAAGATATTAACAACACGAAACATAATACAGTTAGGATTGTAAAACCCACCAATTTCCTTGTGTGTTCCTGTAGCGCTGTGACATAACACAGGTTATTCCTCTGGAGAGGGTCGCACGTTCGCTTCTCGCATGTAGCAAACATTTTTTCCCTCCTCTTAATGATTTTGAATCAATACATATGGGCTATTTATTTTAGACATTCTTATTCCACGAAACTCGGTACTAAATCCAAAAAAATAATTTTTATTCAAATGTCCGTGTGTGTATGTGTGTCTCTGTGGGCAGCACAGATCAAAAACAAAAAGTTCGTTAAATACCAAACTTGATATTTCAGTTCTGTACATTCCAAGGATGCAATGCGAAGCTTTTTCAATAAGATCCCCCACCCCAATTACCCTATACACGGAAAACTTTTCGAGAACTTTAAATTTCTCAAAAATGGGTCAAACGATTTTGATTAAAATCTCTTAGTATGTTTAAGATATTTAATGACATAAAATGTATATCTTGAATTTTCTGAGAATAGATTCTGAAGACCTCTTTATTCTGAATGAATTTTCTGAATTTTTCATAACTGATAAACCATAAGAGATAGACAAGAACTTGCTACACAAACTATGTAGATCTCGTCAAGTCACAAAAGTAATGTATTATACATTTTTGCGTGGAGTTGACCGTTTTCAAGATATTTTTTGTTTCCGTTTTAAAATGCTTAACAAATTAAAGGAAGTTTGTCAACTCCCGGCGACTCAAAACAAACAAAACGTATTTCAGGCCCATAGTAACCATATTTTAAAACGTTTAATATCGATTATATATTCCATTATTTCGCTTCTACTAATAAGGAAGTAAGTAATAAGACCGTTTCTGTTAATGCTTTTCTAGATTAGCATGAAGTAGAAATTATTAACAATAATTTGTTACAGAGATGTAGAGAATGAAACACATCATATTTTTTTATTTATTCTGAATATACATTGAAACCGTATCGAATTTTTGCGTTGAAAGCAATTCTTCATACCTACTACACGTTCTAGAGAGAGTAAGAGGCCCACATGATTTACTGTTCTGTAAATTCTTTCTAATTTAGAAAGAAAAAAGGCGTTTTCAACAACGCTATGAGGTTAGCGTGTCTACATTCATTTTGTCATATTAATATGTGTTTGTGATATGTAGGTTATCGTCGAGCTGCAGATGGTATCTTGGTCCTGAGGGATACTGCCACGCGAGAAAACAAAAACGCTGGCAGTTCTAGGAGCGTAAGAGTCAGCAGGCCTGAAGCACGTTTGTTCAGCATACCATCACACCCATTTCGGGAAAAGAAATAAACAAGCAAATATAGCGGGATGTCCCACTAACAATTTATTCGAGAAAGAACTAGAAAAGAACCCCGATTGCAGCCTGAATAAAAATGAAACTGCTTATTCAACGGAAGCCACTCCTAATGGTGGAAATGACTGTGTTGAAGAGTAGGTACATATATTAGGAAATAGTAATACACAAAGAGAATTACTACAGGGGGAAATTCGAAATTCTCATTAGAGAGACTTGGTAGCCGCGCGGAACCGAATGAATGATTTTTGAATGGAAACTTATACTTGGAAACATCACCTCTTTCCTGCCAGAGGCAACACTGATGGCGAAGTTTGAATTTTTATAACGGTTTGGATCGTCCTGCTCCTTTTAATTTTCTGTACTTCCTACATAGTGCATACATAGGCAGAGGAAATACTGTATTTTATTAAGAAATTTGATACTGAGTTTTCACTGGAAATGCACCTCTAGGGACTCCTGAATCAAAAAAAAAAAAATGTGCATATGTAAGAGAGAGAGAGAGAGAAAGCCCCCCACCAAAACTCAAAAACGAAAAGTGGCTAAACATCTAACTTGATACTTAAGTCCAGCAACTTCCAAGGATGTGACACGAAGAATTTTAAGAACGTTTCCCTAATCTTTCCATGGAAAAAAAATTAGAAAATGGTGAGTTTCTCAAAGATGGTTCTAAAATTTTTGATTAAAATATGCATATTAAGGATATCTATATGAAAAATGAAATGTATAACTTGAAGTTGTTGGAAATAGCCTCTGATGCCTTCTTCATTCTGAACTAATTTTGTATAACTGGTAAATCATGAGAGATAGACAAAACTTCTACACAAAAATGTAGATCTCGTCAAAACACATAACCTATGTCCTTTACATTTTTGTTGTAGAGCTAAACATTTCCGAGATATTGCTTGTTGTAAATTTAACTTTTCAAATACTTATATTTTTCTCAAATGGAAAGTTTTTCCTTCATATTTTTTCATTCCGGTCAAACAAAGAGAACGGATTTTAAATCCTATCACATAGTGACCGCCTTTCAAAAGGGTTGAATATTGTATTAGCTTATTGCATTTTCTTATTATTTTTTGTACAAGGAAATAATATGTAATGAACCTTTCTGCTAATGTTTATTTTAAAAAAGCGTGAAATGAATAGATTATAACTCTTATAATAACAGTTTGTTGCAGCATATGTAGAGTAAGTTATGTGAATGTAGCACATTAGATTTTTACTTTCTCTACACATACTATGTACATAGTGTATAGAGGAAGTATTGTATTCCACCCAAAAATTCGATACCAAGATTTCACCGGAAATACATGTTTTAGGAGCCCCTGAATATTAAAAAAAAAAAAAAATTACAAAAAAGTCCGTGTGTGTGTGTGTGTGTGTGTGTGTGTGTGTGTGTGTGTGTGTGTGTGGCTGTGTGTCTGTGGACAGCATAGCTCAAAAACGAAAAGACCGTTGAGTACCAAACTTGGTATTTAAGTTTCGTATCTTTCAAGGATGCAACACGAAGATTTTCAAAAAAAATTTCCGCCACTCCCAACTACCCTTTACATGGAACTTTTTTCGAAACTTTTGATTTTCTTAAAAATGGCTCTAACGATTTTGATTAAAATTTTGTATATTAAAGATGTTTACCTAACAAATGAAATGTATAGCCTGAATTTTCTAGGAATAGCCTCTGAAGACTACTTTATTCTAGATGAATTTTACGGAATTTTGCATAACTACAAAACCGTAAGAGATAGACAAAAACTTACCACACAAAAAATGTAGAGCACGTTAAAACACAGACTTTATGTTATATCTATTTTTTCGTGGAGTTGATCGTGTTTTAGATATTCGTTGTTTTTGGTTTGAGCTTTGAAAAACTTACTTTTCTCAGACAGGAATTTGTCAACTCGTGTCCATAGAAACAAAAGAGCTTCAGTCACATAGCAACCAGCTTTTGACTATCACTTCAACCTATGGTACTCCCCTATTTCGCCTTTAAACATGTGATCATATGATTGATTAATCATGGATTTTCTTATTTGGATACTGTGAGAAACATCTGCCGTGAATGAAGACAGTACGACTCGTACATTATTTTTAAGATTTGTTTGCTGATTTCACTCCAAATAATGTTTGATATATGCTAACTTTTATTTTTATAGTTTTGTTTGTATACTAGCAGTTACACATTGACTCATTTACACTATTTATATAAGGGAAAATGGAAATATAAATAATTTAATTTTTTATTACCTTCTCTACACGTACTATGTACATAGAGTATAGAGAAATTATTGTATTCCACCCAAAAGTTCGATACGAAGATTTCACTGGAAATACATGTTTTGGATCCCCCTGAATCCCCCAAAAAAGGCAATTTGAGGAAAAAGGCCCACATGTGCATGTGTGTGTGTCTGTGGACAGCATAGCTGAAACGACAAATCCGTTAAACATCAAACTTGGTATTTAAGTTTCAAAGAGGCGACACGCAGATTTTCAAGAAAATTCCCCTATCCCCAACTACCCTTTACGAGGAAAATATGTTGATTTTCTCAAAAATCGCTATAACGATTTTGATTAAAATATTGTATATGAAAGACATTTACCCGACAAATAAAATGTGTATCTTGAATTTTCTGAGAATAGCCTCTAAAGATTACTTTATTCTGGATAAATTTTACGAAATTTTGCATAAATGGCAAACCGTAAGAGATAGAAAAAAACTTATCGAACAGAAAATTTAGAGTTCGTTAAAACACACAATTTATGTTATATACATGTTTTTCATGAAGTTGAATGTTTTTGAGATATTCCTTGTTATTGCTTTCAGCTTTAAAAAATGTATACTTTTCTCATACGGGAATTTGACAACTCCTGTACTTACAAACAAAGGAACTTCAGTCACATAATAACCAGCTTTTGACTAGTACTTTAGCCTATGGTACTCCCTTATGTCCCTTCTACTTACAAGACAAATAATATTTCTGCTAATTTTTTCTCGATTATCATGAAGTAAAGAGAGGCATAAGCTTTTTAACAATAATTTGTTGCAGAAATGCAGAGAAAGTCATGTGAATGGAACACAACAGATTTTTGTTTTATTTCGTTTTTTTTTCTTTTGTGTATTAACTTCCTTTAACCTGTGGTTCGTAATATCGGACGACGAATAAAATCGGCGAAATGATGTTCAAATAATTTCTCTGGTCATGGAGCGTAAAGTTACCCGACATTAGTCTTTTTAGAGCCAAATATCCCACCTCCACACTACCGATTGTTTAATCATATGAAAAATAAAATATTTATCTTTCTTCTTTGCAGCTGTTTAATATTTCTGCGTTATTTAGTATCATTATGTGAATGAACAAAATCGAATGTTTGTGACTTGACATGCACATTAACGGCTTTGTCGTGAATAAATGATAGAAAGGCGAACATACTTTTACTATTAGATTTATGTGTGTATTTAGAAAATTTCTAATTTTTATTTTCTCTACGCGTGCTATGTTCATGGTGTACACAGTAGGTATTGTATTCCACCAAAATGCATATCAAGATTTCGTCGAAGGTATGTGTGTGCGTGATAGAGAGAGAGAGAGAGAGAGAGAGAGAGAGAGAGAGAGAGAGAGAGAGAGAGAGAGAGAGAGCAGTAGAGTTCCAAACGATAAGTTGGTTAAATGCCAAATTTGATATATAAGTTCAGTTATCTTTCAAGGATGCGACACGAAGATTTTTAAGAAATTCAACCCATCCCTACTACCGTAAAATTTTGATTTTCTCAAATATTAATAAAGATGTTTAAGATATTTTCAAGACGAACGAAAGGTATATCTTATATTTTCTGGGAATAGCCTCGTGGAAGACCTCTTCATTCTAGATTAATTCTGTATACTTTTTGTTTAACTACTAAACAGTAAGAGATAGACAAAAACTTACTTGACAAAAATTTAGATCTCGTTAAAACACACAATTTATGTCATTTTTTGTAGTGTTAAACGTTTTTGAGATATTGAGACTTATTGGTTTCAGTTTTTGCTACTTAAACTTTTCTGAAACAGAAAGTCTTTTCCTTATGTCTCTCTTTTATTTACCCCTAGCAGGCAAAGAGATATTTCACATAGCGACAGGCTCTTAAAAGTGTTTCACTATCGCTTTAGCCGTATTTCCCTTCTAGTTACAAAGAAAAAGGAATAAGAAAATTGTGCTAATGTTTATCATGATGTAGATAAAATGATCTTTTGTAATAAAAGTTTGTTGGCTTAATAGCTAGAGAAATCTAATCGTGGATCGATTTTTCCATCATCGACATTTCTCAAAATTCAGTTACAGAAATTTACCCTACTCTGGTAATTACGTGATAGCAATTACTGGACAACAGTAACCTTGTATGAGTTTTAAAAATGTTGTTGCTTTCCTTGCTGAAACTCTCGAAATGTCAATTTCTTGTGCAAGGCACCTAGAGCTTTTCGAGGTGACCGTCCTAACCTGTCTTCGATTTCATTTAATTTCTGCTCCGTAAGCACACGCCTGTTTACCTTTCTTTTCCTATCACAAATTGATCCCGTCTCCCTGAATTTATTTACAAGCAAAATAATTGCATCTCTACTCGAAACACGCACGCCAGGAAATTTAATTTCAAATTACCTTACAGCCCCCCTATAAGATGATCAAGCACATACGTATCGTACATAAAGCACTCTTTGTGGTACTGCATGCTGCATTTTGAAAGCACTTCAAGCAAAACTAAACATTTCTAATGTTATTCACGTGTGAACTGGACTCAAACAGAAGTAAGGCTGACGCACGTGTGACGACAGAACGGATGTAGGGAAACGCAGTGAAGGTCACACGGGCCGTGCAACTAGCGGCCGAGACTTGAAACAAACGTACTGTATAATAACTATTAATTTAAATAATATATTGTGCATACTGTTGATTTTTCAAATTTCACACATTCATCACCTTAATTCATGTAAACTCCAAATTGTTCATCAATTGATAAACCAAAACGGGTAGAGTTTCCAATAATGCTATCCCATTATGACGACAATGTTTTTCTCAATCACGCCATATTCTGAGATGAAGTCATCTTTTACATGTCTGATAAAATGCACCGGCATAACTATAGAATATGGGGAGAAGAAGATCCGTGTGTCATAATGGAATACGAACGTAATAGTCACAAAGCTAACTTTCTTTTTCGCTGAACGCAGTTGCGGGAACATTTCTATACATGCTGGAGAACTGTGCATATCATTTCTAAACCGTGGATTGAAAGATGAGAGTTCAATGTTAGGTCACCAGATTCGAGCCTCCCTAGAGGGTAAGTAAAAATGCATGTTGATCGAATCCGTGTACAAGACCTGGCTGACCTCCAAAGGTGAATTATAGACGCTTGTGCTTCCGTCACAACAGTAATGCTGCAAGGCGATTCCATTGTTCAGGCCATCAGTGATGCGCTTATGGAGATCTATTGAAAATCTAACATAAAGTCCGTTATTTTATTGCTATTAATAGAGGAGATACTCACGCCTGTCATTTGTAATAATTCAGCGGGTCCACAATATACAAGGATAAAATCTCGTATGGTTAAATTTAAACATTTTCCTCTCAATTTCATCATATTTATTATCTACTTCAAGGCTCAGAGGTCGTTTTTCCTTCAAGTCTGCCCATTTTCCCTTTGACTTAAATTCGTAAAGGCATCTAACCGGTGTAAAAAATCATTCTTAATATGCGATGAAAGCATATTTGTTTAATTTTACAGATTATGGTCTTTTAAGTCAGTTGCGCGTAGCTTGACTCGTTTAATTTAATTTCGCACTTGGCTCTTACAGTATATCCAGCCACATGTGGTGTGAATTTCATTTCAGCTGTTTCAATAACTCTCTCGGTAGTTGTTTTTATATTCATTTTCCAGTTTTCGAACCCATATATTAACACTGGTAAAGCCATTGTTCGTAAGTTATGAGTAATTTTACTTTCTCTAGCACGCAAGTACATACAATATATATAGTAGCTAGATTGTATTCCACCCAAAATTCGACGTGATTTCACCGGAAATATATGTTTTGAGGTCCCCTGAGTCCAAAAAGCATTGTTAGTAGAAGGTCGGTTGCGTGTAAGTGTGTGTCTGTGTGTGTGTGTGAGTGTGTGCAGTATAAATCAAAACCAAAGTCGATTTAATACCAAACTTGATATTTAAGTTCAGTATCTTCCAAGGATGCGACATGAAGATTTTCAAGCAAATCCCCATTCCCAACCACCCTTTACATAGAACATTTTTCGAAAATTTAAAATATCATATGTCTAAGATATTTTCATGATGAAGGAAATGTAAATCTTGAATTTTCTGAGAATAACCTCTAAAGACCTCTTCATTCTGGATGACTTTTGTATTGCTTTTGTATAACTGGTAAACCGTAAGAGATAACAAAAACTTACTATACAGCAAATGTAGATTTCATTAAAAGATACAATTTATGCCATATATACTTTTTATAGAGTTGAGTGTTTCCGAGATATTCCGTGTTATTGGTTTCAATTTTCTCTTAATCTGGCAAGCAAAGAAAATGAAGTTTTAATTGTTTCACATAGCGACTGACTTTTAAAGGATTTCATTAACGCCTTGTATAGTGTATTCCCTTATATTTCATCTTATCACAAAGAAGCAAGGAATAAGATCAATTCTGTAATGTTTATCTCGATTTGCACATGTAGATAAAATAACTTTTATTTTGTAAGAATGGTTTGTATACCTAACAGCTAGAGAAAGTTATATGAATTGAACATATCGGATTTTTTCATTCATCTAAAATGTTCAATTCTATTCTAATAGCATAATTTCTCAGAGAGTCTAAACTTGTGCAGCATTTTGTTTTCCTTAAGAATACCACTTCATTACTTTGTACTTTATTTTGAATTTTCTTTAAATTTATCCATCATTCCGATCCATAAGCCAGAATAGGCTTAGTCATTGTTTTGTAAACTTTAATTCTACTCTGTTTTCTTGTTTTATTTGTTAAAGTCCGATGGATGGTGCCGCACATAATTTTGGAATTTTAATAGTTTTTTATGAATATCTTCTTCAGAATAATTTTTTATATTGATATCACAACTTTGATAGCTAAAATTGAAAAAAAAAAAGTTCCAGTGGTTTCACTTCTAAAGAAATGGAAATGGAGTTCCACTTATGGACGCTCTTCAACTACAGTGGCTATCAGCGTCCCATTCTACTTTGAACGTGAAAAATCGCTTAATTTTGCTCAGAGGCCTCCTTATCAGGCTTGAGGTCCTTTTACGTGCCGTAAATCTAAGACACGGGACCAACGGTTTTACTTCCCTTCCGAAGGAAGCCATGCTAAGGATTGTTACGCCTGAAAAAAACCCATCGTTCTCCGTCGGCTTTGAACCCGCGACCTTGGGTATATGAGGCTAGCTTGGTAACCATACACCTTCCCCTCTAAAATAACCATCGAACATATATGTGATTGTTCTTAAAATACAAGTATTTTAGTTTTCTATGCACAAATAATAAATGTTTTAATTTATATTGTGATTTATTTTATGGATTTACCAAAGTTCGCTACTTCTTTATAATTGATATAAATATTAAATAATTTAGGTTACACTGTACACTTTTCTGGTATTTTTATTTACTCACATGTCTTCAAAATTTTTGCGGCTTTATAAACTTTTTGTTGTTTTTATTAAATGTTGTGGTTAACATTTTCTTTCAAAATTTTCCATAACCATTTTCTATTTAAGCAGTCAATTTATTTAACATAATCAATAAAGGAAATGGTGATTTGAAGGTTAAAATTATATTTTTTATTTTTTTTAAAAATATTTGTTGCAGAATAAATACATTATCAGTTTTGGAGCGTCCAGGTCTAAAACCACATTGCTCTTCATTTAGCAGCGTTTCTGAAGCCATTCTAAGTCAAAGAAACATTAACAAAGGTGTAATTGCATTATATAGAAAGGAAAGCATTACTTACACGGATGCACCAAACTCGACTTAGCTGAGACTTGGTTCTTCTCCTATAATGCTATTAGCATGGAGGTAGTAAAGGCAGCGCAGTGATCATGAATACGTGGACGTGTTTCGCATCTCAATCTGCGATTAAAGGATATACCTTGAGCACGTGAACAGACCTCAGCTACGCACATGAACTCACATTGGTAACCATCTGACGTGTCCTTGCGCTAGAAGGTCAAAGGATGTTTTCTTTTTTCTCTTTTGAGGAAAACAGTACTCATGGTGCATCATTTAAACTCGAACTGCATACGAAGTACATGAAAATCTTATCCATAGGTATCAATCTAACTTGTGGGTTAAATTATTTATATTTTAATGGTTTTAAGCATTTTCCCCCTTAATGAATGTTTTAATCAGTAAATGCATACTGATTATTTCTAGTTGGCCTTAGAAAATATGATCTCTGAGGTGTATATGAAGTCCATATATGTTATGTTTTGCTTTTTATACTTCTTACGCTTTTTATATTTTTATTATAAACTTTGTAAAACCTTGATTTTATTTTATTTATTCCCAATGTTCATAATGACAAAGTATAGTAAATTAACATGTGGTTGAGCTGTATGAATTACAATGCTGTGCTAGTGTTAAATTTTTAAAATAAAAAAAAGTAAAGGCAATACAAAAAATTGTTGCTGAATTCGTGAAAATGTTTGTGGCTACATCAGATTAGATTAAAAGACAGTTTCAGAGAATGCCTGCAATAAATACTTTTAAAGCAGTTAGGTTCTTTATATGAAGGTCTAGAACGATGAAGACATCTCGATAATTTGAGAAACACATGGAAAAACAATCGCACTTCTCCTGTACATGCAATGATGTTACGACTGCATAGATGATCATTTTTGCTCGTGATTTCTTGCGCAGCAAAGAGCAAGAATGCCTCATAGTTGGCTGGTAAGCCTACATAAAAGTCTCTCTACAAAGAAGGAGCAGTGACCATTTGGAAAGAGAAAGCACACCACAGCGTTCCAGAGGTGGTTGGTTACATTGCTAATAATACAATGACCAGCTCACTACCCTACAGGCGCAATAATGAGTATCATTAAACGTTTGCTCTGACACTTGCTAACAATCTGACTATGAACACAACACACCTTGTGTGTGCATTTGAATGTTATGATTCTGGTGTCAAGATAAGAGCGAGTATAATAACTCTTATTTATATGCCACATAAATACAGTAACCATACCGAGTCAATACGTATAAACTCCTGACACTAGAGGGGCGTTATTTATGTCGTCTCATCGTCAGTTATTAGAAACCTTAAATTTGCTTTATTACTTTCTCCATACGCACTATGTACATAGTGTATAGAGAAAGTATTACACTCCACCAAAAATTCGATACCGAGATTTCACCGGAAATATATGTTTTAGGTTCCCCAATATCCAAAAAAAGCATTTTCACAAAAATGTCCGTGTGTGTGTGTGTGTGTGTGTGTGTGTGTGTGTGTGTGTCCGTGTGTCCGTGTGTCTGTGAACACGATAACTCAAAAACGAAAAGACGGTAAAATACCAAACTTGGTATTTAAGTTTAGTATCTTCCAGGGATGCGACACGAAGATTTTGAGAAAAATCCCCCCTCCCCCAACTACCCTTTACATGGAACTTTTTTCGAAAATTTTGATTTTCTCAAAAATGGCTCTAACGATTTTGATTAACATTTTGGATATTAAACATATTTACTTGGCAAATGAAATGCATATCTTGAATTTTCTGGGAATAGCCTCTGAAGAGTAGTTTATTCTGAATGAATTTTATTAAATTTTGAATAACTGCTAAACCGTAAGAGATGGACAAAATCTTACTCCACAAAAAATGTAGAGCACATTAAAACACACAATTTATGTTATATACATTTTTTTCGTGGAGTTCGTCATGTTTGTGACATTCCTTATTTTTGGTTTCTGCTATGAAAAACGTATATTTTTCTCATACTGGAACTTGTCAACTCCTATCCATATAAACAAAGGAACTTCATTGACTAGCAACCAGCTTTTGACTATCACTTTAACCTACGGTTGTCCCTTATTTCGCTTCTACTTACAAGGATGCGAGTAATAAGACTATTTCTGCTAATTTTTTCTGATTAGCATAAAGTAAATAGAAGTATAAGCTTTTTAAGAATTATTTGTTGCAGGGATATGGAGAAAGTCATGTGAATGGTACACATCAGATTTTTTTTCCATAACTATCTCACTTTGACATAAAATATGACTCAAGTACCCATGCAAAACAAAACACTTATGTTCTGTCAAATAAATAAGAGATACGAATCAAGAGATAAAATTATTATTAAATGTAGCTGTGCTGAACTTAGTGATTGGAATTATTTTCATGAATCATTAACATTTTAGAGCATTTTCCCATAATCATAGTGCTATAAAAGCTTCAGCATTGCATAACCATCTGAATATTATGAAAGTTTTAAAATTTTAGCCTTATCTAAGTTAATTCCGTGTACCAGGTGTCCAACTGGGCCGTATTTGATGCGTGTAGATATTCCTTCGAGTGTTAAAAGAGTTGCAGAACTCAACGGGGTTATTTAAAGTTAAAACCGATTAGCGGGAAACTATCAGAGCAATCTTCCTTTTACCCCCCTTACTTATCTCAGAGACGGTGAGACTGATTGCCCTAATTGAGAGGGGTAAACGAAGGTATCTTATGCTAATTCCTCCTCTGGCCGATTTTAACTTAGAATAGCCCCGTTGAGTTCCGCAACGCCCAAAAGAATATCTACGGGGCAGATGAGCCACCGTGTATATAGAAATGGCAACACAATACATTTTAGTTGCTGTGTGTAAGAAAGGTAAATTACATCCCAGAGACTAACGGTGATGAAATATTATAAAGACACCTTTAAGATTACGATTAACACGCTAAATACGTGACGAATTTATATACCATGGAGAGAATGCAATGCGTATAATGAGTAATCACAATAAAGGCTTTGTAATAAATTTGTTTTAGTTGATTGTTTAGCAGTCGCGTAAGACGATAGTGTATTCAGTACTCGCGTTGCCATCTTCAACTTTCAATTAATTCGTTGTATACAAGAGGAACATTAAGCAACGGACGTTTTGAGGGCCAAGTGGGTTTATATATATTACGAAACTATATGCTAATGAACCAGGTAATTAAATCTGCTTAACTTAATTTAATATTTTTATAATCTATAACCCATAATCAGATTTTAATTATGCTGTGAAATGGCAAGATTTACAACATTCTCGCATAACGATATCAAAGCAATACGAAACAATACAAAGACAAGAGATTAATTTTTTTTCTCTACACGTACTATGTACATAGTGTATACAGAAGGTTTTGCATTCCACCCAAAAATTTGTTGCCGAGATTTCACCGGAAATACACGTTTTAGGGTCCCCTGTATCCATAAAAAGCATTTTTGGAAAAAGGTCCGTGTGTGTCGATAAAATACTAAACTTTGTATTTAAGTTAAGCATCATCCAGAGATACGACACGAAGATTCTGAGAAAAATCCCCCCACCCCAAGCTAACCTTTACATGGAAAACAATCAGACAATTTTGTTTTTCTGAAAAATGGCTCTAACGATTTTGATTAAAATTTCTTATATTTAAGATATTTACATGACACAAAATGTATATCTTCAATTTTCTGGGAATATCCTCTGAAGATCTCTTTATTCTGGATGATGAACTTTTTTTTAATTTTGCATAACTAGTAAACCGTCAGAGGTAGACAAAAGCTTATAGCACTGAAAATGTAGATCTCATTAAAGCACACAATTTATGTCATATACATTTTTTTCGTGGAGTTGACCGTTTTAGAGATATTCTTTGTTATTGGTTTCAGTTTTAAAATACTTAATTTTTTCTCATACTTATCAGCTCCTGCCAACGTAACGAAACATATTTCAACCCCATATCAACCACATTTTAAAACATTTGACTGTTAGTTTAGCCTAGTTTAATCTCTTATTTCCCTTCTACTTAATAAAGAACTAAGTAATAAGCGGTTCTGCTAATGTTTATATCGATTAGCATGAAGTAGATAAAAAAATAAGTTTTTTTACAATAATTTGTTACAGAGATGTAGGAGAAGTGATGTGAATTGAACACATCATCTTTTTTTATGTTGCATTTGGGATCGAAATGTCTGATACGTGTGTCTCGATTCCGTTTCAACGACTAGACAGTACTTTATCGACATGCACAGAAAATAGCTTCTATAGTGTTTGCCAAGTGCCGATATTAACAACCTTATTCACGTAATATCGTGAAATTTTAACAATGCAATTTAAACAAATTGCTCTATTGATTTATTTTTACTTTGTCTGTAATGAGTAGCTAGAGAAGGATTTGTGTTCCACCCAAAAATTTGATGTCGTGAGATTTCACCGGAAATATATGTTTTGAGACCCCCTAAGCTCGAAAGAAAAGTATTTTTATAAAAAAGGTCCTTGTGTGTGTCTGTGAACAGTATAGAACGAAAAGATCATTAAATATCAAACTTGTTATTTATGTTTGGTAGCTTTTAAGGAAGAAGATTTTTAATAAAATCCCCCCTCTAAACACTACCCTTTACATGGAAAAAACTTTTGAATACCTTTTTTTTTATTTTCAAAAATAGCTCTAACGATTTTGATTAAAATATGTATATTAAAGATATTTAAAACATAAATAAAATATAAATTTTTTCCTGGGAATAGGTTCTGCAGACCACCTTATTCTGAACGAGGTTTGCAGAATTTTGTATAACGGTTAAACTGTAAGAAATAGACAAAAACTTACTCAACAAAAATGGAGATCCTAAAACACATAATTTATGTCACATACGTTTTTCTTAGAGTTCACCGTTTACGAAATATTTCAATTTGAAATCACCTAACATTTCTTAAACTGGACCATGCGGAGCGAACCGAATTTGAATTGTGTCACATAGCGACCAGTTTTTAAAAGATTTGACTATTGCTTTAACTTAGTGATTTCCCTTATTTACCTTCTACTTATAAGGAAGAAGGTACTAAAACCATTTCTGCTAATTCTTATCACGATTAATATGAGTGGGTAAAAGTGTAATCTTTTGTAAGAATAGTTTATATATGGAACAGTTAGAGAAAGTTTTTGAGTGGCACATATGTTTTCTTAGAAAATATCTCTTTACATTATAAATTCATTCACTATCTGCATGGTGTACTCTCTTCACATTTAAATATCCTTCAGGAGGATTTAAATTATTAGTATTAAGAAAATTTGAAAGGGAATTTAATATTTAATTAATTTTTAAAATGTTTCCTTTCTAGCATTTTTTCTGCATTTTTCATCGTTGCAAATATGTGCAATGTAATTTTAAATAAATCTGTTTACAATTTGAACATAAATTCTTCGGAATTCAACAAAGAAATATAAGAATATATGTTCCATAGTTAAAATCCTTCTATGTCTATTGCTTTATTAAGAAACAAAATGTTTAAAAATGTTTAAAGTGTTTTTAAATATTTTTGTGAACGTTTTATGGAAAACTGTGGAATGCATACAAGTTGAAGTTAGAAATAGTTATACTTTTCCAAAATGCTCATATTGAGAGGCTTCCCCTCCTAAAATTGAATATGTTTAAAATTTATATTGAATAAGTTAAAAACATTTGCAACCAAAACTTAATTATCCATTAAATGTGCATAGGATAAAACTGTGGTATAAAGTTCAATTATATTAACTGGAAAGTATGCAATTTAGTATTTCCAATGGAGTATTCCCTTGCTAGTTTTATTTATTTGAGTTTAGTTCTGCTATAGCGCTACACACTGATGTACAGTATGTATATTCCTCATATATCTTTACTTCTTTCCTAAAATTTCAATTTTTCAGTTATTGGTATGTATGTAAAAAAAAAAAAACTGTAAGAAAAGAAAAAGGAGAAGGAATGATAGTTTCAAATTACCGAACAAAATATGCTCTTCCTTATACATTTTTCACTTGAAAATAATTTTGTTACGTAAAGGTAGATAGATAGATAGATAGATAGATCGTTTATTAGTCTGTTGAATACAATTATTCATGACTTCGTCAGTAAACTACACACATCAATCATACATTCTATTGTCACATATTTATATTATAAAACTCGTCAACAGTATACAGAGGATTAACCGTCAATATTGATCTGAGCCTCCTCTTGAAGCCCTGAAGCGAAAGATGTCTTATGTGCATAGGTAAGAAGTTGAAAAGTTTTAGTGAGATATAACAAACTATTTACACCTACACTATATTTACTTTTGGGTATATAAATATTTGAGTTCTTCCGTGTTGGGTAATTATGTATATTGTCGCAGGTAGTAAAATCATTAATATTTTTCTTGACATACAAGAGGCAGGCCAGAACGTACATTGACGGTAAAGTAAGAATAGCAGATTGAATAAAAAGTGGTTTACAATGAGTCCTGGGTGAAGCTCCATAAATTAACCTTAAAGCTCTCTTCTGTAAAATGAAAACTTGTAATGCTGAAGCGTGGTTACCCCAGAGCAAAAGTCCATAATTCAGATGGCTATGAATGTGTCCGTAATAGGCCGCAATTAAAGATTCTACATTAATATTGTTCTTTAGTATTCGTAGCATGAACAAACCCTTACTTACTTTTTTTACAACATACATAACATGAGTTTGCCAGCACAAATTTGAGTCAATATGCAAACCTAGAAATTTCACATTTTTATGGTCATCTGAATTTATTCTCCTTAAACTAAAATGTAATGTCTCTGTTTTTGAACTGTTTAAAGTCAAATTATTAGCATTACACCAAGTTTGGACACTATTATTTAACTCTTTAAGTTTTGAGATTAATATATCTGTTCTTGACTCAGTAATGTTAACAGCCAAGTCATCTGCAAACATATATGTCTCTGAGTAACAACTGTGAATAAAATTAGGAAGATCATTAATGTAAATTATGAACAATACCGGTCCCAATATGGACCCTTGAGGTACACCATGCTTCAAGAGTTTGAAAGAGGAAACTTTACTACAATTTAAAAACACTGCTTGGTACCTATTACTAAGATAAGAGGACAGAAGGTTTACACTAATATCATTAAAACCATAAAATGTTAACTTATGTTGAAGCGTTTTATGAGAAACTGTATCAAAAGCCTTCGTGAAATCATAAAATCTACTACAAACTACATTACCAGACTCAATGCCAGAAAGACAGCGTTTATAGAACAGGGTTAATGCATCTATAGTACTATGGGATGTCCGAAACCCAAACTGTTGCTTACTTAATAAAGAGTTTTCTTCAAAATATTTATAAATTTGTTTATTAATTAAAATCTCAAAAACTTTTGACATAGTTGGTATAATGCATATAGGCCTATAATTTCCGTAGTCTGCTTTATTACCATTTTTAAACACTGGAATCACTTTTGCATATTTAAACGCATCGGGAAACACACCAGAATCAATGCAAAAATTAAAAATATGCGTAAAGGGGTTCTAATATATGGATGGCTGCCAATTTTAGTATTTTGGAATTTATACCATAAATATCAAGAGAAGTGCTATTACTTAAACTGAGTATAGAAGCGTATACTTCGTCTGCACTGACATGTTTAAAGGAAAAGCTGTTATCAGCTTTGGACATATTTTCCAGAAATGACTTTGGCTTACTAGGAGGTATGCTGCTCACAAGTTCTTCTACTTTGTTAATAAAATAATAATTACATACTTCAGGGTCTAGCTCTGGAGTTGAAAGTTTCGAATTTTTGTTAACTATGCTGTTAATAACAGACCAAGTAGTCTTTGTTTTGTTTTGAGAATCCTTAATTAAACTAGAAAAATAATTGATCTTTGCGTTTTTTAAGCTCTCCTGATACAGTTTCTTAGCTTTAATATACTTCATCTTAATTTCAGAAATGCCATAGTGTACATAAAGATTGTAGTATTTCAGACATTGCATTTTAAGTTTATGGAGCGCCCCATTATACCACCTTTTATGCTTAAGTCCTCTTTTATGTTTTGTTTTAAAAGAAATTAAAGGAAAAGCTACATCAATTATATCAATAAAAACCGAAAGAAAGTAGTTAACTTTATCATTTAAATCAGCCATGCTATATAAATAAAACCAACACATTTGACTTAATAACAGAGTAAAATAGCAGCCTTTTTGATCATTTATAACACTTTTTAAAAGTACATTATTGTGGTTATTGTCATCATGCACACTAAGTCGGTCAACATCTACGACAAGTTTTATAGCGTCATGATCAGAGAAAATTGTAGGTAAAACACATGCTTTACAATCATCATCATAAATATTGGTGATCACATTATCAATACAAGTGCCAAGATTATTAAGTATACCAGGACGTGTGGGAGTATTAAGTGTCTAAGTCCAAAACTTTTAAATAAATTAACAAGTTCCCGTATTTCAACAGCATCAGAGCAGAAGTCGCCATTAAAATCACCACTTAATATGATGTTGACTGACTTGCTAAACTTATAAAACAAAGGCACAAAAATGTCGCTAAGACATATTAAAAATCATTAAAATTTGTTTTATCTGGTGTTCTATAGAAACTAATACAAATTAAATTGCTATTATTTATATATGACGAGCATGTTTCAAACATATTTTGTTTGGTAATGATTTTCAGGTCAATCCCCTTGCTGGCCGCGATTCCATCACGTACAAATATAGCAGAGCCCCCATGCATTTTACTAGACGGTCTACAATAACAGTCGACCAATTGCAAATCAGGAATTTTCAATAAAATTAGCTCATCATAGCACAACCAGTGTTCAGTAATACATAATATGTGTACATCTAGTTCATTTATGAGAACCGAGATGTAATTTAATTTATTTGTTAGGCTTTGAGAATTCCAATATAACAAATTTATATTCGATTTAGACACCAACTTATAGTCCCTATCACCATAACTTAGTCATTCTTTCGGGGGTATTTTTTCATTTGACCCAAAATGTTGGTCTGGTCTAAGTTTACCATAGAAGTGAGAGACAAAGCAACCTACTGGCCAATATTTTGAATTAAACATTTCGTCAAACAGTTTTTCATCAACTTCAATATGAAATGAAGCGTACGTATCGTACTTAGTCTTTAGTTTAGTGATTTTTATGGATTTCAAGTTAAAGCTACCTAAATGCTGTGCCATTTCATCAACTGTGACTTTTGGAGCCAATCTACTTACGAACATAGCCTTTGTTTTCTGCGCTACTTTAATACTGTTAGCAGCACTCGTTCCACACAACACTGTTTTATGAGATGGCTTATTTCCTATGTTTCGTTTCTTTTTATTTACCACTTCTACCCAATCACTTGGGGACATTTTAGAAGCACTAATATCACTATTTGTTGCACTTTGTTTCACTTTATCTCGAATGGGACACCACGGTTATTTGCTGAATTATCACCAGAATGAGCAGCGTGATTTTGTTTTCCGAAGGTCCACTAACAGAACACAGTGTTTCTGCCGCACTATTTTTATTCGATTTCGTCAGCAAGTCTATATTTGGTTAAGTAGTTTAATTTACCCTCCGAGTTCTTCTATAATACAGTCTTTCTGTTTTAAAATGTATTTCAGAATTTGAATATCTATTTTGCCATCACTGTCTGTTGAAGCAGTTAAAGCATTATAAAATGCTTCGTCTTTATTTCCATCACTTTCACAACACTTAATGATGTTGTCGTCCAAAAATGTTATGTTACTAGTCAATCTTGCACAACTGTTGTGGAGATAATTCTCACAATCAACACATTTTAAACCAGTAGCCACTTTGTTTTTACACACGCACATATTTGCACTGTTGGTTACTTTACTAGAGCTAGCGATTCAAGGTTAAGGCTACCACAACAGTATACAGAGCGCAGAAGAGACGTCCGTCCGCCACGAAGGCCAGAGAAATAAAAATACATATACATATATTGCAACCAAAATATTTATACATATAGACATTTTTGAGGAAGATATTCTGTAGAAGAATTGAGATAAATATTAATTGAACAGAAATTCCGGAAACCTCAGCAAAACCCAAAGCATAAATAGTCCAGTTTTGAGCATTTAGGTCCCCGAATACGCTCTTCATAGGCAATTAAGCCAGCTAATCAGCAAAATCCGCTGATCAGATCTGATTGGAGAATAATCTCATATCAAACACCGATTGGCCTTTATAGGACAGAAATATTACTGATCTCCAATCAAAGCCGACTTAATCGCCGATCAATTTTTGTTTTCCTGCAAACGGACAATAGCCCTCTTGTAATATATATCTCTCATATTATATAAGGTAAATTTATTAATAAATATTGTATGTTTATGATGAAAAAAATTCAAACCATATGTTAAATTATTTCTAGATAAGGACTCTTTAAATAAAATAAGTTAATGCCAGTTGATTTTTCTTTCACACATACCATGGAAAATTGTTAATCTGTTGTAAATTTAGTGGCGTGTTGACATGCAACAAATGGTGTGGATAGTGGTCCAGGAATAATTATGACAATATGGGTAGGATTTGTGAATTATAATAATTACCATGAGTTCAATCAAATTCTGAAGGGGGAGGGGAAATATTCCTATACCTGGCGTGAGAGAAGATAAGAGAAAAAGATTGAAGATAAAATCTCAAGAAGATCAGGCAGGCTTTAGCTTCGAATGTACCTGTATGCTTTAAATAAATTAGTGAAAAATTACATAGTGAAGGACAATATATACAATTAATCTTTATGGATTTGGAAAATACTTGCAATAGTATGTGACAGACAATAAAGAAAATAGGTGTTGATGGAACACTCATATCTTTTGTATTGAAAGTATTTGGAAGCGGTCAGACTGTAATAAAGATGGGAATAACTTCTCTAATTCTTAATCCAATAAAAGAGTTAGACAAAGATGTTGGATATTTCCAACACCGTTTACCGTTTAGGATATACTGCCAACATATATTAGAGCATTGGAATAGATCATGTGGTGGTATGGGAATACCAATAGGAGGAGGGGCAGTACACTCATTATTTGCAGATGATCAAGTGGTAGTGACCCAAAGCCGAAAGGATGTTAACTTTATGATAAGAAAACTTATGGAAGCATTTGAAATGTGGGAATGAGAATTAATATGAATAAAACAGAGTATCTTGCGATTAAGGTAGAGGAAAGGATATTAAGATAACTGAAGAGACTATTTAGCAGCTAAACAGTTTAAACAATAATTGCTGAACCAGAGATTGCTACATCGACGTGAATCACAGTGATACGGGCAAAAGCAAAAATTAAATACTGAATGCAGCCATATGAAACAATAATATTAGTAGATAAACAAAGACGAAAATTCTCCTAACAGTTGTAGAGATTATTCTTTTCGTAATTGGCTTACTCTTCCCATATTTATAGGACTAACACTCCCCTAAGACTTGCAAGCCAATGGCTAGGGGTCAGAAGTCTGTTGGGGAACCAACGGCACGAACCCACAGAATGGAGAACCTGTTACGAGGAGTTGGCCCGTAACCAGACATGAACACGAGGAAATGGATGATATGAAATGTAAGCGACATAGATGATTGGAAAGGTGATGATGGATCACTTTTTGGAATGAGTGGCGGCGGAAACCGCAACACGCGGAGAAAACTCGCCCAGACGCCGCTTCATCCACCACGAATCCCACATGCGGGCTCTTGAAATCGAGCCCGGGTCGCCTAGATAGGTCTAACCAGGCCGCCGCCTGTAGAGATTATATATATTAATCTAAGGGACCTTATAAAGTAGGTGATAATTATGTTTTCATTATATACTTAACTTTTAGAAATATTAGTCTGCACTTTAACCTTACTAATATATGAAAGACTTTAAGTTAAAACAAACTAATATATTTTATTCATTGGAATAAATTAAGATTGTTGTGTTTTAGTTATTAAATTAAATTGATTTAAGTAAAAAGAAAGAAAGAAAGAAAAAGTAAAGCCGGTGGAGATGGATGAAATCGTGGAGGAGTTAGAGTAATTAGACTTGAAGAAAAAGGAGGAATGTGGAAATAAGACAATATGAAAATGGAGGAGTCAGTTATAGTAAGGATTGAACGAGGGTGTTACAATAATACGGACATGTCAACCGAATGGATAAGGAGCATTTGCCTAGGACTTGTTGGAATGGTCGACTTATGGAAGGAGGAAGAAGGGATACCCTAGGGCTTCATGCAATCCAATATTAACCAGTTGAGAGAGAGAGAGAGAGAGAGAGAGAGAGAGAGAGAGAATACGTGGATTAGGACGACCAAGAAGGATGGAAGACGGCCTCCGCGGTCGAGTGGTCAGCGAGTTCGATTCCCGGCCCGGGTAGGGAGGTTTCTTTAACCAGAATTATTCCCTATCCCTCACAGAGTCTGGAAGTATGTATGTGAGAATGAATGTGTGGAGAAAAAGGAGGAAAGAGGAAAATAAAACGATTTAAACCCAACGTAAAAAACCGACAGACAACGAATTGTTTCTAATGCAAAGCTCCTGATATGATCTTAGATGTTAAAGCGATATATGTTAAAAAAATTATGGGAAATCGAAATTCAGGGTAACCTCTCATATGATACACTGTTGAGACAACCTCTGCTGAGATGCCCTCAAAAGAAGTAAAGACTTGCCCGCAGGATAGTGTGGGGGTACCGTGTTTGCCTCACATTCAACAGGACGCGAGTTTGAATCTCGCTTAGGGCGAGATGCCCGGATAAGGTTTTTTCAAGGTTTCCCCTTATCCTGAGAAGACGAATGTCGAGTAACTTAAAGCTCCATGCACGCCAAGATCATTTGAGAATCATTTCACCGATTTCATTCATGGTCCGATATGATCAACCAGGTTAAAGGACGTTTTGGTATTAAAAAAAAGTAAAGATTTCTTATTGTACAGTATATGGGGGTAATCATACATTCAAACCGAAACTCTGTAGATTCTTAAAAAGGTAAGCTTACTGAGATTATCAAGAATGTTTAGCTTAACACATATTTCAAGCCTGTGGATCGCAAGCTGTAATCCTCCAACAGTTTGCAACAGTGGTATTTAAATCTGTCACTAGTGTTCCATATGTGAAAGGATATTTCTGTATCCTCATTTAACCTACTAAAACACCTAGATTCGAAAAACTATTAATAACTATTATTTGTTTCCCTCTTTGTTGTATAAACACCGCCATTGTGTGTGTATATATAAAACATTTCAAGTTTTGTCCCAAAACGTCTGAAAAGTGCAAAATACTGGTATACTCGTAGAATGCAGCATTTAAGTTTAAAAAAATACAAAACCAAGCTCAATAATGTCAAATTAAAATTTCTGTAAAATCTAAATTGGCTCTTCCATTAGCCATGTACTAATGAAGGGAAATCAAACGAAAGATAACATATTTAAAATGTAAGCTTTAAAAGCATCCAACACCTTAACATGAGTTTATTTTGGAAATTTTAAATTTTGACGATATCTCTCTGAATTAATATTGTAACTTTGTGGTAATATTGTAACTATAATTGAGAATATAAAGAATAACCGAAGTCACCCTCATGTGCCAAAGATACGCCATGTTACGCTGATAAGAACTTTGTGTAGTAAGAACATTTTATCAAAATACAGTAAAGTATTATTTTTGTAACTAATTGTATTCTCTTTTTCGTAATTCTCTTCCACATCGCTAGGCATGTGTAATGCATAATACATTTCACGTTTATAGTGTGCTTATGTTTTTTTTTTTGTTTTTTTTTTAATAAAATACAGTTCCAGAATCTTGTCGGGGCTGTATTCCTTGTTCCTTTTCTTTCTTTTTTCTATTTCCCTACATATCCTCTGTTTTCCTATTTGTTTACTGTTTTCTTGATACTTACAAATACACGTACATATTCACAATTACAACCACACAAACAAATTCAAATTTATAACCTCTCACCAACCAAACTAATTCACCATAAGTAGCTTTATTTATTTAGTGGTATGTCTATGCTAATGTTGCATGCCTGATATTGTCCCCAATCATTCATTAGACAATACACAAAAGTATAACAATTACAGTATTTCAGTTTAGTTCCAAAAGACTCATCCTTCAGCTGTTCTGTCCATTGACCACCTCCATCTGTTTCTTACTTTCCATAAATATTTTCAAACACTTCTTAGTTCCAACTGGTCTTTGAAAATTTTTCCTGCTATTAACTCTTTATTCCTATTTGACCATTTTCTACAGATCATCTGTTCCCTCTAATGATCTGTACCTAAACTTTCACTCTAAATATTAAAAATACTTTATTGACAATGAAATGTTTATCAATATGATTTAAGTTTTATAATTTTTGCTTGAATTAATAGTATAAGCAGCTCTAAAAATGAAATCTTTATTAGATACGTAGAGTCAGACTGAAAACTTCAATGCCTTAGCCGACATTTGAATCACGGATCTCCCGGTCTCTAGCCGGTTGCTCTACCACTGGGCCACCACGGTATAGCATTAAATTTCTCAACTGTTTAGCATGTTTCCCGATAAACTACAACGCGATTTCAAATTGTTTTAAGATGACATACCCCAATGGCGACTTACAATGTCAGAAGTACTTTAAGTCCCGGGCCTCATAGTTTAGCCAACTATTATGGTCAATTATTGTAAATTTTATCTTTCTTTTTTTTTCACACAAGCCTTGTGTGGAACAGGAGTTGAATAAGTAGAGTCAGACTGAAAATTTCAATGCCATAGCCAGGTGTGTCTGAAAAAAAGAAATTACATTTACAAAATATTTATTATTTATATGTTTTGGAACCTAATTTCTTCATTAGTAATTTTATAAAATGTTTTAAGATAAACTAAAACATTTATTTAGTATAATAACAGGAATTAAGATTTTCAGTCAAACTGCAACAATATCTGCCCATACCCAAACCGGGAGTCGAGCTCAGGATCCCCTGTACCACTAAGCAGCAAAGCTAGGAACTTTAATGAGAGCGGACATGGGTACCGGCAATGTTTTTTTTTTTTTATTTTATTCCTGTATTCCTTTTTCTTATTCCTCTTCTGTTCCTTTCCCCCTGAATTTCCTTTGTTTACCGTTTTATGACAAATACACATACAGATATGCATTCATAAACACCTATGCGCAAGGCGGGACTTGAACACGCGATCCCCTGCGCCAGGAAGCACCAAAGCGTGGCACTTTAGCGCGCGTGGCCATGGGGACCGGCTGATGGGGTTGAAACAGATGCCGATCCCGCCGCCCTAAAGTGTCTCACTTCGGCGCTTCGTGGTGCACAGGATCGTGGATTCGAGTCCCGCCTTGGGCATGGGTATTTCTGTGTTTGTAAATGTGTCTATGTTTGTGTATGTATATGTAAAAGGAAAACGTTAAGAATAATAATATAGGAAACTGGAGAAAAAAAACAAAAAAAACAAACAAACAGCACACAGAAATGGAAGACCGATTACTCTGAAGAATTAAGTAACTTAGCAAAAGAGAATGGTGAAGACATTACATTGGCGAAATGTGCAACAATATTATCTAGTTTTTGCCTGCTTCGCCGCGCCCACACTTCTTTGTTTCTCAGCGCTCAGCATCCGCCATCTCAAGATGAGTTGTCACGCTCTTCACGTTTTCAGAAGGGCGCACGACTGTGGGTGCGGCACTACCGGATGTATCCCAATCTTCTTTAATGACTTTTCATCCGCTTATATAATATTGATAGTTGCATCCGCATTATAGAAGAATTAAAATGTCTTATAGCATTTTACAGCTTAAGGCCGAGAGAGAGAGAGAGAGAGAGAGAGAGGGATGGACAGACGGACAGACAGACAGACAGACAGATTTAATATGTCTTCAACCGTATTTCGAAAACAAAGGCTAGGTCTTTTGATCCGAAAACGACCCTTAGACCTTAATTTAACATGTATTAAAAACTACTTCATAGTGTGGCTTCACTTCAAAAATCATTGGCCAACTCAGTATTGGCCCATATTTATTCTAAGAAAACAATAATGTAGTAAGACAAACTGTTACAGTAAACAGGAAGTCTGCTACAACCTGTTATCCCTTGAGAAATCAGGGTATGGAAAAAAAGGTTTATGCAAGATAATGCTGCACTCCACATCTACGACTTAAAAATAATTAATTATGCAGATGTTTGGCAATCCTGTCATCAGTAGACACTTCCCAACAATATGGCCACCGCGATCTTCAGATCTCAAGCCCACCGAGTTTTAGAGCTTTGCAATAGAAATATGTCCTCACGCAAGAAATAACCCATATTCTAAGACATTATCTTCAAAATGTATTGTGTCGCAGACAATTCTAAACGCTGATACGGTATATCTTGTAAACGCCATTGTTTGTCTAACACTGTTGGTTGTTTGGACATATTCTCAATGTTTTGCTAACTTCATTGTTTGCCCAAAACTGTTATGTTTCTTTTCTTTTTCTGATTAAAATATTATGCTAGTTATAACGGTTTTGAAAGACCCCATACTCTTATAAGAATATATTTGTGAATAATGGAAAAAAGCTACCCCGTATCTCGGTAGTGCCTGCCTGCTGTGCGAGGGCTTTCGGGTTCGATTCCCGACTGGGACATAGGGATTTTTCTCTAGCCCAGATTATTTCCTATTCTCCCCAGAGTCCGGAAGTATGAGTGTGAATGTGTGTGTGTATGCATGCATGCATGCATGTATGTATGTATGCATGCATGCATGTATGTATGTATGTATGTATGTATGTATGTATGTATGTATGTATGTATAAATAAGTGTATTTATTAACATAGCAATATCATACATAGAATTTCAACAGTCGCACGGGTCCACAGACCGTACGTGCTTTTGTAATACACATTACAAGCAATAATAAAACAGCAACCACAACAAAGAATTAAAAGAGTAAACACGAAAATAAAAAAAGACAAAGGAAATACACAGTCAAAAGCAATATTAAACAACAATAAAAATTAAGCGTGAATCCGAAAATAAAGATACAAAGATATTTAAATATATCAATTTAAATTTACAGCACAGAGTACACCTTCATAAATGCACCCTCTTATAATAGATAATTACACTTAAAAGACATATATACACATAATATATACAACCCTAGCACAACAGTGGCCTAAGTATGATATAATATACATGTATGTAGAACGCTGTAGTCACTTTTGTTTAGTTGATCTTATCCCCCCCCCTTCTCTATTGGCAGCCTCCTCAGATCTCAGCCGTCTTGCCTTAAGTATAAATTTACCTAGCCCATCCATGTTTTCCGTGCCTGCCAGTAGCGTCCAACATGCTTCTATCCCTACATTCGCAGTGGTAAAAAATCGCGGCAAATATTTTTCCCGCCATTCCTCCGTACCCCTACATCTTGCCAAGATGTGAGTCCACGACTCTTCCTCCTCGCAAATGGGGCAGATTCTTATACCATTCTCGTCAGAAATTTTCGTGCTCCTCCATGCTCCTAGTCTAATCCACGCGAGCCCCTCTCTAATGAGTTTGGCACCTGTTTTGATGTATTGCTCCATACCCCACTCCGATTTCAGCCCAGACTGTACTTCTAATGACACCTTCTCTGTGCATTGCGCAATTATTTGCTGTCTGTCAATATCACAGAGACGTTTCTTAATTTTTCTCCAAATACTTCGCCTGTTTTCCTGCCCCGCCATCCAAATGTCTCCCATCCCAATGGTTTCCAACCCTTTCTTTAATTTTGATGCCCACGTCAAATGACCTTTCATTCGCAACTGTTCACGGTAGCAGACTGCCCTAATTAGAGATTGGTTTCCGTGAACGATTCTCATCCAATATTTAACTGCTCTGATTTTGCACTCTATCGTTTCACTATGTACCCCGAATTCCCTCATTATTCCGCAGTTTGCCGTACCCCTCCCTACACCCAGAATTCCTTTCAAAAATTGGGTCCTCACTTGATCCAGATTCCCTGTTTGTTCCCACCCCCATATTTCTCCTCCGTATGTCATCGTGGATCTAACTGTCGCTCCGTATACAGTTTCCATTAAGGTTATGGAGATATTCGGAATTCTGTAGCGTATCCGGAGAGCTTCCGCCGCTTTCACCCTTGCCTTGTGTTTCGTAATGTCAATGTGTTTTGTCCATTTTCCGTTCATTGTAAATGTGAGTCCTAAGTACACAAAGGATTTAACATTGTCCAGTATCTGTCCTGCATATGTCCAAGTCTCCTCCCTGCTATAAACCCAACCCTTTTTGAAAGTCATTGCCTTAGTCTTATTCACATTAACAGTAAGTAGCCATTCATCGCAATAGTTCTTTAGTTTGTCCAGTCCTCGTTGCAATCCGTTTACTGTCGTAGAGCACAATACTAAATCGTCTGCGTATAAAAGTGTTGGGAACTGCAAATCCGCTACTACTGGTGCTTGAATATTCTCTGCTATCATTGTATCAGTAATATCATCCACAAAGAGATTAAATAGCAAGGGAGATAAAATACAACCCTGCCTCACTCCCCTATAGCTTCGGCAGCTCTCGGACACTCTGTTTCTGTCGTACTTCACACAGAATTGGACATTTTGATATATTGCCTGCAATGCTCTAACCATTTTACTTGATAACCCCTTTCTGCCTAGTTTGTACCATAATGCATTTCGATTGATAGAGTCAAATGCCTTCTTAAAGTCCACAAAAGCACAATGAAGCTTTCCCCGCTTAACTAACAGTTGCTTCGTCCTTAAAGTGTCTAATATGAAAGCGGCATCTATGGTACTGTGTCCTTCTCTGAAACCCATTTGAAATTTTGAAAGTTTGCCAAATTTAGATTCCCAGTCCTTTATCCGGTTATATAACACTCTACAATAAATTTTCTCCATAATTGGCAACAGAGTAACCCCCCTATAGTTATCCGGATTTCCAATAGTTCCCTTCCCTTTATAAATGGGATGAATAATGCCCTTTCCCCAGCAGGTAGGGTAATTCCCCTCAATAAACAATCTGTTACATATCTGGAGCATACTCCTACCAAACTCATTAACATTGGCTGCGGCTTTAAAAACTTCCGGGGGCAGCCCATCCAACCCTGGAGCTTTGCCTCCCTTCAGACTCCTTAGCGCCTGTGCTATTTCTCGTGCTGATATTTCCTCGTCCAGTATTGGGATCTCAAGATTTCCCAAAATTTGAACTTCCTTTATAAAAATTCCTTCCGTTTCACATTTCCCGAAAATTCCCATAAAATGCATTGCCCATTTTCTGGGAGAAATTTCGTTGGGCGCCTGACGGTTGCCTCTTAAATGTTTTACTACTTGCCACATCTCAGCGTTATCCCCCCGCGTTAAAATATTACTAATTTTCTGAGTAATTTTGTCTTGCCACTTGTATGTATGTATGTATGTATGTATGTATGTATGTATGTATGTATGTATGTATGTATGTATGTATGTATGTATGTATGTATGTATGTATGTATGTATGTATGTATGTATGTATGTATGTATGTATGTATGTATGTATGTATGTATGTATGTATGTATGTATGTATGTATGTATGTATGTATGTATGTATGTATGTATGTATGTATGTATGTATGTATGTATGTATGTATGTATGTATGTATGTATGTATGTATGTATGTATGTATGTATGTATGTATGTATGTATGTATGTATGTATGTATGTATGTATGTATGTATGTATGTATGTATGTATGTTTCTAACGAGTGAAATTAAAGACGAATAGCAAGCTAACGACTCAGTACACGAGTTAACATAAATTGACGATAGACAGTACGATCCATAGGGAAATGCCGCGATAGATTCATGCAGTTAAAACAGGGTATAAAAGGAACAATAAAAAAACAAAGACCGCACATGATGGCTCAGCAGGCAATGTCTGTCATCCACATTTGGGAGGTCCTGTCTTCAAATCCCATAGGCTGACCAATCTGACTGAGGTTTTTTTTTTTCTCTGGTTTCCTTTAGTCGCCAATATAAATATCGGATTGGATATTTAATACCACGAACCAAAATTCTACCTTCAGTCTATAATAATAGAAAAATTGAAAATACGTAGATGGTAAATACTATTGCGCTGCCATATATCCATTGATAGTGCAAGCAGTGGACTGGACGACATCCCTAAACCCATCTGCCTCTCGCGGAGCTAAGTAGTAGATGAAGGCTTAGAAGGCTAGCTGCGCTTTACCATCTGACCACAGAGGCAAAATATGACTATAGTAGTGCAGCTAGACTGGACGGCATTTTTAACACCATCTGGTTAGAGCTTAGCGAGGGGCGTATCGAACGGGCTGAGACTTTAAAATTCCACTATCTACCACATACCGTAAAAACGAGGTACTACACTCGATTCCGTCGTGATATGACCGAGTTCTTAAAGCAACGTAAAATAAAACAGAATTAAAAAAAAGAGAGAAAAAAAGAAATAAATCAATAAAAAGAAAAACAATGTATATTTAATAGCGAAAGTGAAATCTTAGATATATTATTATAACGGAATGTGCCAGAATTTATGAAATGAGAAATTAAACAACAGAATTAAATTTGAACACTTTTATTTTCTCTAGCCCATATTTAAAATGTATATTGTGGATAGACAAGATTTTGTATTCCATCCAAAATTCAAAAGCGATGTTTCACCGGAAATATATGTTTTGAGGTCCCCGAGTTCGAAAAAGCATTTTAGAAAAAGGTCCGTGTATCTCTCTCTGTGTCTGTGGACAGAATAGTTCAAAAACGAAAAGTCGGTTTAATACCAAACTTGGTATTCAAGTTCAGTATCTTCCAAGGATTTGACACCAAGACTTTCAAGTAAAACCCCACCCAACCTTATAGATATTCACATAACAAATAAAATGTGTATTTTGAATTTTCTGGGAATACGTTGAAGAGATCTTCATTATGGATGACTTTTGCTGAATTTTGCATAACCGGTAAACCGTAAGAGATAGACAAAAACTTTGCACACGCACAAAAATGTAGATCTCGTTAAAACAACCAAATTATTTAATCTACATTTTTCGTATAGTTGCCCATTTTTGAGAAATTCCTATTTATTGTTTTCAACTTTACAATATTTAAATTTTTCTCCTACCAGAGTTTTGTCAACTCCTGCAATGCAAAGAGCGGATTTCAGACACACAGCAACCAGCTTTCAAAACACGTATTTGGCTATCGCTTTAGCCAAGTATTCTTCCTTATTTCCCGTCCACTTACAGGAAAGCAAGTAACAAGACCATTTTTGCTAATGTTTATCTCGATAAACATTAAGTGAATAGAAGAACAAGTTTTTTAACCACAATTTGTGACCGAGATGTAGAGAAAGTCATGTAAATGAAACAGATCAGATTTTTACTTTCTCTACCCGTAATATGTACATAGTATATAGAGAAGGTATTGTATCGCACCCAAAAAATTCGTTAATGAGATTTCACCGGAAATACATGTTTTAGAACCCCCTGAATAAAAAAGCATTTTTAGAAAAAGGTCCTTGTGTATGTGTGTGTGTGTGTGTGTGTGTGTGGGTAGCATAGCTCAAAAACGAACAGTCCGTTAAATAGCAAGCTTGATATTTAAGTTCAGTTTCTCTTAAGGACGCGACACAAGATTTTCAAGAATATTCGGAAATGTTCATTTCCTCAAAAATAGCTCTAATGATTTTGATTAAATTACCTTATATTTAAGATATTTTTATAAAAAATAAAATGTGTATCTTGAATTTTCTAGGAATAGTCTCTAAACACATCTTTATTCTGGATGATTTTTTTATTTGAATTTTGTATAACTAGTAAACCGTAAGAGATAGACAAAAACTTACTATACAAAAAATGTAGAGCTCGTTAAAACACACAATTTATGTCATATACATTTTTTTATGGAGTTGACTGTTTTCGAGATATCCCTTGTTAGTAGTTTCAGTTTTAAAATGCTTCAAATACCTAAATACCACTAAAATAACTTTTCCCTTACAGGAACTTGTTAACTCCTGGCCACACAAAGGAATGGATATCAATCCCATAGCAACCACTTTTTAAAACATGTGACTGTTGGTTTTACATAGTGTACTCCCTTATTTACCTTTATACTTATAAAGAATTAAGTAATAAAACTGTTTCTGCTAGCATATATCTCGATTAGCATGAGGTGGATAGAAGAATAAGCTTATTTACAATAGTTTCTTACAGAGATGTAGAGAAAGTCTAGTGAATGGAACACACCAGATTTTTGCAATTAACGAAAGGAGACGTGGTATTGAAGTTATACGAAGAGAACGTTCATAAAATGTCAGATTAGTTTCCCCAAGAAATTAAACTGGTAATCAATTTGCATAGGCTATGCATGGGATGATTTATTATTAGATACGGGAAGAAGAGAACGGAAAATAATGGTAATGCGGTTTTATAAGGATCCGGCTGGCTGCTTACGACAAAACCAAAATATCCGCCTTCATGTCTTTCAGCAACGAAAAGTGCCAAATGTTAAAATAGATTATAAATATATAATTACATCCGAGAAAAACATCGTTTGTTTCTTTCGCAATATAAAGATTATCTATTACAAAGGGAGTTCAAAGAGTTAGATACCGCTGAGCGGTTAGACAACTCGCCTCTCACCAAGGAGGCCTGAGTTCGATCCAGGGATTTGTAGTGGACAAAGCGGCGCAGGGGCGAGTTTTTTCCGGTTTCCCTCGCCATAGCATTCCACCGGTGCTTCATTTTCATTCCATGTATCATCGGTGTCATCGCCAGCGGTGCCGTATGTAGTAAAAGCGGGCTTTAAACACAATAAAAATAAAGTTAGACAAAAGTCTTTAATAATTATTTTAGATTCAATTAAATATATTGATTTGGTTTGAAGAGAGTATTTGGTGCTCAGAATTTGATTATATTTTAATACAATTAAGAGGATTTTTGTCTGTGATTTAAGGCTAACAACTTAAAATCGTGTTTGATTAGTTTTGTTAGTTATGTTAATATTTACTCTTCGTAAACATGCAGGTATACATAGATCCTGATTCCAGTAAACTCGCAACAGAATGTAACATTCACACATAATCACGCTTCCTGCTCTAATTATGTTACTCCTATCTTTCAACGATCACGCAATTTGTTGTATTAAGTTATCATGAAAGTTCCATGCACATAGCTTTCTCTACCTATTCTCGAATAAACTATTTGCTTGAAAATCTTTGGTGCGCAGCCTTGAAAATTATGAAATATATATACCAAGTTTGATATTTAACGGACTTTTTGAGTTGATACACGCACACACATTCGAAAATGTTTCTATAAAGGCTTCTTTTGGAATCAGGGGTCTCAAAAATATATTTCCGGCGAAATTTCGGTATCTAACTTGTAGTTGGAATACAATATCTTCTCTACCTACGGTGTACATTGAATATACATGGTGGAAGAAGGTAAAAAAGGCGAAAATTCAATAATTTTATGAAAAGTTAATATTCATACTTGACATTCTTCACTACGGATCATGTAGAAACTGTATGACTGTTTCAAAATGCACGGTATGTGACTGTTAGTTATCTGAGGTAGATAACTTCAGGAAATGCGATGGTTTTGGACCATCACCTTAAAACTGCTTAAGATACTGCATACTTTAAGAGACTCTGTGAGTGCCATAGTCTGAAGTTTTCATAGCATTGCTATTTACTTAATATGCATACCAAATGCATCAAATTGAATAAATAAGTTACAGTTATACATTTATGTTATGCATTTTATTAAGTGAATAAGTCACATAATCAGAATTTCCACTCAATTCATACGAGTTATTTGAGAAAATGGTGGCAATTTTTGCTTGGATCTTTTAACCATAAACAAAGGTTGTGTGGAAAGGAAATGAATGGTAAAGGCAGACAACATAACCTCACATCTACATACCAAGGTTCAACTGTCCTGTTTTTGACGAGTGAATATTTCTTCGTGCCTTAAGAGTTGCAGAACTCAACGGACATTTAAATTTACAGTGCAGAACTGGCGGATTTTAACATGAAATGGCCCAATTGAGTTCTGCAACTCTTTTAACACACAAAGGAATATCTGCACACTTGCTAGTTGGGTCAATTGTTCTATAGATCTATTGCTCTAACATTCGACAGGAGGAAGGGATGAAGTGAGGGAATTACAGGTCGGCGGGTGTTACGCCACAGAGACACGCGGAAGTCTTCCTTTGGCTGAAAGCTCTTCATTCTGCCGCCAGAAACCACCGTGCAGCCGCCAAGCGTCCGCGCGCCACCTACCTGCACTACCACACACTACGAATTCAGAGGCAAGTTGAAAGATGAACTCGAGATGACATGAAAAGGAAACGAAGAGATTACGCTCTAAGATTTACATAGAATTTAATTTAAATACATAATCACATATATAATCATATCTTTATTTAATATCGCCTGACAGCATAGGTCTTGTAGCGATAACATGTATAAACACTGTTACAATATTTCAAACATATTTACAGGTTCACAAAGGTTTTCCCTAGTTAATTTACAATTTTTTAAACATTTAAACAGTGATAATCAATCGGTCGGCTCATCTAATGCTGCCTGAAGATCTGTACAATCTGGTTCTTGATCCTGTAGTTGGAGTAGCGACCCCATTCTGTAATAATGCCCTTCACTTTGTTGCAATGTCCACAAAACGGAGAATCTTGATTAGTAAATACATAATCATATGATAATTTAGTTTGGCCAGTTCTTAGTCTAGTGAGAAACACCTGTTGGTGACGACTGAGAACTTTACATTTGTATGTTGCTTGTTCACCACTACATTGCAGGGTGAAATTTAGATCACCACACGATGCGCTGTGGGTACTGCTAGCTGAACCAGGGCACATATCCGCTTGAACGAAAACGGACAGACATTCCGCAAAAAAGAATACTTGCCATTTAGATATCGAAACCTTGTTTCATGGAATGAGGTAGAAGTCTTAATGGTGACTAATAACTCCATAGCACGACAGCTCATGAGCTACCGCCCGGCAGGCCCCATCTCAGACGTCATGGATGGAGTGAGTCGTGGTCAACGTCTCAAACCCCTTCCGGCCGGTTAATGCGGTCCTCATGACCTGGAGCCGCTACTTTTCCATCAAGAAGCTCCTCAATTGGCCTCCCAGTGCACCCTGGTTCAGGTCTCCCAGCGGGAGAAAAATCCACACGCTGGTCCTGGGAATCGAACCCAGGTCTCCCGCTTGGCAAGCAGCAACGCTACCACCGCGCTAAAAAGATGACCTTTAATGGTGACTGCTAATGCAAATTACTTACCTCAATAAACTGAGACAATATCTATGGGATAACCATAAAAACAAAAGAAAACTAAACTTTAGTTGCAAGACAGGCCTCTTATAGCATTTTAAAATATAAAATTTCCCCATTTATGTGACCTTTTGATGGTGTTTTGATGATTCTCTTTCATTTATTATTACAGAAGAGGTGCGTTACAGTTAGCTCCAGCTTCTTCGTTTGAGCATCCATAGCCACAGTGTAATGAGGTATAAGGTCAGTACTGCTTATTAACTCTATTTATTTGATATATAATTATATTTATAGCAGAGTGACCCAATTTTTTTTTCATAATTATTTAAAATAAGCATATTAAGGAAACACTAATGTTTAATCAGGGTGGTATCTGATTATCAGGGTGGTATCTGATAAAACCAATATACACAAAATATAATAAAATGCTTTTTACTTATCAATTTAAAGTCTGCTTAAACAAGCGGCATTGATGAAAACTCAACTTTATATACATAGACCATGTAACTGCAACAGTAATAGTTATCATTATCAACATTCAGGACCCGTTCCTCCCCATCTGCCGAAGGCCTCCATCTCTTCCTCCATCTTCTTGTCTGTTTTACCGATTGAAACGCAGTCGGTTACTATCTTAGATAATCTGTCACTGTTCACTCTCTGTACACGTTATATTCAATTTGTTTTACTATGTTTAATACTTTCTATTGAGCTAATGTGTTTAATTACTTTCTCTGCACGTACTATGCACTTGTTTATAGATAAGGTATTATATTACACCCAAAATGTGATACAGAGCTTTCAACGGAAATACATGTTTTTGGGACCCCCTGAATTAAAAAACATTTTTAGGAAAAGGTCCGTGTGTGTGTCCGCGGACAGCATAGTTCAAACACGAAAATACCGTTAAATATGTACTAAACTTGGTACTTAAGTTCGATATCTTCCAGGGATGCGACACGAAGATTTTCAAGAAAATACCCCCACCCCTAATTACCCTTTACATTTAAAATATTTTCCAAAATTTTGATTTCCTCAAAAATGCCTGTAACGATTTTAATTAAAATCTCGCATATTTAAGGTATTTACATGACAAATAAAAATACATTTTTATTTTTCTGGGAATAGCCTCTGAAGACATGTTTATTCTGAATTTTGTGATTTTGCACAACTAGTAAACCGTAAGAGATAGACAAAAACTTGCCATACAAAAATGTAGAGCTCGTTAAAGCACACAATTTATTTTATACAGGTACATTTTTTTCGTGGAGTTCACCGTCTTTTAGATACTCCTTGTTTAGTTTCAGCTTTAAAATACTTATTCTTTCCTCATAAGGGTATTTGTCAACTCCTATCCATACAAACGAAGGTACTTCAATCACATGGGAACAAGTTTTTAAAAGATTTGACTATAGATTTAGCTTATGGTACTCCTTTATTTCCCTTCTATTTAGAAGTAAGCAAGTAATAAAACCTAAAACCTCCTCTGTTATTGCTTTTTAACAACAATTTATTGTTGAAATATAAAGAAAGTCATGTGAATGGAACACATCAGATTTTTTTCTTATTCCTTCGATTGTTTAATTATCGAACAGAGAGTATGCAGCCAGAGATCTTAGAAGCCTCATTTGTGCTAATTCAGTATTCACTTTCTCTATATAGTACATAGGTAGAGAAAGCATTACACTCCACTCAATAATTCGATACCAAGATTTCAACGGAAATAATAGGTATTAAGGTCCCTGTATAAAAAAATAGAAAAAGTTCCGTGTGTATGTTTGAACAAAATAACTGAAAAACAAAAAATCGGCAGTAAATACCAAACTTAATATTTATATTCTGCATCTTTCAAGGATGCGACACGGTTTAAAAGAAATTACCCTCACCCAAAAACTATCCTTTTTATATGGAAAAAATTAAGAAAATTTTGATTTTTAAAAACATTCTCTAAAGTTGATTAAATGCTTATGTTGAAGCCATACACGAAAAATAAAAAAGTATATTTTAAATGTCTGGGAATAGCCTATGATGACTTCAACCTGGATGATTTTTGCATACCTGGTAAACCTGATTTTTGCATGGAAATTTCATTAAGACATACAATTTATGCCATAAATTTACTTTAGTGTTGACCTATTCCGAGATATTCTATGTTATTGGTGTCAATTTTAGAATAGCTAACAATTTTCTTAAATAGGCATTTTCCATTCTTTTTATTTTATTTTACTCCTAGTCATAGAAACAGAAAGAATTTCAATCACATTACTAGCTTTTAAAATATTCGACCATCGCTTTAGCCTAGAGATTTCCTTATTTCTTTTCTACTTATAAGAAATTAAGTAATAATACAATTCATATTAATTTTCATTTGGATTAGCATCATGGATAAGCTTTTTACTTTCTCTACACATAACATAAACATAATGTATAGAGAAGTATTGTATTCCACCCAAAACATTTTATGTCGAGATTTCACAGACAATGTATCTTTTGAGGTCCCCTGAGTAAAAAAACACTTTTAGAAAAGAAAAACCGTGTGAATGCGTGTGTTTTTGTGTGTCTCTGGAAAGTATAGCTCAAAAACTAAAAAAAACATTAGATACCAAACTTAATATTTAAGTTTGATATCCTTCAAGGATGCGACAAAGATTTACAAGAAACTCCCCCCCCCCCAAACTTTACACGAAAAAAGTTTTGAAAATTTTGTTTTTCTCAAAAATGGCTCCAACGGTTTCCACTAAAATATCCTATGTAAAAGATATTTACAAGACAAATAAAATGTATGTCTGGAATTTTGGTAATAGCTTCTGAAGTCTTGTTCATTCTGGATAAATTTCGTTGAATTTAGCATAACTGGTAAACGTAGAAAATAGACAAAAAACATACTGCACAAAAAATGTAGATCTCGTTTAAACACACAATTTATGTCATATATATTTATATCATTTTACATTTTTTATATTCCTTGGTATTTGTTCCAGTTTTAAAATACCTATTTTCTCATAAGGAAATTGTAAATTCCTGTAACATTAAACAACAGTCTCCTTCACTTGATTAATATCACTGTAACGGTCTTGTACCTCTAACAGTATGAGATTTGATTTGTAAAGAAAAGAGTTAATGTTGATTAACGTAACTGTTTGCTTACATGAGTTACGTAATGACCAAATTGAGCTCTCTGAGTGCAGATCTTTGCCGTGCACTGAACACTTATTCCGCCGATTTTTATAAATAAGAAAGATTCCTCCTAGCATGTATAAAGGTAGATGGCTTGCATGTTAGATTGATTTTTGTTCCCGACATTATAAACGATAGACGACAAGACAATCACTACTGCCACGTGTTTAACCACTGCATGCACGGAGCAAACCTGATTGCTGCGGGCAAAATCAAGCAGTTGGTGTTTCCTGTTCTAATGTAATTATATCTATACTTGCGCAGTCCTTCTTGATTGAAATATTTAATTGTTTTAAACGCTACAACCTTTTCTATACATATAATACGTCGTCCCCCAGAATCAGCATGTGCTTATCTTACAAGTTCTTTAGCGTGATTTCATTTCTGTTTATATTATTTTCTGGATTCACTTATTTTATTTTGTATACTTTTCATTTCTCTGTAGCTGATATTTTAATATCTTCAATCCATATTTTAAAATGCGTTGTATTTGTTAATTTATTGTTCTTTCCTATTGCTTCAAGAGCCACTTCTATGCATAGTGTAAGATTATTCCATTCTTGTTCTATATCCTAGCATAGATATAGCTGGCATTTTTGTTCAATATTTTTGTAATGTGAGCTCATACAAATCTTTAATGTTTTCATTCTCTAATAGGTAGTCTCGGAGATTCTTTACGGAGAGAGACTAATTGATTCAAATAAAATCACTAGCGAAAAACATAGGATCTCCGATTTGCAATTATGCGCTGCTTAACAAACTTTCAATTTGTAAAAGGCCGGCTACCTTAGTGCAACAGTATGCCTTCCATGATAGCTATCTCTGAACATGACTCAACATACTATTGAAGAAAGGGGAAAATGTTAAAATTTAATTAAGTCTTGCTGTATAAACGAGAACTCATCCAGTTAAAAGGAAGAAATAGTCCTTTAAAACATGCACTAAGTTCTTAATCATTCTTGACAATTATTGTTAGCAATGAAGTTAATTATATTTCTTTCAAAGGTGATTAATTCGTCGAAATGAGAATTACCTCATAAGAAGGCATTCTTTTGACTTTTACTTCATTATTAATTACTTCCTTTCTTCGATAATATGAGCGTGGGTATGAGAATGTTTAACGTCAAAGTGACGTATTATGTTGTACGTTTTTCCCTGTATTACCATGATATATTAAACATTGAGCATTGTTATCGTTAAATTGGACAAGATACATACCTTCCAAGATGGGTTGAATCCTGAGACGACTGACGAAGCTCTTCTCTTGATTCGTATACACTTCAGTTCAGCAGGAATGACTGGCTGCACGAGCAGTCACTCTGAAAAGTAACATTGAAGGGAGGTCGGTGGGAAGAACAGAGTCAGAGTTGACAAGCTGACACCTCCACAGCCATAGCGCTGAAAGCCCTGGACTGACCCCCTGGGTTACATCAGGGCGCCCGAACCCTCAACTTCTGTGTTGGAGGGTCTGAAGTATATATCACAACTACAATATTGAGCTGAAAACAATGCGCAGCGTATGAATTAGTATCATTGGACAGGGCACTTTAGGCCGCGCCGTGGCCGAGTGGTTAGACCATTTGCTTCTCATATAGATGGCCCGGGGTTGATCCCAGGCGACCGCATGTGAGATTTGTGGTGGACAAAGCGACGCAGGGACGGGTTTTCGCCGGGTTTTCCGGTTTCCCCCTCAATCGCATTCCACCGGTGCTCCATCTTCGTTCCATGTATCACCAGTGTCCTCGCTTGCGGTGCCAAAAGTAGTAAAAACGGGTGCTTAACACAATTAAAAAAATAAGTGCACTTTACAGGTTTGCGAGGCCTCAATTATGCAGCAGTCAATACAAACGGATGACTATGCCTCATTACTATTAATTACAATTGAAAATGACTCTGGGATCGCAAGCTCCATTTACAACGATTTCTTCCATAATTCAGCATTTCTGTTTTAACAGATTACAGAAGTATCTTGCACATTTATCGACATACGTATTACAGGTTTTCACTCGTTGACTGCCAAAGCTGTTTACTATATTTGCTATAAAGTAAACCTAATAATCTATACACCATGCCCAAATACCCCAGTATGCAGGGGGTTAGGATTTAGGCGACTTTAAACAGCCAATTATTCCTACAGACTGGAAACATGTTAAATGACATAAACTCTACTGTGTCAAAGATAAATCAGCACCATATTACGTTCACAGCAGTTGTACTCGGTGTGGCTGTACAAGCATGCTCTACCATTTCGTACTGACATGAGCTGACATATGGGCGTGAATTTTCTGAAGAATTCACTGTAACTTCCATTCCGACATTTTTTATAATATTATCAGAATAGTGGTGCTCTTCCTCGCCATTCCTACTGCATAAGGCGACTTGTATTGGGATGCCTGATGGCAATACCCTTGCCCACAACTGGCCTGTAGAATTCCCTTTCGGCTTCAATAATTTACTTTAGCAAAGAACAGCTCTATAGGGATGAATGTCCATATTGATAAATACTGGCTGATAATACTCATATATTTTTGTAGGTAATCAATAAGCTGTTACTGAAAAATAAAGTATACTGGCTTAGAAACGTGAATATACTAAAATAACAAGATTAACGAATGAATTTATTCATCCATGTTCAGTGAACTGCCTTGCAAGCGCTTAATAAATAAAAAAAAAAGTTGAACAAAAGAGCGCATTACATATCTTAAGAACGAATGCAATGATATTGTCACATAAGTGTGTTTCAGTTTAAACTTTCATAAAAATGTGTAAAGCTCTGAGAAAACAAATGCGTTTCAATCGATCCATTGTCGTTCCTTCTAGCCGCACAGTTGTTCCTGTGTAGATTTACGGCACGTAAAAGTGCTTCAAGACTGACAAAGAAACCTCTTGAGTAAATTAAGACCAATATGGAACGGGACACTGAGAACCGCAGGGTTAAAGAGTGTCCATAAAAATGATATTGGTTAGTCACAGTGCACAGTAGGCGATGAGCAAAGCATCGAGCAACGTTGGTCTCTCTGCTTTACTCAAAGGGTAACCAGTTAGTGACACCTGATCTAGATTTTGCGACGGCTAATAGTAGTTATAGTACGCAGAGATAATAGATCTAGCTCACTTAGATGAAATAACGCCATACTCTACTGGTATTCCCGTGAACGGACCACGGCAGGCGATTTACTATATGCACACGGTTTCTTGGGCGCTAGATTTACGGGGAAGTGAGAGCCGAGGGGAAGAAGAGAAATCCCTCCCGCCTGTCTTTCCGATGGGCCTCGCCTATTATCTTAAATGTAGTAGTGGTATTTATTATTACATTGACAATAATACAATATTTGCGTCAAACAGTCGCATGGGTCGTGTGGCCGTATATGCTGTCTAAAAATACTTGAATATAAGATATTACCCACATATCTATTTGATATATCTTAATAACATTGGAAATACACACACACACACACACACACACAGACACACTCTGATATCACACACACACACTCACTTGCACTCACAACTACACCACGTATTCACAGATATAGATTACTCAAACCAAATAAGCCTATACAATATTTACACAAAGATTTTATTTCTTAATGCACGTACTTCCATTAGGTATGTGCCCAGGCTTGGACAGTTTGGCTGTTTAGAATCAAATCCCAGAATGCTGTTCTTCGTCTGTTGGGAGCTAAAAATACTTCTGACAATTATTTTTTCCTAACATCCTCCATCTGCACGCAATCTGCCAAAATATGCGTCCAGTCTTCCTGATACCCACATAATGAGCAAATCCGCCTACCAGCTTCATTAACTACCCTCCCAACCTGAGCCACGCTATGAGATCCGAAGCTACAGGGTAACTTCATGAGCACTGGCTAAGTTAAAATGTGATGTTTGAAAGTCAAGAAAAATTCAAAATATAGTAGGCATGGTAAATGTGTTATCTACTAGCTGAATTGTTAAACGAAACAAGGCGCACGTGCGTAAACTCTGAGATCTACAGATTTAATCAAACTTTTGCATTGATGCCACTATATTTCAAGGAGTATAGCGAATATGTCTCAATGTTGTCACCTGTTCTGATTCCGAAATTGCTTGAAAGCTACCGGCGTCCAAGAAAACGTGCGCGCATAGTACTTCCTTTTATTATCAAACGTATTTCTATCTTACCACTACGCACAAATGTGACCTTCAAAAACAAATTAAGAACCATCTTTTCTTGGAATGATTTAATCCCACTCTGCTAACACAAACAAATTAATTCACTAACATATGAAGGTGAACTGAAGGTGAGTAGGTTATCGTATGTTGACAAGTCGTGGCTTCCGAGAACCAAGGACAACATTGTTATTGTGAGTTATGATTTAGTACCCACCTTTTAAATGGAACTGACATTGCTACACTCTAACACTTTCTTCACATAGAAGCTAAGTGACTTCAGTTACAATTAAATATGAACAGTACTTTCCTAGTTCAAAAATTTGCCACTTCCTGATTTTCGATCTGTATATAAAAGATCTGAAATGCTACATTCACCTAATTTTTTACAACAATGCTACAATAAACGATTCATACAATATAATTCCAAAATAAAATTTAGTAGATAAAACTTTATTGTGATTTTATTCCCTTGTACAAAGGAAATAAGAAAACATAACTAAAGCACTAGTCAACTCTTATAAATACCGGTTGCTATGTGGTAATGACTTCATATTTGAGAAGCGTATTGTAACATTTAAACCTTTAACAAGCAATAGCTCGGAAATGGTTAGTCTCACAAGAAAAATGTATTTAACATAATTGTGCGTTTAGACCAACAGTTTTGTGTTTTTAAGTTTTTGTTTCTTTCTTAAGGTTTATCAGTTAGGCAAAATTAATTCAGAATGAAGAAGATTTCAGAGACTATTCCCTGGAGAATTAAGATAAACGTTTTATTTGCCATGTAAATATCTTTAATATGAAATTTTAATCAAAATCGTTAGACTTTTTAGAAAAAAAAAAAGATGTGAAGGGTAGTTTGGAGTGGAGAATTTTCTTGCGAATCTTCGTGTCGCAGCCTTGGAAGATGGTAAACATAAATATCAAGTTTGGTATTTGAACAAAATTTGTTTTTGAGCTATGCAGTTCACAGACATAAACGACATATACGACAGGCAAAGACACACATAGGACCTTTTTCTAAAAACGCTTTTTTGAATTTAGGGGATCCTAAAACGTTTATTTACCGTGAAATCCTGGCATAGAATTTTAGGGTGGAATGTAATATCTTATTCACATATATATGAAGTAGAGAAAGAAAAATCTCCGCTTTTGTTTATAACAGACTATACATACTAAAGCTTAATTTCCATATTACTCGAGGTACAGAAATAGCTACATTACACATTTATTTATAGCTACATAGATTCAAACAAATGTTTCCTAATTAGACGCTATATGTTGTCTCATACTATTCATTCTGTACTATTGCTATTGCGAGAAATAACTAAATATGGAAAATACTTGGAAAGAATGATAAAGTATTGAACAATCGAAGTAACAAATATGTCGGAACTGGCCTGTGGTAAAAAAATATTATTTGGAATAAGTTGTGAACTTTGAATAGATTGAAGTTTTTTGGGGTAGTAAATGTCGCTTAACGTTTACATTATTACAATATTATACAATATCCCTTCCGAGTTACAAGCTATTACCAGAAAATTGAAGACATATATTTTATTTATCATATAAATATGTTGAATATATGCTATTGCAACTAAAACCGTTAGAGAAGTGTACTTATAATTTACTTTATTTTAATTATATTTTAATTAAAATTGGTTGATTTTTTGAAAAAATAAAATGACAAATATTCCATTTAAATGATAATGAGGTCGTGGAATTTTTTTGGAAGGTGTTCATTGTTCATCTTAAGAAGAAGAAGAATGTAAATACGAAATTTGGTATTTTTTAAATATTCATTTATGAGCTATGCCGTTCACGGACACACACACACACACACACGCATGCACGCACACATACACACGGATCTCCTTATAAAAATGACTGTGTTATGGATTCATAGTCTTCAAACGATGAATTTCCAAAGAAATCTCGTTATGTGCTGGAATTTTCCCGTCCAGACGTTTCGTTCACAATTGCGGTGAACATCTTCACTGGCATAATCATAGTCTTCTAGGCGGAAGTTTAGTCTCAGCTGACACGTTGGCCCGTGTGGCTGCGGTTTTTATCCGCCGGCTACGCTCACGGAATAGGTCCGGCAGACGACATTACAGATTCTAGTTCAGTTTTAAATTTGACTCTGCCATTGATCGATTGACCAACATGGCTACCCATGCACAAGCATACCAAACGAACGGAAGACTGTGCATTTACCCTTTATTTCGATCCAGTTCATTTACATACACGTAACCTCGACGAAATCTAGAAACCTATCGTTCACCTGTCATGTAGACATGTTGTCTCCGTAACCAATAGGAAAGGCTCAGGAAAGAGCCTTAGTCTAAAACTGAACTAGAATCTGCAATCTCGCGTCCGGCTGGGGCAGCTGAAGGGTTGACCGCTTCGTTGTTACTGGCGGCTGATTGGTTCGCGTCGTTGTCAGTCTGTCAATATGGTCACTTAGTCAATCTGACTCTACCTACCCAGCTCCGATCCTACACATGGCTTGTGTGAAAAAACAATTAAACCAATACCAATTGACCATAATAGTTGGCTATTCAATGAATCCAGGGACTTAAAGTACTTACAACATTGTAAATCACCATTGGGGTTGACATCTCAAAATAATTTGAGAACACCTTGTGGTTTACTGGGAGACATGCGAGACATCCGAGACAGTTGAGAAATTAAATTCTATGCCGGCATGTTGCCATGGTAGGTCAGTGATTCAGCCGCCGATTAGAGACCGGGAGATCCGGGGTTCAAATCCCAGCTATGGCGTTGAATTTTTCAGTCTGACTCTACCTACTCAACTCCTGTCCGACACAGGGTTTGTTTGAAGAAACAATTAAACCAATATAATATGTAGTTTCAAGATATATATCAAAAGTAAACAGATTTTTCTTATTAGGAATGCTAACGTTTGTGCCGGCACTAGGCTCTATACCAGAGAAGAAACAGCTCTCTTCTTAAATATATATAGGTACATATCCACTTCAAACGTCAACAACTTGCCACCGTGCCAGGTCATGCAACCTTGAAACATGAAAGCAAACGAAATGACAGATAATGAGGTACACGCGTCTTCGTATACCGTATAGTCCACCTAATATTCCCATTACAGATCTGAGAAAACTCCGAAAAATCAAAGACCAGTGTGGTCGTTCGAATGGAAATCGAAACCAGAGTTCTTGAATAGGAGCCTCAGATGCTAACGGCTGAGCAGACCTATACTTATTTAGTATTCATCTGTGTATTTTAATTAATGTTTGATAATTAATGTGGTGATAATTATTTTTCAGGACGCTTCATGAACTTAAAATTTCAAGATTTTAAAAAAATGTTGCTTTCAACATTTTGAAACAAATGATATTACCAGCTGAATGTACTTCATTTCTCACTAAGGCGCTCAAAGGAACACAATCTTCACAAATCACCGTTGACACTCAAAACACAACACAACTAACTGATCCTCCGAATCACCAGTAGTGTTGGACAATCCCAATTATTCGGTAGTTTTCGTCAACATTCGATATTTGATTCGCTTTACCAATCGCTTCAAAATGCCACACAATAGTACAATACAATAAACACAAAATTCAGCGTAGCAATTCAGCACTAAGACGCGCAGTGAGTTAGCGAGTGAGGTTAAATCATTAAAGCATTATCAACGAATCATAAATACATTTTTTTCATAAAGTTACAAGCATATACAACTTAATATATATAGTATATATAATTATATTATATGATATTAAGTTGCCTATATATAACTACAAATATAAATCCGATGTCATGTGCCATATGCAGTATTTGGAGGTTATTGTAGCTACCTTTAACAACGTGAAGCTATTAATGGCGCCGTGCCCGAATGGTTAGACCGTTCTCCTTTCACCTAGCCGATTCGATCCTATGGGACTGAATGTTGGATTGGTGGTGGACGAAGCATGTCTGAGAGGGTTTTCTCCGGCTTCTCCGGTTCTCCCTGCCATTCATTCCACCAATTGTTCCATAATCATTTTTTCTTTCAGCCATTTCACCGTCATTTCATATCATCCACTGCCTCACTTTCATACCAGTCATCCGGGTGATCACCCACGCTGGCTTCTCTTTTATGTAAAACTCGTCTGCTCATTAACAGGCGTCTGACCCCCAGGCGCTGGCTTGTAAGTCCTACATACGATGAGGGTAAATAGAGAAAGAAGGAAAAAACTTAATAACACCGCAAGCTTCTGGATATATGGAGGAGGTTTCGGTGATGAACTATATAGTGGAGACCTTCAGAATTCAATATCTAAGCATAGTTTAAATTCTTTGAGAACAAATTCATAATTTGTGTATGTTAACAATTGGATTTACTCCAAGCGAAAGCGGATAAAGTAATTTATTTTCTTCACTTCTGGGTAAGAAGCAAAGACGCTGGATACCAATTAGAAATAAAATTTCGTCGAATAAAAAACATATAAAGTATAAAATAATTCTCTAAACGTCATTAATTTAAGTGAGAATTGAGTATATCCATCAGCAAAGTGTGAGCTGTAATAGAACGTTTCCTAATGTGCTAGTCATATGTATAATTTTAATATATCGCTTAGTTAAATAATAACTGCTTAACAAATTGTTTAGGCATTTGATCTCACCACAACGTGTAGTAGACGTGACGTGGGACAGTTAAAAATTAAATTTTCAACTCTCGAATTTAAAAGGATTTTAAGAAATCCAATGGTATAATCCAGGTTAAATGCCTTAGCTGTTTTCGATTAGACACAGAAACTGAAAAATACAGCATCGACCGAGAAAGATTAAGAACCGTCTCTGTGTTATTGACAGGCATTAAATAATAGCGCAATGCACGGAGAAAGTTTCGTTGGAAGTACAGTGTGTGCTATAATCGGAGTGGGGCATGGAGGAATACATCAAAACAGGTACCAAACTCATTAGACAGGAGTTTGCGTGTATTGTGGGTTAGACTAGGAGCAAGGCGGATGATAAAAAATACTGATGCAAATGTTATGAGAATCTGCCCCATTAGCGAGGAGTAAGATTCGTGGGGCATATCTTGGCAAGATATAGGGGGCACGGAGAATTGGAGGGAAAAGTATTTACCGCGATCCTTTACTACCTCGAATGGAGAGTGAGGAGCATGCTGGACGCTACTGGCAGGCATGGAAAACGCGTAGGGGGTAGGTAAGTTTCTGGTTAAGACAAGACAGCTGAGATCAGAGGAGGCTGACAGTAAGGAAGAGGGATGTGACACAAAGAGCTAAAATGATAATAAATGTTACATATATTTTTTGTCATATTTTTTGGTCATTGTTAATGAAGTGTGTATATATTTCTTTTAAGTGTATTTGTTTACTTTAATAAAGAACTCTAATGCATCGAAATACGGGTTGTCGTTTATTGTGTGTTGTAAATTTAAGGTGTTATATTTGAATAGTTAGTCTTTTTATTACATATTCACTTTGTTCATTTTTTGTTTTTAATATTACTTTGGTCTGCACGTTCGATTGGTGAAGATGTATGTATACTGGTATTTAATTAATACACTGATTCATTCATATCCGAGCTCCAGCGAAACACTTGCCATCTCTTCCACCCTATGGTACAGAGAATCCAGGACTGTCTTCACTCCCTTTCAGAAGCAGGTCTCAAAGTGACGTTCGTGTGGGTGTCTGGCCACACTGGAGTGGTCGGGAATGAGGCAGCTGATTCTGCTGCCAAGAGAGCCATTTTATCTCCCAGGATTTTTGTCCTTCCGTTCCCGCGAACGATCTGAAGGCGGTTTTTCGTGGGACCATTCTTTCTTGTTGGGAGGCTGAATGGTCCCAAATTAGAGACAACAAATTGCGGGTAATTAAGCCACTCCCGGAAGCCTGGAAAACATCTTGTCGTTCTGCCCGCCGAGAAGAAGTCATTTATGTCGCCTACGTGTCGAACACTGTCATTTTAGCCACTGCCATCTACTGCGAGGAGTTTGTCGGTGCGGCGTGACCTTGACAGTGAAACACTTTTTAATCGAGTGCCAATACTTAGCTACTCTTCGTATGTCGTTAAGTTTGCCCCATGACATGCATGCCACGGGTTTTATCTTTCATACGACAGTGCCTCCGATTGACCATATATAGTTTTATTTCCGTTCTGCAGCTTTAGCAATATGGTCTTTTATTCTTTATTTTAACCTGTTTTTAAAGTTTTAATTTTGGAGGGATGTATTAGTAGGTCATATTCATTTTACCATAATATTTCAGCTAGAAGATTAATTTTATTATTAATTAATCCATAAGTTTAACCTATCGGACTGGTTTTAAAGTTTTATTGTTGAGGAGATAATTAGTAAATTAAAATATTCATTTGACCAGGATATTTTAGCTGGAAGATCCATTTTATGATTAATTTCTTCCTTATTTTAACTCAACGTTTTAACTTTGGGGGATATATTATTCGGTTATACTTTTCATTTTACCGTGTTATTTTAGCTAGAAGATTAACTTTGTTTTATTTTGTTTTATAGGGCGCTAATAAAATAGGTTGGTCGCCCTAAAACTTTACCTCTCTCTCTCTCTCTCTCTCTCTCTCTCTCTTGCCGTCTCAATGTGTCTATTTCACTGTTTTAAACAAGAGAAGCCCACTTAACAAATATATTCGCCTGTCGCAACTTGCTACTGACACATAGTCTCAGAAATTAAGTCCTAATTTGGGAAATTTGTTTCACTTCACGTCTCATATATACATAATTATGCTTTACCTTTGTAAACCTGTGTTTTTATAATGGCGTTAAGTATTACTACACTTTGATTCAGTTTCAAGGACATATTTAACTTTCAATTTATTACATTAATTTTTTTCATCTTAGCCCTGGGAATTCGTAAACGGTATAAAGATGCTACCGCGGTGTAAATTTTAGTTTTGGTTCTTGTTGGTGGAAATGATATATGGTGGACTGGCGGTTACGAGTTTATATCCTTAATTTGAAAGGGCATCCAATTTAACATAAACAGCTTCAAATATGCTAGCTCATTTAGTTTTGCACCATCATCCGCATATTCGTGGAAATTATGATTAATAATAAGGAAATGATAACAACAAATGTTTAATAAGTTCATTTTGAAAAAAGCTGTACTTGCATTCTCACGAAAAGATCTCATTAAAGTAAAATTCTCTTGAATAATCAAAGAGAAGAACATTTTAACTTATAGTTTTAATTCCTGTAGGCGAAAAATTACTAAGTTTCAAGCCTCCTAACGTTTTATCATAAGTAATACATATAATGAGATCTCCAACTTTTATCGATAAATTTATCTAGAGAAAAGTTGTAGCTCGAGTTGTATTTAATAAGACAGTTTCGTGAATAAAAGAACAATGATTAGCCTATATGGTCACGAAGAATAATATTCATAAAATCCCATTTGCCTTAATGTATATTTGCACTGAAATCACTGCAACTTGATATGCATATCATAAATTTCAGTACTCTTTGTATTGCTACATGCTATTATTTTGGCTTAGTAAAGCAAGATTGCAATCAATATGTCTATTGGAACTTCCGCCATTACGTACGGGAATATCACTGCACACTGATCTTCAGAGAGAAAACAAATGTAAGTGGGTGCGATAAATTTAGTAAAACAATTGCACGTGCGTATGATAAAAATGATTAAAATGCAGAGATAATGAGTTACGATTGGTTGGAATTTTAAGCGCCACTTCCTACGGCCATGTGTCATAAACGAAATACTCGTAAAATTGTACACTGGTATTTTTCTTTACCTAAAAAAGTATAAAAATGACAAACCTAACATGTTTCAGGGGAAACATATGGGCTCTGCTTGGTTAACTGCATATATATATATATAATAACGAATGAATGGTATAGATAAACGCATATCACTCACTCACAAAACGATAATCAGGAATAAAATAAGCACTTTTGATTAATTCTGAGGCAATATTGTGACACTAATGGCAAGATATAAACAATTAAACCACACACTACGATAATTAAATACAGTAAATAGTGATTATAAAGCTAGGTGTAATACTTAAAATCAAAGCTGTAACTTATTACGAATCAATCAGATGTAATATAAATATAAGTTGTAAGATTCTGTGTAGAAACACATAGCTTAAACTGTAGTCAAAACGAAAGCGTTGCAAACAATGTGAACTCAGAAGTTTGGGGACCGTTACAACGGAGCAGACCTTGAGTTAAAAAACATAAAGTGCTGTGAAATTTTCAGAACTTATAAAGTTGGCGTGGTGAAAGCACCTAAATTGGATGTTAAAACACAGAAATGGGCTAAAGAAATAGAACGCTACCAACATCTTCAAAATAAAGCCAATTCGTTGTCCCTTTCAACGGTTAGGCAGTTTCAGGGAGAAACGTATATATTCCAAATACGATAGATATAGGATGGCAGTTATCTACGTGAGTTACATTATAACAAATTGCTTTGAAATGTGAGCCGCGAAATAAGTTCTACAAATAAGCTGAACTTCATAAAGGTTTATATAATGCGCAGAGTACGATATTATCTCATGAAATGTTGTTTAAGAAATTGGAATTTTATGGTTTTGATAAGAACAGCTTGAATGTTATCAAATCTTATTTTTGTAATAGATATCAGTCTGTTTATATAAATGGTAGTTACTCTGATTTTAAATTAGTTAAGCATGATGTACATTCCAAGGCAATGGAATGTACATCATGGACCCTCAATTTGCAATGCCGATGCTTTACTGTTGAATCACCGCGTTTTGTGTTCGTCACAGTTAGCATCAACATCTTTATTTGCAATGCCGATGCTTTACTGTTGAATCACCGCGTTTTGTGTTCGTCACAGTTAGCATCAACATCTTTATGCTCGAATAATCTCTCTGATATGTATTGATAACTTTCATAGTCTACACATAAAAAGTAAAACCTCATGAGAAATTAATAGTATCTCTCCATAAATAAATTGGTGTGGAAGTCATGTGAATTCTTTAATTCGTACAAATGTATGGTTAAAATTTAAAGGTTAAGAAATACTCAAGTTCCTCATTTTTACACGAAAACAGACCCACTTAGAGCATTACAGGTACATGTGTCTTAAATTAGCACAAAAAATCTAATGTGTTGAATTCACATAGCTTTCTCTACCTATTCTACACTAAATTATTCTTACAAAAGCTTATTCTCCTCTCCATTTCATTGTAATTGAGATAAACACTAGCAAAAATGGTCTTACTACTTGCTTCCTTGTAAGTAGAATGGAAGCATTGGTTAAAGGGACTGCACTATGCTAAAGCGATAGTCAACTCTTTTAAAAACTGGTTGTTATGCATTTTTCATTGAAATATGGTTAACTTTTCTAGGTCAGGAGATACGAAACGAAAGACAATTTCAATTTTGAGAAAAATTTAAGTAGTGTAAAATTGAAACTAATAAGAAGGACATCTCATAAACATTTATTCTACAAAAAATTGTATATGAAATAAATTGTATTTTAACCAGCTCTATATTTTTGTAAGTAGGTACTGTTTTGTTTATCTCTTACGGTAAACATGTAGTATTTTAATCGAAAATTTCGATAAAGCTTCCATACAAAGGGTAGTTTGCAAGGGAGGATTTTCCTGAAAATTTTCGCGTCGCATATTTAGAAGATACTGAAATATATCAAATTGCCTTTTGTTTTTGAGCTATGCTGTGCACAGACACACACAGACCTTTTCTAAAATGTGTTTTTTGGGGGGGGGATTTAGCAAAATGTTCATAATGTATATTTTACAACAAACAAAGTAGCAACGGAGACAAAGAAATACTGTGCGGAAACTGATAAAAATTAAAACCGTTGGTTCATCTCCCGTTCAATATTGATAAGATAAAACAACAGTTCTTATATCTGTAATTTGTAGAAGTTTCTCCAAGCGAAATAAGTTATTATTATAAGTTAATTTTAATAAGTGTGTAATTAAAATTTATACAAGTGTACCTATAATAATTGCTTACTTCAATTACACAACGTAGTTATTAGTGTAGAAAATCCAAATCCAAATTATAATGTTTTAGTTTCTCTATACATATGTATAGAGAAGATATTATAATTTAGTAAAAATTCCATACCGAGATTTCTCTTGAAATACAGGTTTTGAGACCCCCTAAATGAAAAAAAAAGCCTTCTTAGAAAAATGCCCGTGTATGTATATGTGTTCGAACAGTATAACTCAAAAACGAAAAGTCAGTAAACTACCAAACTTGGCATTTAAGTTTAGCAAATTCCAAGGATGCGACACGAAGGCTTTGAGAAAAATACTACAACCCTAAAATAGCTTTTATATGGAAAACATTTTGAAAATTTTGCTTTTCTAAAAAATGGCTGTAACATTTTGTTTAAAATACCCTATATTAACGATATTTATATGGTTAATAAAATGTAAATGTTGAATTTTCTGGGGATAGCTTCTGAAGATCTCTTCATTGTGGTTTACTTTTGCAAAATTGAGACCCGTTAGGGATAGTCAAAAACTTGCTACACAAAAACTATATATCTCGTTAAAACATACAATTTATGTGATATACATTATTATTATTATTATTATTATTATTATTATTACTATCGTGCAGTTGACCATTTGTGAGATATTCCCCCATTGTTTCAGTTTTAAATTTCTTAAAGTTTTCTCATACGAGAACTTGTCAACTCCGGCAATGGAAAGAATCGAATTTCAATCACTTAGCAACCAGCTTTTAACAGGTTTGACTATCGTTTTAGCCTATGGTACTCCTTTATCTCCCTCCTACTTACAAGGAAGAAAGTAATAAGACCATTTCTGCTAGTTTTATCTTAATTAGCTTGAAGTACATAGATGAATAAGCCTTTTAACAATAACTTGTAATAGAGATGTAGAGAAAGGCATGTGAATGGAACACGCAAGATTTTTATAATTTATACTAATGACCTCTCTTTTAATATCCGAGATGGTTGCCTAGAAACATATTTGTATGCGAACGATTTGGCAGTAAGTATCTCTGTCAATTCTGATGCCAGTCTGCACGAAGAACTTGATATACTTACTGAAAAAATTGATAAATGGTGCAAATACAATAGCCTTATTCTCAATGAGAACAAAACAATTGACCTCACTTTTAATATTAGTTGTCCTGTTTTTTTAACTGAAACTAGTACAAAATTTCTAGGCATTCATTTCGAGCCTGGTCTAGCTTGGCGTTCTGATATTAATTATATCGCCAACAAAGTAAGCAGAGGTATATTTATGTTACGTGTTTGAAAAAATCATGTGTGTTCCAATGTTTTATTATCAGTTTATTATGGACAAACAACCCATAGCCGTTTGAGTTACGGTATTTTATTTTGGGGGAACCATGCTTTAGCTAAAATGATAGTTTTATTACAGAAAAAGACAATTCGAATTTTATGTGATGTAGCCCCCAGAACTCATTGTAAACCTTTATTTGTTAAATAGGGTGTTTTAACTTTGACTTCATTGTTTGTGTTCCACTTCCTCTTATTTGCTAAGAAAAATAGTCATAAATACAATCTATGTTCCGAAATCCATCTTCATCACACCAGAACTAGTTGCAATATATACATTAATAGATGTAAATATAGTAAGATACAAAATTCCTTTGAAATAATATCATTAAATCTATTTAACATACTCAGTAACAGCAATAAAGCTCTCTCCATTGAATCTCTTAAGAGGTCACTGAAGAGCACTTTGATTTTAAATCCATTTTATTGTCTGGATGAATTTTATAATACTGCCAATTGTTTTTGATCTTGCTTGTATTTGACGTTGCTACATAATGTACCTTGTTCTGGCAAATAAACTTATCTATCTATATAAAAATAATAGTGTTGTAAATATGTTTCAGCTAGCATATTTAAAAAAATTCATATGTTAGATAATTAGTACTCTTTTCATTACAATAATTAAATAAAATTCTGCTCTCATATTAATTTTTGTTGTATATCAAGTTTCCTTCACCGATCCCGCCCTCTTAGAGATACTTACTCAACCTAAAAACAACGGAGTCAATCATAACTTGTGAATATTAAAGGTGGCACATAAATGCGAAAGTGCAAGCCGAAGAAGAAGTGCCGCAATTCACTACTATAAAAGTTAGACATTGTGAAAAGACTAATCACAAATGTACACAGATGACAACCGTAAACCAGTCTTCAAGGCAACACTTGCCATCTGTTTGGTTAATAACTTTAGTTGTTAGATTATAGCTTGAACTTAAATCTTCACGAAGAACTCGGCAACAAAGAAACAGAGAGCTTCCATCACTGTGTCATAAGCCTGTGAAACCGTTCAACATCTGGGAGTATTTGAAAAAAAGTGTCATGTGTGTAGTGGCACGCAAATGGCATTAATTAGAACGTATATTGAGGCGATGCATCTGGGTAAATTTGAGTTAAAAATAACGTTTTCGTAATAAAATGATATGAATTCTAAACTTTAAAATATAACCATTTTCACACTTGGTGCACTTCAACTACCAATTATCTGATGTTATAAATGGGTAAGCTCGTACTTATTAATAGACATAAAACCTTATTTTATCCACTTTTTTCAACACTTTTGGATACTCAAAATGTTCCACATGATGTAATTTTTCACTAATTTGTTTCAACATTTTATACTGCCACTCAAAAGCACATTAAATAAAATGATCATATACCTTTTGAAATAAAACTCCAATTCTTAGAAATGCATTATAAAATGTTGAAGTATCAAGAGATTTTGAGGGTACGAAAAGTAATGCCTTTTCTACACTAATTAGGGCTAATGTAAAAGTATAATTTGACAGTTCTAATTATAAACTCACTTCCTGTAAGACTAGATTTTCTTATGTGATTTTTATTTTCTCTATACCCACTATGTACATAGTGTATAGATAATGTATTGCACTCCACCAAAAAATTCCATACCGAGATTTCACCGGAAATATAAGTTTTAGGGTCCCCTGTATCCAAAAAAATATTTTCAGAAAAAGATACGTGTGTGTGAGTGAGTGTCCGTGTGTCTGTGAACACAGTTAACTCAAAAACGAAAAGTCGGTAAAATACCAAACTTGCTATTTAAGTTTAGTATCTTCCGGGGATGCGAAACGAAGATTTTGAGAAAAATCCCCCCACTCCAAACTACCCTTTACATAGAACTTTTTTCGAAAATTTTGATTTTCTAAAAAATGGCTCTAACGATTTTGATTAAAATATCGTATATTAACGATATTTATCTGACAAATAAAATGTATATTTTGAATTTTCTGGGAATAGGCTCTGAAGACTATTTTATTCTGTGTGAATTTTACGAAATTTTGCATAAGTGCTAAACCGTAAGAGAGAGACAAAAACTTACCACAAAAAATGTAGATCACCTTAAAACACACAATTTATGTTGTATACATTGTCTACTTCAGTCACATAGCAACCAGATTTTGACTGTCACTTTAACCTATGGTACTACCTTTCGCTTCTACTAACAAGGAAGCAAGAAATAAGACTATTTCTGCTAATTTTTCTCGATTAGCAGGAAGTAAATACAAGTATAATCTGTTTTAAAAATAATTTATTGCAGAGATGTAGAGAAAGTCATGTGTATGGAACACATCAGATTTTTTTAAATGCATTACGTGGCTCATTTTATTATAACAATGCATTTAGACAGTGACAGTTACTATTTAATTAACTATTCAAGCTAGAATTTTGGTTCATGACAAAAATATTACTACTGCTGTGTATAAAAACTGACATAAATTTCAAAAATATATCTTACATACTTGGAGTTTCCAAATTTCACAGAAGTATCATCTTAAGAATATACTGTGGACATGGTTCCCGTTTGGTTTTACTGTGACTGGAAAATAAATAAGTCCAATAGAAGACTTTCGCTTTTGATACATTCAAAATATATTGTAATCTAATGCAGTAGTTGTCCCTGCATGTAAACCACACATGAAACTGATTATTATTCCATCTGGTACAGTACAGAGTTATTACCTTATTCATGTAATTTACACTTTATAATAAAAACTTCTTTTTATTACAGTACTATATACTTACTCGTGTGCCCAACTACAGTCTATAAATTTCACAGTAGAAGCAGCCGTATTGGTCTTCCCTCCGCAGGCATACAGGGTAACCGTATAGTAGAAGCCTAGTTATAAATTTCTGAGTTGAAATATAATGTAACTCGGAAACGAATAATTTTTACACAGATGTTTTTAAGAGCTATTTCTTGTTTGTGTATGAGGAATCTTCTTCCAAAATTTGTAAACATATTTTCGATGCACTTTGTATGTGAAACCTGTTATTCCGATTTATCTGCGCCATTAAATTATCGTCGAATAGCTTCATCTGACAGTATAGATTCTGTTACTATCCTTTACATAAAATCCTGATATATTACATTGTATGACTTTCTCTACCCGTTCTTCAATAAACTATTTTACAAGAGCTATATTTTTATTTAATGTTAATGCAGATAAACATTTGTATAAAATGTTTTATTACGTATTTCCTTGTACGTTCAATTTGAATAGGGAAATACAGTAGCCTTAAGCAATAGTCAGTATTTATCTGATGGTTTCGAAACTCTGTTCTCTTTGCATCATCAGAGAATAATAAAGAATCGAATAACGACTTCCCAGTTGGGAAAAGATAAGTTCTTGAATATCCAAACCAACAACTAGCATACTCGGAAATGGTTAACACTATAAAACTAACTATATATAACACGTAACACCATTATGTAAATTGTATAGTTAAAAAATCTACATTTTTATGTAGTAAGTTTTCGTCTATCTATTTCGGTTTTCCAGTTATGCAAAAGTCATTCAAAAGCGATTTCCAGAAATGTTAGCTATACATTTCATTTTTCATGAGAATACCTTAAACAAATTGTGACACAGTGACTATGGCCCAAGTTTCGGGAGGTCCCGGGAAGTTGTAGAAATGTTTAGGAATAAGTAGCGCTCTCGGCCAGCATAAACACCAGGACCGCTATTTTCAGACAATCAGAATCTCCTGGAAATTTCCATTTTCTCCGCCTCCAGAACATTCTAGAATGTTCCGTAGAAATTTCAAAAGCTATATAAGCCAGCATGTTCACGAATGAATTAGTGTTTCATGCGCGACATTAAGTGGTGTTCTAGGAGTGTGATAGCGTAAGTGCTGACTTGGAGAGATTGGAGAAATCCTGTGTTCGAATCCCGGTGAAAGAAGTGTCGGGAAGAAGAAGTTGCATTCGACGACTTCATATGTTCCTACGTCGGGAGAACTCGAGGAGTGAACATTGAGCTTAGTGAGCTGAGCCTGAGAACTTAGCGTCCTTTTCGTGGTCTAGGAATAACACCCTAGCCTGTGGTTCCCAAAGTCGCGGGTTCAATCCCAGCGAAGGGCGATGGATTTTTTCGGGTGTAACAATCCTTGCATGGCTTCCTTTGTACCGTTTTTCTCGTATTGTAAATTTACGGCACGTAAAAGAACCAAAGGCCTGATAAGAGACGTCTGAGTAAATTTAAGCGGTCTTTCACGCCCAATATGGAGTGGGACACTGAGTAAGTAGTAGTTAAAAAGTGTCTATAAATAAAATTAAATTACATTTGAGAACTTAGTGAAGTGAGAGTAAAAACCGGACAAAGTCACAATATAGCATTTTAATCAAAATCTTGTGAGCCATTTATTATAAAATCAAAACTGTCGAAAATATTTTCGTGGAAAGTGTAGTTTAGAGTCAAGAGATTTTCTTAAATATTTTACTGTCTATCTTTGGAAGATGTTGAACTTAAATACCCATTTTTGTATTTAGCCGACATTTCGTTTTGAATCATGCTGTTCGAGAATACATGGACACACATATGTACACAAACAAGGAGTTTTGCTTTGGATTAAAAAGATTCAAAACTCAGAACGTGTGTTTCCAATGAAATCTTGCTTCGAATTTTTGAGTGGAATAGGACACTCCCTGTACATGCTTTATGTAGGAGAGAAGGCGTTTCCAGAAGAAAGGTTTCAAAAAACATTTATACTCGATTCCAAAGTTTTGTCAGTCTAACATACAACATATATATGGAGTTTGTTAGCTCTTTCATTGAGATGAAACTAGTACCTGCATTTTTCTCAACGGACACTAGGGGCGAAATTTTCAATTTCTATATTTAATTTCATTCAAATTGGATAATATAAATTATTTCATGAAGTTTATTAGGTAAGCATGTTGCGTAATAAAAATATTCTACAGGCCTCAATATTTTAGAACATTTTTGATATTTTCTGAATTGAAGCTTTGAAATTCTCACAACAACTTTAAAGAGGGATTAATCATTTTTCATGAAAATATATTTTTTGATAAACCACTATTTTGTTGCTCTTTGTAATGTGACAATAGATACTTCTGCACATTCTGGGAAATGTTAGCTTTATTTAATCAAAAAGCTCAGCTGCATGGAAAATTTTGAAAATGTAGAAATGTAGTTTTCTAGATAAACTCTATTTAATGAAACAGCATGCTAGGAAATGAATAAGCTATTAAATCGTGCGATCTTTCAGTGGCTCTTGAGCCCGAAGCAAAGGGGGCAGCGTTAAATATTGATTTTCTACAGATACAATTCTTTAAAATACAAAACCTTTGTATTTTTGTTTGACCGACCTTAGTCAAAATTCCATTCCCAGTGTCTCTTAAAAATATGACAAAAAAGCGACATATTATTGGTTACTGATTACCCCGTACGTTCTTGGTAGAAACAAAATGCCACAAATTAGGACGCGGAAATGATTTATCAACGGCGTGTGTGTTAATGATCTTTCCAAGAGCGTTAACAAAATGGAAATAGGGTCTGCGCGTGAGAGCAGTCTATGCACCAATCACTAAACCGCTATTTCGATGTGTTGCGGCCATAACCTAAACACACACACACACACACACACACCACACACACACACACCATTATGATTATACGGCTGGAGGGGATACCAAGTGTCTCGACGCCCAATGAGTGTTTTGTGCATACACCACCGGAAGGAACGGATGAGATGAAGTAAACAACCGTCAGAAACGCAAAGAGTTACCAACCATTACAGGATTAGCCGTCCGGCCAAAGAGAGTCGCTTGAGGCGTCCCTTTAGCGATAACGGGGGACATAGGATACCAGCAGTGGAGCATCTAGCAGTGCTGAGAAGTTCAAAAGTGCAAGCCTCTGCGTCATCTGTCCGAACCGACCGTCGCTGATCCGGAGAAAACTTGAAACATGAGAATGGGAACAAAATGAGAGGAAATGGTGGAGAAAGGAAATCAGTTATAAAATGCACCAGCCAAGCATTCTCCTTGCCAAACAGACAAAACCACTGAAAACGCATGATAAGAATGAGCAGCCACGGAGAACGAAGCCGGGACTTCCCGTGTGCAAGCCTCTCGCTTTATTACAAAGACATTTCTCTCGGTACATACCACGTACTATGTTTGATAGTGTCTCTATGTTCAGTTAATGTTGTCGAGTGTGGCCACTTTCGAAGTTTGATTTTCTGAGGCGAGACAAGCTACGTTCGTTCGACCTTGCTCTCCGTCTCTCTTTCTTCATTCTTTACACGATAACTCGGTTACAGGTAGAAGTTCTAGATGACTTTTGGAGAAATGGGTAAACTGCACACGGTCTGCTGGGCATATTGTTTAGCGTAACGTTCTTTATTGTTCCTATGTGCGAAAAATAAATTCAAATTATTAGGTTGTATGTATGTATCATTTATGATTTCACTACTGGTCCTACAAAAATGTATTTTATATAAACACAAGCATAGTTAATGAAACTATTGTTAGTTATAAAACCTGAAATAATGACGGTGCAAATTATAAACACAAATAAGCATTTCAAAATCAGCAAGAATATGATAATTAATAATGTTATGAAATAAGGAATGAGGAAATATACTAGGCTAAAACGATAGTCAAATCTTTTAAAAGCCATCGCTATGTGAAACAATTGATATCGGTAAAGTTTAAAATTGGAACCAACAAGTAGGAATATATCGGAAACGGCTTACTCTACAAAAAGTATGTGATATAAGTTGTGTGTTTTAGTGAAATGTATATTTCTATATGGTAAGTTTTTGTCCATCTCTCACGGTTTACGAATTATACAAAAGTTATCCGGAATGAAGAGCCCTTTGGGGCTTATTTCCAAAAACTTCAAGATATACATTTAGTTTGTCATGAAAATAGCTTACACATCTGGCTGGCATTTTAATCAGCATTTTCATTTTATTATTTATTTTTTAATTTTCAAAAAATGTTCCATATAACGTGTGCGGGGATTTTCTTGAAAACCTTCGTGTGACATCCTTGGAAGATATTGAAGTCGAGTACTAAGCTTGTTATTAACCGATTTTTCGCTTTGAAGGTGTGCTGTCCACAGACTCATAAACACATACGCACGCGCGCGCGCACACACGGACATTTTTCTGAAAATGCTTTTAAAATCGGTGAATCTCAAAACGTGTATTTCCGCTGAAATGTCGGTATCGAATTTTTGGGTGGAATACAATACTTACTCTATATACATTGTACATACGTGCTAGAGAAAGTAAAACAGACATTACCTTGGACTGCGATATACTAAATTTGATTTCAATTCACAAATAAGGACATTAACATATCTTTCTATCACACCGATGCAAATTTTGTGTACCAAAATATTCTCTCCAACCTAAGTGAATATATTTATTTCAATTTAAACCAATTGTTAAAGATATTGTACTGGGTTAAACCGATCCATCCTTCTATACCAAACATTCACAATAAAGTCGACCTTAATAATCTCCTAAGATACCTCCTAACTACCTCCGTTGTTATGTGACTTGTCAAAACAACTTATTTTACAAAAAAAAAAAAAATAGAAACGTTTATATAGTTTCGTTTTCACAGTGTACAAACACTTTACCGGCATCCAAGACTACAGTGCTTAATATCTTTTCTCCTCTTTCTCCCTTTTATCCACTTTTCTTTTGAGTAATATTTCATCTTTCAATCTCTTAACATGTCCACAGTGTTTCTATTGTATAAAATTTAAAGTAGAATTTTGAACTTTCAGATTTTCTTTTATAATGCCATTTTTACTTTCTTTTCTTATAATATCCTAGTATCTCTCCTCCATAATCAATTTCTGTTGCCAACAATTTTATTTTTAACTGATAGTTCAGAGCACACACTTTGTAAATATTGTTATCCCAGATATTTATATTCCTGTGTGTTAAATTATTCCCATTTTATGTTTCAGTACCAAATCTTGATGAACATTTCCAATGGCCATATATTTAGATTTCCATATTACTCTTGAATCCATTTTCTTTAAGATATTCCATATCTTCTTAGTTTTGAGCCATAATTAACTGAACATCTCCATAAATAGAAGTTATGCCAAACATAATTGCAAAAATTCTAGATTATAAAGATATACTTAAACGTAAGTGACGAATCAGAAATATATCTTTATCCTCAATTAAAGATATTATGACTTATCTAACAATTACAATGTATACACCTTTAAAATAAAAGCTGAAATCTGGAGCTTAATGACTCATATTACTAAACTAAGCCTATAATAAAAAACTATTTACGCTCCACATGTCATTCAGAGATGTACTTTTATTAATTAATATCCTGCACATATGTATATATAGAGTACAACACAGACTTAAATATGTTTCTAACATTAAACCTGATCTTACAGGTTACAGATCCAGAGGATTCTACAGCTGCAGCCGCTGAACAGAAACATGGGGAAAGGGACGTGGTGTAAGTTTAATTTTCATTTCATCTTATACGTACTCGCAGATGCAAAAAATAAAATAAACAAATAAAAAAAAAACGGAGCGAGAAACGCTAGGGTTGAAAAATAGTTGCTTAAAATAGGAAGCACCAAACCTTAATGCTTTTGTGGACCACTTTGTAAATTTTCAAGAGAATAGAGTTTGTCATGAAACACCTACAGTAAAACATAATATATACGGTAGTTACTAATGAAACATAACGTTACTTATGTAAAAGACTACACTGTAATATCACTCATCTACTGAAACAGATTTAAATTAAATACCACTGTACTGACAATTCCATGACATAGCTTGTAAACAATTTTACTTTCTGTACTTCATATATAGTTAGAGAAGGTATTGCATTTCATCCAAAATTTGATACCGAGATTCACTGGAAATATACGTTCCCTGTATCGAAATAAAATATGAAAGGTTCGTATGCAGGTCCGTGTATCCCTGGACACGATAACAAAAACAAAAAGTCGGTTTATTATCAAACTTAATGTTTAAGTTCACGACACAAGGATTTTCAGGTTAAAACTAATCTTTATATGACCTTTTTTCGAATTTTTTTATCTTCTCAATAGTGGTTTTAACGATTTTTATTAAAATAATGTACATTACACATATTTACATATTTATATTCGTATATGACGAATAAAGGTCTATCCTGACTTTTTTGGCATACTCTGCATACTACACAAAATGAGATTTCGTGAAAACAGGTAATTATCATATACGTACATTTTTATAGATTTAATGATATCCGAGATATTCCATGTTAGTTGTTTAAATTTTAAAACATTTATACTTTGCTCAAACGGGAAGTTTTACTCCTAGCCATGCAAAAAGAATCGACTTTCAATTGTTTCACATTGCGATCAGCTTTTAAAAGATTTAACTATCGCTTTAGCCTATTATATTCACCTATTTCACTTCTAATTTAAGCAGTAAGATCCTTTCTGCTAATGTTTATCTTGATTTTCACGATGTACATAAAAGAATAATATCTTTTTAGAATAGTTTGTTTGTAGAACGGATAGAGAAAGTCACGTGAATGAAACACATCATATTTTAATGCAAAAAATGTCTTTGCCGTAGTAACCAGGAAAAGATGACCGCACATAAAGGAAAGAAGCAATACCATTCTTACTTGAGAAAAACACTTGAAGGAGTAACAAACACAATTTAAAGCTCTAGGAGCACTTGTGAACAATGATAATCTGAACAATTCAAAGCGGGAATACAGCCTATTATACTGATACACAACTAATAGTAGAAGTTCAGACTATAAGATCTGCAAACATTAAAGACCAGTAGTAACATATGCTGCAGAAACATGGACCCTAAATAACATAGATGAGGAAATACTGCGATGATTGAAAGAATAAGAAGAAGAACTGATAAATAAGTAAGGTATTGTGATATTTATAAAGGTAAAAATAATAAGATGGCTAGGGCATATTGAAAGAATGACGGATAAAATCTCAAAAATAATTTTTAAAGGAAAATTGTATGATATAAAAAATAAAAGGTAGGCTCAAAACAAGATAGTTAAAGGACGTAATAGAAGATTCAAGGAAGATTGGAATTGAATATATAGAAATATACCTATAAAATTGTTATAGAAAATAATAGAGAAGATAGAAATGAATGTAGATCCATAATGAGCTTTTCTTTCAAATTAAAAACTTAAATTCTTCATGGAGCTTATTAATAATTAAATTTCAGGTATATTAAAGCGAAGATAGAGATTTGTGAAGAAAGATTTGTAGGAGACCAAAACTCATCAAGGGCTGTAGAGCCAGAAGAAAAGAGTAGAACGTCGCTGCCTTCTAAACATTTAGGTTTTGTTATATATCATGCTTTATAACACAACACCTCAAAAGTCGTAAATCCCAAAACAATGTAATGTTTTGGGAAGGGCAAAATATTAATTCTGTGGCGTTTGGTCGAACAAGAGAACTCCAAAACTCACCTTTTTGTGCTAAGACAGTAGTGCCCTGGAGATATCAGGACTTCACCAAATGATAGAGGATTATTTCTGGAGAAATCAGGACTTCACCAAATGATAGAGGATTATTTCTGGAGATATCAGGACTTCACCAAATGATAGAGGATTATTTCTGGAGATATCAGGACTTCACCAAACGATAGAGGATTATTTCTGGAGAAATCAGGACTTCACTACACGATAGAGAGTTGTTTCTTTTGTATCACTACTGCCTTAGCACAAAAAGGCCTGTTTTAGAGTTGGTCATGTACTGAACAAACACCATATCCAGAACTGTTTTTCGCTAACTTTAAATTCAAGACTACCAATGCGATCTAATGAACCAATGGATGTTCGTAAATTAGTATATTTGAGAATTTAGATAACAACATAATGTTTCCAAATGTCTTTCTTTCTCAAATTAGGTTTTGTTATTTCTGAATTTCCTTCTGCAGTCAGAACTTGCTAATTAATAGTAATGGTGAATGTTGATATGCATTTCTTTATGTACTCTATGTGCATGCAGTTGCTATTTTAGAATCAGGCAAAATACTTTCATAATTGACTTTGTAAAATAAGCAAATTAATTATGTTAAAACATATTTAGCATAAATGAGATATCTGTCTGGAAACCCTCAATGCAACACGGGGTTTGAATTATGGATCTCGGGTCTCCGCGCCTACATATAGTTAATCTGATACAACAATTATCAGGTATGCTATACGAATAATATTGGTGTGCGGAAAATTCTGACAAAAGACAGAAAAAACAACAATTATATTTGCGTGCACATTTTAAATTGAATGGTTGATTAAAGAATGTGAAGAATTAAATGCGGAGAGAACATTCGTGCACTCCTTCCGAACAATGAGGTTCTAAGACCATATATTTCAGACTAAAATTTAATAAATTGATAACGGTGACATTCATTCAATTTGGAATTAAACATGCGTAGAATGACTTTTTAAAAATTGCCATGAAATTATGTTGGTAAAATAGAGAACCTAAGATTTTGAAATAAATAAGTATGAAAAAATAAATTACGTATCTATACATTTAAATAAAAATTATACATTTCTAACTGTAAATGTTAAAAGGTTTTATTTAATATTTTGGATCAATAGTTTCATTCATTAAAGTAAAATCTCTCTCTAAGTGCACATAGTGGTTTTACTACCAGGTGACCAAACTGCCACGTATTTGATGTGTGCAGACATCCCTTCGTGAGTTAAAACGTTGCAGAACTGAACTATTTCCCGTTAAAGCCGGTAAGTGGGGAACTGGCGTGGGCGAACTTGGTTTTACCCTTCTTAATGAGTGCGGCCCGCTCACCGAATCGTTATATTTTATTACGACGTTGCTAATTATTACTTTATACATTCTAAACAGTATTGCTGTTGCACAACCTGATAAATCCATCCCTGTCAAAGGTAACGTCATCTGTTAGGACGGTTGATGATGAAATCACATTTTCGCAATGCTGTGCTGCACAAACTTTTATTTAAACGCTCATAATTTGTGTCTTCCAGGAAGCAACACGAAGATTTTCAAGAGAATCCTTCCACCCTGAACTACCTTTTATGTGGAAAAAAAGTTCAAAAATGTTGTTTTTCTCAAAATGGGTCTAACGATTTTGATATTTATATGACAAATAAAATTGACATCCTAAATTTCTTGGGTATGTATTCTGAAGTCGTCTTCATTCTGGATCACTTTTGCGTAACTCGTAAACTGTAGAGATAGACAAAAACACTACACAGGACATTGTAGATCTCGTTAATCAATCACAATTTATGTCATAAACATTTTTAGTAGAACTAGCTATTTCAGACATATCCTTTTTTACTTTCTCTAGCCCCGTATGTACAATGTACAAAAGGATAGAGAAGTATTGTATTCCACCCAAAAATTCGATACCGAGATTTCACCGGAAATATATGTTTTAGGGTCCCCTGTATCCAAAAAAAAGCATTTTCACAAAAAGGTCCGTGTGTGTCCGTGTGTCCGTGAGAAATAGTACGAGAAATAGTAAAGGGTCAGAATAATAAATACATAAGATGTGTTTTCCAATATTCTTTATTAATTCTAATAAGATATACATATATATGTATATATATGTATAAGTGTTTAATATATATATATATATTTTAAACACTTATTATATACTTTACAGTATATTTTTATGCTCATAGATTCCATTTTGTCAGTGTGTTCGTGTGTCTGTGAACACGATAACTCAAAAACGAAAAGTCGGTAAAGCACCAAACTTGGTATTTAAGTTTAGTATCTTCCAAGGATGCGACACGAAGATTTTGAGAAAAATCACCCCACCCCAAACTACCCTTTACATGGAACTTTTTTTCCAAAATTTTGATTTTCTTAAAAATGGCTCTAACGATTTTGATTAAAATATTGTATATTAAAGATATTTAGTTGACAAATAATATGTATGTGTTGAATTTTCTGGAAATAGCTTCTAAAGACCTGTTTATTCAGGATGAATTTTGCTTAATTTGGCATAACTAGTAATCCGTAAGAGATAGACAAAAACTTAATATACAAAAAATGTAGGTCTTGTTAAAATACACAAGTTATATCATATACATTTTTCTCTTGAAGCTTACAGTTTTCGAGGTATTCATTGTTATTCGTTTCAGTTGTGAAGTACTTATACTTTTCTCAGACGGGAGTGTGCGGTTTTCTTTGTTCTACTCCTGGCCAAGAAAAGAAGGGATTTTGAATGACAATTGCATAACGACAGCTTTTAAAACATTTGACTATGGCTTTAATCTACTGTATTCCCTTATTTTTTCTTACTTATAGGGAAGTAATTAATAAGAACATTGTGCTAATGAGTACCTCGATTAGCAAGATGCGGAAAGAAGAATAATCTTATGTAAGAAGTTTTGTAGAACAGCTAGAGAAAGTCATGTGAGTGTAACACATCAGATTTTTATTGGTTGCAATTTTAAAATACTTAAATTTTTCTCGTATTTGTCATATCGTTTTCTTTACAAAGGTACCAACTTTTAAAAGATTTGACTATCCCTTTAGCATAATGTATTCCCTTGTTTCGCTTCTACTTATAAGGAACTAAGCAATAGGACGATTTCTGCTAATGTTTATCTTGATTACTATGAGGTAGATAGTAGAATAAGCTTTCGTAAGAATAGTTTGCTACAGAATTGGTAGCAAAAGTCATGTGAATTGAACACATCAACTTTTAGTTTGCAGCGTTATTAACTCAGTACTTTTCCTTTGTTATTCGTTGCGTAAGATAGCAAGTTTTTTCAAGTGCAGAAAATCGTGATCATGACTTTCAAGTGGTGGGTTTTGTAATTTAAAAAGCAAAATCTCCTTCATTTTATTTTGTTTCAGCAAAGCGTGTGCGCACACATTGTGACTACAGATATAAATCCATCCAACTTTAAATAGATATTCTGTAGAAGTGGTTGTGTTTATGAGCAAGTTTGGTGATTCTGAGAGGTGGTTGCTACGTAAGTTTATTTATTGATTCTGGGGAGCTTCTTCATTCCGCACGAAGATCCTTCTGAATAATGTAAGTGTTAAAATAGTTTTGAGATTATTGAAGCACAACGGATGTAAATTCGTTTCGTATCAGACATATAGTCAAAAGCAATAAAGGATGAATTACACAAATTTGATATCGTCGCTTTTAGCGGAATATTCTTTATTTTGATATATATTTTTATCTATAACGGTTTATTTAAACGACACATTATAGCTGCAGAATGAAGCATAAGGGAAAACATGTGATGTGTACCATTCACATGACTTTCTCTATATCCCTGCAACAAATGATTCTTAAAAAGCTTGTACTTCTATTTACTTTATACTAATCAGAAAAAATGAGCAGAAATAGTCTTATTACTTGCTTCCTTGTAAGCAGAAGCGAAATAATGATAGTCAAAAGCTGGTTGCTATGTCAGTGAAGTTCCTTTGTTTATATGGATAGGAGTTGACAAGTTCCTGTATTAGAAAAATATAAGTTTTTCATAGCAGAAATCAAAAATAAGGAATGTCTCAAAAACGACGAACTTACGATTAAAAAAAAAATATATATATAACATAAATTGTGTGTTTTAACGTGGTCTACATTTTTGTGTAGTAAGTTTATATCCATCTCTTACGGTTTAGCAGTTATGCAAAATCCAGTAAAATTCATCCAGAATAAACTACTCTTCAGAGGCTATTCCCAAAAAATTCAAGATATACATTTTATTTGTCAGGCAAATATCTTTAATATACGAAATTTGAATCAAAATCGTTAGAGCCATTTTTGAGAAAATCAAACTTTTCGAAAAAAGTTCCATGTAAAGGGTAGTTGGGGGTGGGGGGATTTTTCACAAATCTTCGTGTCGCATCCCTGGAAGATACTAAACTTAAATACCAAGTTTGGTATTTTACCGACTTTCCATTTTTGAGTTATCGTGTTCACAGATACACGGACACACACACGGACCTTTTTCTGAAAATATTTTTTTTAGATACAGGGGACCTTAAAACATATATTTCTGGCTAAATCTCGGTATTGAATTTTTTGGTGGAGTGTAATACCTTCTCTATACACTATGTACATAGTACGTATAGAGAAAGTAAAAATAACTTATTAACTTTAATAAGATATTAAGAATTGTTTGGGCAAGAATGGGCATATTGGTTTGCGATAAATCCCTCTAGTTTAATTCCTCTTATTATAATTGAAATATTATCTATGGTTTTAAATTTTAGTGAGAAATTGATACTTTGAAAAAAGTATTAGTCATCTTAACATTTACAATGGAGCCATCCATGGTGTAAAAATATTCTTTGTCACTAACAATGATCCTGTTTTAAAAATCTGATGTGATGCATTCACATGACTTTCTCTACATCTCTGCAACAAATTATTCTTAAAAACTTGTGCTACTCTTTACTTCATGCTAACCGAGAATAAAAAAACTAGCATAAATAGTCTTATTACTTACTTCCTTGAAAGTAGAAGCGAAATAAGGGAGTACCATAGGTTAAAGTGATAGTCAAAAGCTGGTTGCTAAGTGACTGAAGTTCCTTTGTTTGTATGGACAGGAGTTGACAAATTCCTGTATAAAAAAAAAGTATGCTTTTCATAGCTGAAACCAAAAACAAGGTATATCTAAAAAATAATCAACTCCAAGAAAGAAATGTATATAACAGAATTGTGTGTTTTAAAGTGCTCTACATTTGTTGTGTGGTAAGTTTTATCCATCTCTTACGGTTTAGCAGTTATGCAAAATTCCGTAAAATTAACCCAGAATAAAAGTAGTCTTCAGAGGCTATTCCCAGAAAATTCAAAATATACGTTTTATTTGTCAGGTAAATATTTTTAATATACGACATTTTAATCAAAATCATTAGTCATTTTTAGAAAATCAAAATGTTCGAAAAAGTTCCATGTAATGGGTAGTTTGGGGTGGTGGGATTTTTCTCAAAATCTTCGTGTCGCATCCCTGGAAGATAACATAACTCCATGGCACGACAGCTCACGGGGAGCCTTGGCCTACCGCCCGGCCGCTGCGTCCCCCATCTCGGTCCACTACAGATACTAAACTGGAAGATACTAAACTAAAATACCAAGTTTGGTATTTTACCGACTTTTCGTTTTTGAGTTATCCTATTCACACACACACGGACACACGGACACACACACACACACACGCACGGACCTTTTTCTGGAAATACTGTTTTTGGATACAGGAGACCCTAAAACATATATTTCCGGTGACATCTCGGTATCGAATTTTTGGGTGGAGTGCAATACCTTGTCTATACACTATGTACATAGTACTTCTATAAATTAGCTAAGTATTATTACTCTAATTATTATTGTTATTATAGCCTTTGAAAAATTTTCTAGAATTTCTATATGAACAAATATTAGTAGTTAAAGTGCTCCATTTCAGGTGAGAAATATAAGTGTAAGAATGCATATAGCTTGATTTCAGTGTTTGAAAATAATAAGCTCTCTTATTGCAAATTGGTAGCTAAGCGAGCGTAGAGAACCCGTTAACTCTGTTAAGCAATTAAGACCACAAATTACTTAATGCAAGGTCTGGTGTAATTTATTGCGCTTTTACTTTCTGTTTACGTACATAGTGTATAGAGAAGGTATTGCACTCCACCAAAAAAGTCGATACTGAGATTTCACCGGAAATATATGTTTTACGGTCCCCTGTATCCAAAAAAAGTATTTTCAGAAAAAGGTCAGTCTGTGTGTATGTGTCCGTGTGTCCGTGAACACGATAACTCAAAAACGAAAAGTCGGTAAAATACCAAACTTGGTATTTAAGTTTAGTATCTTCCAGGGATGCGATACGAAGATTTTGAGAAAATCCCCTACCCCCAACTACCCTTTACATGGAACTTTTTTCGAAAATTTTTATTGTCTAAAAATGGCTCTTAACGATTTTGATTAAAATATTGTATATTAAAGATATTTACCTGACAAATAAAATGTATATTTTGAATTTTCTGGGAATAGCCTCTGAAGAATACTTTATTCTGGATGAATTTTGCAAAACTACTAAACCGTAAGAGATGGATAAAAACTTAACACACAAAAACTGTAGAGTACGTTAAAACACACAATTTAAAAAATACATTTTTTTCGTGGAGTTGATCGTTTTTGAGATATTCCTTTTTCTTGTTTTCATATTTGAAAAACTGATACTTTTCTCATACAGGAATTTGTCAACTCCTGTCCATACAAACAAAAGAACATCAGTCACACAGCAACCAGCTTTTGGTTTTCACTTTAACCTATGGTACTCCCTTATTTCGCTTCTACTTACAATAAAGCAAGAAATAATACTATTTCTGCAAATTTTTCTCGATTAGCATGGAATAAATAAAAGACAAGCTCATTAACAATAATTTGTTACAGAGATATGGAGAAAGTCATGTGAATGGAATACATCAGATGTTTACTTCCTCTACACGCACTATGTGCATAGTGTATAGCGAAGGTATTGCACTCCACCAAAAAATTCGATACCAAGATTTCACCGGAAATATATGTTTTAGGGTCCCCTGTATCCAAAAAAAGTATTTTCAGAAAAAGGTCCGTGTGTGTATGTGTCCGTGAGTCTGTGAACACTATAACTGAAAAACGAAAAGTCTATAAAATACCAAACTTCGTATTTTAATTTAGTATCTTCCAGGGATGCCACACGAAGATTTTGAGAAAAATCCCCACACCCCAAACTACCCATTACATGGAACTTTTTTCGAAAATTTTGATTTTCTCAAAAATGGCTATAACGATTTTGATTAAAATATCGTATATTTCAGATACTTACCTGACAAATAAAATGTATGTAATGAATTTTCTGGTAATAACCTCTGAAGACTACTTTATTCTGAGTGGATTTTACTGGATTTTGCATAACTGCTAAACCGTAAGAGATGGACAAAAACTTATCACACAACAAATGTAGAGCACCTTAAAGCACTCAATTTTTGTTGTATACATTTTTTTCGTGGAGTTGATCGTTTTTAAGATATCCCTTGTTTTTGTTCTCAGGTTAGAAAAGCTTAACTTTTCTCATACAGGAATTTGTCAACTCCTGCCCATACAAACAAAGGAACTTCATAGCAACCAGCTTTTGACTATCGCTTTAACCTATGCTACTCCGTTATTTCTTTTCTACTTACAAGGAAGCAAGTAATAAGACTATTTCTGCTAACTTTTTGTCGATTAACATGAAGTAAATAGAAGTATAAGCTTTTTAAATCTCATTTGTTGCAGAGATGTAGAGAAAGTCATGTGAATGGAACACATCAGATTTTTTTATGAAAATTCCGTTTCGAATTTTGTTGAGAAATTTAAGGAAGCAATATTTGAAAATAAGTTGTCAGTCATTACAGTAAATTATATGTTGGTAACAACATTTTTTACTAGACGTTAACGCGGTGCCACCTCACTCGGTTTAGCATAGGAGATTTTCTTGAAGCTTAATTAACACGTCTGATATTTAACAAACTGTGCGTTTTTGAGTTATACTTCACATACACACACACAAAACACACTCGTGGACCCTCTTTCTAAAAGTAGTGTTTTATGCAGCGTCCTCAAAACGTGTATTTTCAATAAAATATATATTCAGATTTTTTACTGGAACACAGACCTCTTCCATCTACTTATTAAATGCAATAGAGAAAGTACTTCAATTAGGATATTTTTGAAAGCTATAACATAACATGATTTTGCCAACCGCTACTATATAGTTGTCCAATATTTTGACCATAACGTTTAAAACCATTCAGATTTCTATATGAAGACTTGAAAAAAACATGGTAGGGGTAGTTTGTTTGTAAGGTAGCGTTTAATAATTTTGTTTACCTCTATAGTACAATATTACAATGTTTCATTTAAGTAGGCCAAAGAATGTTGATTTGTATCTTAGGAAAATATCCTTGAAAATAACGACTAAAATAAGGTATGTAGTAATTTTTCTCAGATACCAAATGCTATCTTTATGTCAAAACCATATAAAAATATCAGTTGATAACACTTCAGTGAAATTTGAAGAAAATTTCCATAACTGGTCTAAAATAGCTCATTTTAAAACATTTTAAACTTCTTTAGAACAATTATTTCTTTGGAACAGAAGCCATTAATAATTATAATTAGCCATATTTGCCAAAGTGGCTTCTGATGTCCACAGTCAATGACGCGGATTTTAAATTTGGTGACATAAAGAGTTCTCTTTACATATATACTATACATATACAGTTGCAGTGCTGTGTGCTAATTCTGATTTCTCGTACGAGAGACTTGTTCTGGAAAATACTATATTTTGTAGTTGATTCTGTTTTTATCACGATTTGTGAAGAGAAAGAACTTACCTGTATCTGGTAATCTATTGGTTACAAAATCCTTGGGCTATTCTTCACTAATACTACGTACTTCAATAAAAAGCGAAGTTTCTGTTTGAAACAAAACCTTAAGTTTCAAGTTCCTTCCTACACGTACGTAATTTTACGTGAACGTAGCTTTATGAAGTAATCGGAAAAATCTGATGTGTTCCATTCACATGACTTTCTCTATATCACTGCAACAAATTATTCTATTTACTTCATCTAATGGAGCAACAATTAGCAGAAATAGTCTTATTACTTGCTTCCTTGTTAGTAGAAGCGAAATAAGGGGGTAACATAGGCTAAAGTGATAGTCAAAAGCTGTTTGCTCTGTGACTGAAGTTCCTTTGTTTGTATGGACACGAGTTCACAAAGTCCTGTATGAGAAAAGTATAAGTATTTATAGCTGAAAGAAAAAACAAGGAATATCTCAAAAACAATCAACTCCACGAAAAAAATGTATATTACATAAATTGTGTGTTTTAAGGTGCTGTACGTTTGTTGTGTGGTAAGTTTTTGTCCATCTCTTACGGTTTAGAAGTTATGCAAAATTCCGTAAAATTGACCGAGAATAAAGTAGTCTTCATAGGCTATTCCCAGAAAATTAAAAATATACATTTTATTTGTCATGTAAATATCTTTAATATACGATATTTTAATCAAAATCATTAGAGCCATTTTTTAGAAAATCAAAATTTTCGAAAAAAGTTCCATGTAAAGGGTAGTTTGGAGTGGGGCGATTTTTTTCAAAATCTTCGTGTCGCATCCATGGAAGATACTAAACTTAAATACCAAGTTTGGTATTTTACCGACTTTTCGTTTTTGAGTTATCGTGTTCATAAGCACCCTGACACACGGACACACACGGACCTTTTTCTGAAAATACTTTTTTTGGATACAGGGGACCCTAAAACATATATTTCCGGTGAAATCTCGGTATCGAATTTTTTGGTGGAGTGCAATAGCTTCTCTATACACTATATACATAGCACGTATAGAGGAAGTAAAACAGTTGAAACTACACATGAACGTGGCCTTCAGCGATTTTAATGTCGACTTCTCACGTTATTGAGATTCTAACTACAGTAATGTAGTAACACATGTACAAGCAAGATCGCGGATGCAGGGTTTTGCAATAAGGTATACCTAGCTGCAGTTGTGATGCAGGGTTTTGCAATAAGGTATACCTCAACTGCAATTAACTTTGAGATCTTACAAGGCATAATATAACACAATGAAATTTCACATTAGTTCTTTTCACCTCATAAAATAAAAGAATCTGTATGAGTAATACTTTTAAATAAGAAGGAAGGGTTTTACATGTGTGTTTTTTTCTGTCTCCTGCTTGGATAAATAAGATTGAGCGAGGGCCCAAAATGTGACAAGTGTTTTGAGATTTTTGTGATATAAAATAAAGCACTTTTCAAACAATTAAAGCTTGTGACTCGGATGTAGCGTATATCCTACCATGTTTAAAAATATATCCAACAGGCACTGAAACATTGGAATAACTCATGTCAAAGAATGGTAATCCCAGATGGAAAAGAGACTGAACAGTCACTATTAAAGTCAGATGATAACGCGATCACTGCACAGTGTCCTGAAGATGTGAAATTTATGGCAAGGAAACTCGTGGGAGGCTTTGAAGCAGGCGGACCGAAAGTTAACATGATTAAAAGTGAATAAGTGTAAAAGGTGGAAATAGGTGGAAGAAATATCAAACTACCCCAAGGAATAATTAAAGAATTTAAATATTTTGGATCAGTTCTTGATGATTCTGGAAACTGTAAAGCGGATGTAGATTACAGAATAATGCAGAGTAGAGGAGCAGTAAAATACTCAATGGAGTATTAAGAAAAGATGCTGACGTACGGGATAGAAGATTGCAATTCATTGGAGGGTAAAAGAAGCAGCATGCAGGCAGTTGAAATGGATGGAATAAGGAGGACTGCCAGAGTTAGAGAAGAGAAGCAACGAAGATATTAGAAGGGTAATGGTTATGGAAGGACCAGTGATTAAAAAAAATAAGAGCCGAGGACGCCAGTTTTATGGTCACATAAGAAGGATGAATGCGTGAAATGACCAAATATGTAGTTTACTACAGCGGTCTCCAATCGGCAGAAGGAAACGGAGAACACATGAAAGTCGGAAATATTGCTGATGAGCAGGAATTGGTTGAAGGAGACTGGAGTGATGGATAGAGATGGAGAATGGGAATAAGGGTAACCGCTGAAAAGTGGAGATGCTTAAAAAATAACTAAGACTATAAAAGAAAGCGTTTTAGAGAAATGTCCATGCGTGTGCCCATAGCTGAATATCTGTGAATAACATCTCTCAAAAACGAAAAGTGGCGCACTTTGGAGAATTAAGTGCTCTTGTTTTGGTACTCGTGATGTTACGTAGGAGCATATAATATCATGGCTCGGATAATATTTCCCAACTTCCTCGTACTTACAATATGATATACTCAGATAGGATACAATAGCTGTATCAATTATTATTTTGTTTTTGTAAACTGCCTTGTTGGTAACAAAATATTGCAACATGTTATTCGATGTTACTCAAAATGCAAGAATTAACTTTATCTTCCCATGGAAACATTCTGGAGGCATTTATGGTCATTAGCCACAGTCTGGGTTTGTTCTGAGTCTATAATTCCGATCGCACAGAAAGATTTGGTTAACAACAAATAATTAATGTGTTATTACCAAAAGTCAAGAGAGAATTTAAATATGTAATCGTTATCACTTTTATAAATATAGAGCATCAGAAATGAGCCTTGTTCTGTGCAAACTTTCGTCAATAAAGCTAGGAGGAACCGTTGATTTTTATTTTTCAAGCACTTATGTACAACGCACATAGAGGTAGAAAGGGCATTGTATTCCATCCAAAAATTCTATATTGAAATTTTAATGGAAACATGATTTGAGAACCCCCGAAGCTTAAAAAAATGTTTAGAAAATGGTCCTTTGTTTATATGTCATAATCAAAAACGAAAAGTCAGTTAAATGCCAGTTCAGTACTTTTCAATGATACAACATGCACATTTCCAGGAAAACCCCCACCTTCAACTACCCTTTACATAGAATTTTTAAAATGTACTTTTTGTCAAACAGTTTTATTAAAATACCATATGTTTAAATTATTTAATGACACCGAAATGTGTGGGGATACACTCTGAAAGACCTCTTCATTCTGAATCAATTTTACATAACTGCTAAATTATAATAAATAGACAAAAATTAACTGCACAAAAATATGGATCTCGTTTTTACACACAATTTGTCATATACCTTTTTTTGTAGAGTTAATCGTTTCTGAGACATTCCTTGTTATTGTTTTCAATTTTAAATTGTTTAAACTGTTATTAGACGGGAAGTCGTCTTTCGTTTCTTATTTGTTTTGCTGTTTATTCCTGGTCATGCAGAGAGAGATACAAAGAGAATAGAATTTTAATTTTTCCACATGGCGACCAACTTTTAAAATATTTGACTGTCGCTTTAGATATCGAATTCCCTTAATTCCTTTTTACTTAAAGGGAAACAAGTGTTAAGACAATTTTTGCTAATGTTTATTTCGATTAAGGTAATGTAGATAACAGAATAATCTTTTGTAATAGCAGTTTGCAGAACAAGTAGAGAAAGTCAGGTGAATAGCACACATAAGCTTTTTCTTTGTGTATTAGTACGCAGGTGAAGAGATCACGTGAACCCATTGTATTCAGTAGGGCAAACCCCTAGTTTTCACAGAGAGAAGTACCTGTCAACCAGCCAAACAGCGACAGTTAGGGTTTAAAATTTCAAAGCAAAGCCAATAGAGATATCTATCAGAAAAGAAAACAGCCAGATAGCATTAGACTTGATTTAGTGTTTACTTAAGACGCTGAGAATAATTAATATAGAAACGATGTAAACGTGGAAATGTCACCTCTCTCATATCATCGCAAAGAAAACACGCTATTCGTTGAGTTTGTATGTGGGACGCCAAAAGTCAAAGTTTTAACTTTAAATTACGTCCATGTAACACTGAGTGTTAAAGTATTAGATATTATATTGTCACTGTCACAGTGAAATAACTGCGCGTCGCAGAATAACAAACTTACGCAAAGAAAGTGTGCGACAAAAGAATGGAGACAAAATTGTTAAATTACATGCTGAAACAAGGATGAACTGCGTGCAGTAAATTACACAGATGCTTAAGAAATAAGTTAATCGTGTGCGAGGCAAAAGGTCATAAGTTCAAAAAATCTGATGTGTACAATTCACATGACTTTCTCTACATCTCTGTAACAAATTATTGTTAAAAAGCTTATGCCTCTATTTATTTCACGCTACTCGAGAACAAATTAGCAGAAATAGTCTTATTATTTGTTTCCTTGTAAGTAGAAGTGAAATAAAGGAGTACCATAGGTTAAAGTGATAGTCAAAAGCTGGTTGCTCTACGACTGAAATTCCTTTATTTGTATGGACACGAGTTCAACAAATCCTGTATGAAAAAAGTATAAGTCTTTATAGCTGAAAAAAAAGGAATATCTCAAAAACAATTAACTCCACGAAAAAATGTATATAACATAAATTGTGTGTTTTAAGGAGCTCTGCATTTGTTGTGCGGTAAGTTTTTGTGCATCTCTTACGGTTTAGTAGTTATGCAAAGTTCCGTAAAATTGACCAAGAAAAAAGTAGTCTTCAGAGGCTATTCCCAGAAAATTTAAAATATACATTTTATTTATCATGTAAATTTCTTTAATATGATATTTTAATCAAAATCGTCAGGGCCATTTTTTAGGAAATCAAAATTTTCGAAAAAAGTTCCATGTAAAGGGTAGTTTGGGGTGGGGGGATTTTTCTCAAAAGCTTCGTGTCGCATCCCTGGAAGATACTAAACTTAAACACCAAGTTTGGTATTTTACCGACTTTTCATTTTTGAGTTATCGTGTTCACAGACACATGGTCACACACACACACACACACATGGACCTTTTTTGAAAATTCTTTTTTTATATATATATATAAGTGACCCTAAAACATATATTTCCGGTGAAATCTCGGTATCGAATTTTTGGGTGGAGTGCAATACCTTCTCTATACACTATGGACATAGTGCGTATAGAGAAAGTAAAAATAGCGCAGCGCGACTTTTAAGTGTGCGAAAATCATAAAGTACAAAGAACTAAAAATGTTAAAGGAAACATTGTGCAAATAATGTGTAGCGTTATTCTCGTTATATGGTTGTCCCAGGTTGTGCGCCAAGTATATAGCGTTATTGTCCACGTTGTGGGTGACAAGTATGTAGTAGTATACTCGTTATTGTCTTGTTACACGTCGCGTTTTTCCCCACTGTGTATTAAGTGTATCCAATATAGCAGATCACTCCATGTATATGTTTTGATGTCTACTATGATGGCTACCTCGACGTCGCTCAATCTGCATGGAACTTGACTCTCTCGGGGTGGAGAAACAATGGGGAAGTTAGGGGTTTTCCGTTTAAATGTTTAACACACTTTCACTTTAGTATATGAATTTATTCGTGACTAGACTCTTTTACTTATTCAGACGAGTACTTTGCTTTACAAGCTGCTTGACTCTTAGTTTCTACAACTTCGTATAACTTTCAATCTTCGGCGATTTAACTTTACTTAATTCAAAATCTTCTCGGGCTTCCAGCCAGGTAAAAACTTGGCTTGACGCCAAAGTTTTTACCTGGCTAGAAGCCCGAGAAGATTTTGAATTAACACGTCGCCAGGAAAGCTTTAGTTCTTATTTTAACTTTACTTGTTTCTAGAATTAATAACTTTTATCACATTGTTCGCCTATGACATATATAACAACCGACCTTCACATTGTATAGCAACTTCACAACGAGTTTGCGTGCCTTCCAAACTTGATGGCGAGTGTGCCCCGGACTTGACAGTGATTGGGCGTATGTGACCCCAAACTTGATAGTGACTGCCCCAACAGCCTCCAATCTGTTACTTATATAGTAAAATCTGGTGTCATGGCTGCTTCATTTTTATTGGTCAGAAAGACCGCGAACTTGGCGTCTATGTGTCCCATAATGCATTTCTCCCCACCCAAAATTCATCATAAACACCACGTGACTGCCTCAATACAATGAAAAAAAAATCCTTACTTCTCAAATATTCAAGACTCTCCCGAAATCACTTTTACTTCTTTCTCTGTTGTACGCACATGCATTCACCCTCACAAAATAACTTTCCTTTTATGCAGCGACCTAGTTTGCTTGAGCTGTGCTTACTTTTAGCTAGCTTTGTACACATTTAAGCACAGTAAAATCAATAGTTAATAAGAATAATAGTAATAATAATAATAAAAAAGTATAATAATAATAATAATGATAGCGAGGCCGACTAACGCTCTCAAATGTGAGCCTCGCCTTTATTTGTCATCCTGCCAATTGCATCCAAGCACCTAAACAATTACAGTTAACCGCAATCAACAACATATGGATTCATCTTGAGAGGAGACCACAGGAGACCAGAGGTCACCTCCGACGCCAGGAAAAACAACCCCAACAAGTCCTAAGAGGGACATCGTAGGTGGTAGAAAACGCCTTCAGTTCATACATAATTACATGCGTGTTTTACAAAATTCGAGCTCTGGGTATTATGTAAAGGTCTGAGTAGAAAAAGAAGAAGAGAAAGACAGCAAAACGAAATAGATATTAAAAGTGATAACAAGTTCAGAAAATAAGTAATAACACAAACAGAGGCTAATACTGTTATTCTAAGAACGAATAATGAATGACACACATAAAAGTTACAGCAAATGACGGTATTTTATATATATTTATTGTTTATATTTTACAATCGTTTGTATAATTTTAGGGAATTTCATAAACTTCTGGTCCTGTAATAAGTGACTCTCAAATACTTCCAAAAGAATTTTCTAGAGTTAATGCAATAATTATTATTTTCCCCTGAATGTAAGATACAAAATATTTTTAATCCAATAACATATTTTTACAGGAGTCAAACTTCAGCACGCTTGGTTGTGATCATCGCCCTTCTTGCTACGGCTGTCGTAGCGCTTTCAGCTGCAGTGGCACTTCTTTCTACTGTCAGTAAGTACTATATTGATTTTTGGGATCTAAAGTGTTTTTGACCATCAACAACGTAAAAATATAAGTTATAATTTTCTCTTCCAATAACTGTCACTCTGGTGCAGTCTGTTTAACACAGTAAATGTATTGTTGATAGGATCATAAACTATCCCACTTTGTACAAATGTTGTTTGGTGAAAATTCAAGTAAAACGATTGCTTCTAATTGTACTCACTCTATTAATCAACCTAATCTCAATCTCTGTTTACATACTTGAACCCGCGAACTTAAAGTTTTTTCATTCCATGTAAAATAGGTTTGCCAAATTCTGCAACATACTGACTTACGGTGAATTCCTCATTTATTGAAAATTTATTTTCATCAAGTAAAATCACCACGTTTGGTAAAAGGAAAATATGGAGAGTACGGAGAATAAACTTGGCATTAATGCAGGCGTAATCCATTTACGTTAGCTTTGTATCAATTTTCGTCGTTTTTCATTCAATTTTTGTTTCAAGTAGTGGTAAATTTGAAGTGATGGCTGAGAATCTCAGGTTGTAAAAACTAAATACAACTAAGTTGTATATTATATGCTGGATGTACATGGAAAGAAAACGCTATAAGTCAAGAATCAGTTGCTTGTACGCTCCTGCAGAGACTTACACCAGGCTAACAATTTAGAAGCCTGAATAAGGCCAGCCTCGCACATGCTGCCATAAGGGAGGAACTTAGACGTTGCTAAGCAACCACTCCCCACCAAACTACTTCCGTATTACTCGTAAGTATCCTCGTGGTCTAGACTCTGGCTTCCAGTGCAGTGTGGAACTGTGAATTACGAGGCGTATTAGTTTTCGTTTTCTCTTGTGCTGTGAATTCAGCAGCTGGATCCATGTAAGGACTAAACGTGAAAGACGTGTTGTTTACTCGTAAACTGTATCAAGGCATGCATTCTTTAATTTCTCATTCCGATAATATAATGGATTCAGACCATGATCAAAAACAATTTTAGCGTCATTTGTGGTGGTAGATATTTTGTTTCATATGCCGTATGTATTTAATATACTCTTGAAATTGCAGGAAAAACATGGTCAACACCTTTCCAACTACAAAACTTCCCACACCTGCTTTGACGAGCTGTCACCAGCCTTTTTACATTGTTTGACTACGGACAGCACATTTAGAATAACGGAGACATGTTTCATTCATGGTTACGATTCATCCCAAGAAGTACTGCGGATTGCGATGAAAGAGTATTGAAATATTCTTCTGATGTGTTTTTGATGAATAGTCAGCAGTTGGAACGCCCAGTGTGCACATGCTTTTCTCGTTTATAATTGTTTATGCACAATATTGCGCATTTGTTCAGTGGAAATATCTATGATCTCAACTATCTCGCGCATTTTCACTCGCCGGTCTGACATTGCGATATGGCGGATTATTTAATTTATTTCCTATGACCTCAGATGGCAGACAGAGCGTGCTTCTGGACTGATGCATCATTGTTCTTAGTGTTCTAAGTCTACATGAACTTTTTTCAATACTGCTTTGATCTGAAAAATATTGAAAATAGTCATCTACCATTTTCAGTGGTACGTGTTAAACTGATCACCTCAAATAGCTCTCCAGAATTAACTGTATAAAAGATCTATCAAAAAATAAGACTAATGCTGTAGTCGTCTTATTACCACTTATCTTTGGTCATTTTATATAAAAATACCGGACTTATTAAACATTCATGTTATGATTGATTTTGAAGGCGGTTCAATGAGTACTCGAGTGTTAAAGTAGATAGTGTTTCTAAGGCAAATTGATGATACCATCGTATACTATCATTTATTACTCATTGTCAAAACAAATGGTATTAATTCATGATTTAGTTTAGATTTGGCACTTCAGTTAGTCACTCAATATGTTTTCACTAAAATGAAAAAAGTTGAAAATCGTTTAGTGATTAGCCTTTTTACTTTTGGATGGAACACTGCTAGAGGAGATAAAAGCGACTATAGCTATTTATAGGGACCTTTCGCCATCAATGACAATAGTTAGAAAAATTATGACTTGTGGTGCCATAGATATAAGAAATTTATCTCAGGGTGTTATATATTTGTCGTTAGCTTTTTATTAATGTTTATATATTTATGTTGGTTAACGGTTTTAAACGAGATCAAACATCCGTATTTTGATGAGGAGCGCCCAGGACGCCCGGCAGATTTGGCTGTCAAGGAAATAATCGAAACATAATCATAAAATAATATGATTCTCGCTATTCAGAATGAACGTTCGCAAAGTGGCAGATGCCATAGTGAGCCAACAGGAATAGCAATTCATGTTTTGTATTATAATTTGGAGATGAAAAATATGTCAGCACATTAAATGCCGCGATTGCTCACATTGAACAACAAGCATATGCTCCTTTCAACTTCGAAGCTTGTTTATATCTATTTAAGCTAAATATGAATTATCTTTTGCGTCGAGTTGTCACCTTCGATAAGAGCTGGATTCATCATTGTACTCCGGAAACGAAGAAATAATCAAAACCATGGGTTGCTTCCAGTGAATCTGATTCAAAGAAGGGAAAAATATTTGCGGCGATTTTTGGAATGCGAAGGGCATCAAATCCATTGCAAAAAAAAAAAAAAAAAAAAAAGGAGGGGGGTAAACGTTTACTGGACAATACTACAGTGGCCCGGTTCGACAAATTTGAAGAACGGTCCCAATTGGTAAAGAAGAAAGTGACGTTTCACCACGATAACTCACTACCACTTTCATCCAGAGTTGTCGCCGCCAAATTACACGAATTGCTTTATGAATTGCTGCCCTACCCTCCATTTTCTACCGGGCTACTTGTGATACCTTCTTCATTGCCCGATCTTCGGGTTGAGGTTCGGTGCACACAGAGTATAACGTGATGAAGTAGGTGTGGTCTCTATAGCTCGTTTCGAAACGTGTAACGCTATCTAGTATTGCTCACTGTCTGACCTCGTTCAGCTTCTGCTAGTAGATAAACCAGTGAACACTGAAAATACACTGGAAAATGTCGAAAATACAAAAAGGTAGGCTTTCGACACTGAACAAACTTTTGATATTGAAACATATTTTGAGTAACAGGAGAATAGTCTTTTCTTTCGACACAGCAAAAATGTACATTGTAATGCACAGCAAGGAATTCTGAGTAAGTTTTATTGATTTATTTCATTGACTTTTCAAAGCTCTACACATTATTATCCTAATTGTTTTTATAAAGCTTTATACTTTTATTTGTAAAAGAAGAAAGTGTTTTTATTGACTACTCATATTATGAAATAATTGTTTTATCGTATGTCAAAACACGTAATGAGCTACTTTTGGAACAGATTATACCTCAACGTGTGCATGTTTATACTACAAACCCCTCCCCAACACTCTCTCTTTATACTGTTGACTGCTCTGTGTGGTGCGCTTCGGAACCTAAAACTGAGCTCTATTCATCATTATAATCATCATCATCCCGAACATGAAGACAAAATAAGATTAAATGAAGAGTTCATCAAGACAGAGGCGAGTTTTACAGAGCTTGAAAATTCTTAATATTTGGGGGCGTGGGTTAAACAATGGAAGGAGCGTTGGGAACAGTGTATATGCCTAAAATAGGACTATGAGAAATAAATAATTTGTGTTTGAAGAAATTGGCGTCTTCACTCCTAATAGGGTACTCTTCGAACCACCCTCGTAAATTTTGTGCTTAGCTTTTCAGGAATACAGGGATATACTTTGATATAAGTGGTGAATTACATGGTAAGTGAATTTCCTTTAATAATGCAACTAATTTACCTTTATTTCTGGGAAATTAAAATTATTTGGGATACTTTCCTCCGAATTTAATCCATTCATTGTAATACAATTGTACAATACAGAATTATGTTTATTATACCATAATATGTTTCAACCTTTTTGCAGATAATAGGTTTATTTCAGCAAACTACGTCACACAAAGTGGGACGAGTTAAACAGAAATTGAATGATTAAAATATGAGACTTTAAATGTTATTCAAAATAGAGCTATAAAACAAATAGTAATTCCTTTTAGGAATTCTAAACTTTTAACAACGATTTGCTGACGCCACGGCAAAGCAACGGTAACTGACGCAATAATCAACAGTAAGATTGAATATAATGAATATAAATTCACTATTCATTGTTTGTAAGAGTATATGCTCTTTAACAGTTAATAACTTTGCCTTTATATAATATACTAACATAGTGATTAAATTCATAGTCTGAGTGTATAGTGGTAATTCCGGTAGCGAACATTTTTCAGCTAATAAAGTATGTAATACTCATATACTGAAATGTGTTCGTTTACTTTTAAAAATGTATATCGAAATGAAAACCATTTCCATATAGATTTTCACGCTCGGCAATTCACTGCCTGCTAAGCTCCATAAAATTACAGAAACATCTTACGTGTACAATAACCTCCAAGAGTATTTATGCTATATAAAAGTTATAGTAATATATAATTATTTCCCGAATCTAAACTCATAATATTAGGAAATAGGTCATGACATTGACATCACAGAGACGAGGAAATCAATAACCCAGGGCCAACCAAAATAATTATTTACAAGAATAGTTATATTTACATACCTTTATCAGTAGATATGAATTGTCAGGTGCTTCATCAATGAAGGTTTTAATTTCATCTGTGGAATATATTTTCATTTTTTTCCCACTGTACCCTACTGATTTCTGCTTTAACAGGGAGTATAACTTTTTATATTGGGATATATCAATTCCATGTTTCAGATTTACAATAGTTTTCAATACTTGATAATTTGTCCACAAGGTTGGGATTTCACTGTTTTTGACATTCCTTCAAAGTATACTATGAGGAAATTTTCCGAGAATGAAGTTACATTTTTTGTTATGCTCCATGCCATGAATTTACTATATAACTTTTCGTGATTTTTATTGATTTCTTTGGAGTAAATTGTTAACAACATTACTCTCTTCCTCTGTTACACCAGGAGGTGCGGAACTAAATTTCATATTATCATCACAAGGCCAAAATGCCTCAGTCTCAATCTTGCAAATCAACTATCACCAGAAATCGAATTTCATTTGCTATCGACGCAAACGCGGAGTTCATCTTTCGTATGTGGGATTTCTAAATATTAAATATTAAGTATTTATTGTATATCTACACGTGGTAGACAACATTATGTATGCAACTCTCATATAATGGTCGTTAGAGTTCTCGTGAGGTGCCTCTCACTCGTATCCCAATAACTACCATTATAGGATCATTGCATGAATAACTATTACGTGACGGCACTTTAGACCTTAGTATTGTGATACCAAAGTTTGAAGAATTAAGAGCTTACTTGTTCGGCTACTCAAGAACGAAGAAGTTGCAATGTTGATGTGTGCTAACCACATACCATCTCGCAGCAGCAGTAGAAGTCATGCCACAAAATTCTGTCTGATGGCTTGCATATTTCAATTGTTTCCTATCACAATGTGCCATACAATACTGACTCAGATGACGTGACGACCACACGAGGATTAGTGGTCACTAGAGGTGATTTTACTGCTACAACTTCTTTCTCCATCAGGTAAATTTCCAGCGGACCAATCTAATATAAACAAATAGCTGATTTCTTCAATGCTTGACAAATGAAGAAAATTCTGACACAGGAAGGTTTAGAGGCGGATTTGGGAAACCTGTTTCTCATACCCTTGATTGGTTTATTATTACGTTACGACAACATAATACTTGTTATTATTATAATATTTAAGTTCTTTTCGATAATTGTATGCACCAAACGGCTAATAAAATAGTGTTACCACAATGAAACTGTTGTAAAGAATTCATTGGAATTATTTCAACCACCGCGCTGGATAGGGGTGTGAGAAACTAAGGCGAAATGGCCTTAAACTCGGACACTATCTAGGATAGCGGGAAATGATGCCTCTTATTCCAGATAGAAGTCCTTTTTTACCACAAAATAGCTAGAGTATGCACAAAATTGAACAACGTGGATTATTTTGAGAAAGCAAAGTTTATTTTGAAGACCTATGCAATAACATTCTTTAAATAATTTACTGTTCATGCAAGTCTTTAAAGTTAAAGAGTACGTGGGTGTTTTCCTCTGTTGTTAACATTGTATTACATTTTGTTTGGACCTATACAATTAGTGGAGTTAAAATTCAAAGATACTCCCAAAAACCAATTAAGTGTAAATCCAACAAAATGCCAATTAATTTTCATAACTTTTTGATTAGTTCCTTAAACATACTTGGTTCCTTATGGAAAACTGATGAACTGTGAAGTAGAAATGTACTTTACTACCACTGAAATTAAAAATGAATATTCAAGACATTAAGCATGCCAAAACTAATGTTTCTTTTATAACTGCAGAATTATTAGCTTTAACTTGTAAGGTCTTTAAGATAAATTGCTAACGTATCATATAGAACCATACAATTATTACAATTGAAATTTAAAATTGATCTCAAAACTAACAGGACATGGAGTATGCAAAATGCCAAGTTGCTTTTATAAATATAGAATTATTACCAGAGCAAATCTAAGGCTCCTTAAGGAAAAGTATGAAATATAGCTTACGATAATTAGTATTGAATTTCAAAATTACTCTCAAAACTGGAAAGTCCTAAAGCATAGCAAGTGCTGTATTGCTTTTATAGCTGTGACGTTATTAACAGAGCAAATGTAAGTGTATTTAAAGCTACTTTCAAAATCAGTCAATTGTGAAACCTACATTACATCAATTACTTTCGGAACTGTTTGATTATTGGATTGTAAAGTTTCTTGAGGAAAACTAGAGAAAACTATAAAGTAGAAAATTATTAACTCTGAAATTCAAATTAATCTCCAAAGCTGGTAAGGCATAAAGTAAAGGAAATGCTAAATTAATTTCACAACTCTAAGATAATTTCATAAAAATAGAATTACAATAATCGATAATACTCATGCATGGAACATTTTATAATGTGATAGCTTTCTGGACTGGTATATATGGCTATTCATGTTTCTTAAAACCTGATATGACATTAAGGATTAAAATATTAACTTAATGATACAAAAAATCAGAGTAAGTATTAATAAACAATCAACATTCTCAAATTTATAATTGTTACTTAACTGAACTCTGACAGGCCTACCAAAAGACATAAAGAAACGGCAGCCCTGATTGTGCCTAATTTGATATCGCAATGCTCCCCCGGAGAAAAATGTAAGAAAGAAATTAAAAAAAAAAATAGTTTTCCCCATTACTATAATCACCGTTTATATAATTAATAAAACACTTGTTAAATCACACTCAGTGTTTAAATGTGGATTTCCAGTGAACAAAGAAAAACCAACACGCGCAAAAATAAAACATTGCGAAGAGTTTGCCCGAATAGCAGACGAATTAAAGCGCCATGACGTCTCTCTTCCTCTTGCAGAAACAGGAAACTGTAATCACCTCACAACTTCTCATAGACGAACCGCGATAAATACCTTGCAGCCAAACCAGTACGCCATAGAACGCCATTCACCCAAGAGACCAGCAAAAGCAACACGCAAACAAGAGAAGCAAATATAGCGCTATCTCTTGCAAACACAATAACCAAACATTGGCCAGAATTTGAAATACTTAGGCAGAAACTTAATCGATAAAAGAAATATTATTCAACGCCCCTCCAGGGGAAGTTGAAATTGTACAAAACAATTTCCAGCGCCAACAGATGATACACTAATACATTTCGCCTTTTTAAAAAAATAATTTGAGATATTTACAGGCAATCAGATCTTTGCAAATTTATATTAATAATATAAACTTATTATTATTATTATTATTGTTAAAGTAATTATACAGTTGCGCTTATAGTTGCGCTATATGGAAGCGTTTAACAAAACACATACATTAGATTGTAATTATTTAAAAGATTACTTATTTGCAATTTTTCTGCCTTTAATTTTAGCCTTGAAGCCTCTGTTCTGCCATTTAATAATACTCACTCTCCTAGAAGTTGATCTGCTTCTTATTTCTATCACCGAATGAAAGAACCGAAAAGGTGTAAAAATATAAAACGTGAATAATAATAATAATAATAATATATATATATATATATATATTTACTTAAGTTTAGAATATCTGATGTGTTCCAATCGCATACCTTCCTCTAACTGTTCCACAAACAAACTTTTCTTACAAAATATTTTTCTTTTATCTATGTCATACTAATCTAGGTAAACATTGGTCTTATTACTTGCTTCCTTGTATAGAAGGGAAATAAGGGAATGTATTATACTAAAACGATAATCAAATCTTTTAAAAACTGGTCGCTATGTGAAACAATTGAGGTTGGATTAATTTTGCATGGCTCCGTTAGAGAAACATTAATTAGTTTAAAATTGTAATCAATAACAATGAATATTTCGAAAACAGTCAACTCAACAAGAAAAACGATATGTTTTAACGAGATCTACGTTTTTTTGTGTAGTAAGTTTTTGTCTATTCCTTACGATTTACCTGCTATGCAAAATTATGCAAAGCTCATCTAGAATAAAGAGGTCTTCAGAGACCACTCCCAGAAAATTCAAAATAGGCATTTTATTTTTCATGTGAACATCATTAATATACAGCTTTTTAATCAAAATCGTTAGACCTATTTATGAGGAAATCAAAATTTATGAAAATTTCCCATGTAAGGGGTAGTTGTGGGTGGTGAGAGTTCTTGAAAATCGTTGTGTCGTATCCTTGGAAGATATTGCATTTAAATACCAGTTAGCGTTTGTCACCAGTCGTTTGCCCGAGCATGACGTCAATACTGGGTAACGAGTGTATCACGCTTTAACTCTTGCAGCGGACTAGGGAACGATGAGTAGAAGGAGTGGATGTCAACAGTTTCGAGGTCACATTATTGAAATGGAATTTGTATCGTACCTTTCCAATATTTACATTTGGAACATTCGCTTGCGTCTCGTAAATTCGCAATCGCAATATTTATCCCGATAGATAACGCATTCTTCCAGTCCGAAGGTGGCACTCAACCATGAAAATTCTGTGATCGGTGGTCACTTCCATCTCGCGTGAAAAGAACTTACGAAATGTCCTAGTGGAAAGCAGTTTTGCACGGCCCAGTATAACCTGTTAACAAAGTCGGCAATGCATGTAGTCCAAGGCTCAGTTCCGCACCTCTCCATTGAGACAAGGAGCTCGCTGAGCTAATAATGACGTCATGCATTTAAATCCCTTGGCGAATAAATCTGAAGACCTGTATATCTCCACAGTCTTCAATGTTTTATACGATGCAATATAACGGGAGAGCTGGAGAAGATAAAATATTGCCTTTCCTCAGACCAGGATAAATTTCCGTGCGTGTGGCCAAGGTATGTAGGCTTAGTCTACGAAAAATTTATATCTTTAGTAGTGACATCATCACTAGTCAGAAATGACTGCAGTAGTGTAAATTTAATTTGCCGAAAAATTCATTACTGCTGAAGCAAAATCCCTACGGAACATTCCTACCACCATCTTTGAGCAATGCTTCCAGTAGCAGCAGCTATGGCTACAAATTTTAGAGCGATATACCTCTGGGTAGGTGAACGCCGCGTTATGCGGCAACTTGTAACACATCTGCATTCTACTTTTCGTCTACATTTCAGGCGCCATTTCACTAATCTAATGATTCCAAAACGTATGGAATGAAAATAACCAAAACCTGCTTACGAGTTACAGAAACCGATAGTCAAATATTTTAAAACCTTGTTGCTATAAGATTAAACTTTGTTTCTTTACATTGGCAGGTTAGGCGCTGACTATCTGATCTCAATGATCTCTGATGTTTAAAACGACAGCCCCATGTCAGTATAAGAACAAAAGAACTCCTGAGGAACGAAAATCCGGCACACCAGCTACGCTGTAATAACCTGACAATTGATAGCATCTTTTTTTTTTCTTTCTTACTTGTTTGGCACTGCAAGAAGTTTACAAATAATTTCTCCTGTGAGGAGCGTTGAGGTATTTTAAAATTGAAACCAAAAACAGGGAATATGCCAACTCCTCGGAAAAAATGTATGTGAATTAAATATATTTAAATGAGATCTGCAGATTTGTGTAGAAGGTTTTGTCTATCTCTTACGGTTTACCAGTAATGCAAAATTCAGAAAAATTCATCCAGAATAAAGAGATCTTCAGAGGCTATTCCTAGAAAATTCAAATATATATTTTATTTGTCAAGTAAATATCTTTAATATACAGTACTGTATCAAAATCGTTAGAGCATTTTTGAAAAAAAACAAAACATTTTCAAACACTTTTCCATGAAAAGGGTATTTTGGTGTGGGGGGATTTGAAAATCTTTGTGTCCCATCCTTGAAAAATACAAAACATAACTACTAACTTTGGTATTTAACGGCCTTTTCATTTTTTATCTATGCTGTCCATAGTCACAGACACACAAATACACAAGGACCTTTTTCTTAAAATGCTTTTTTCGGACTCGGGGTACCTCAAAGTATACATTTCCGGTGAAATCTCGACAATACCTTATATAGCTACTGTATAATTGTATATACATACGTGCTAGAGAAAGAAAAAATAGAATACAATTTTACACCTATAAACCTGCACTGTTATGGGAATATACCAAGTGTGTGTAGGAAAATACATTAGTTTAAAAGCTAAGGTAATTCACTATCTATTATCTTACAAGAATTTAGAATTTAACTTCTCTCACAATTCAATTTATAAATTAATTATGATAAATCTCCTTTATTTGTTTTATTTTGTTTCGTGTTATTTAAATAGGAAACTATAAAAATAAAATTTTACTTTAGGGCAAATGCTGTAAAGATAATGAAAATGCATACTTTCGTATACTTTAAAACTTGTTACGTTTTCTAACACGTTTGTATAATGTACATATAATTTGGCATAAAATCCACATAAAAATTCGATACCAAGATTTCAGTGGAAATTCATATTTTAAGGCCCCCTGAATCCAACAAAGAAGTAAAAAAAAAAAAAAATTCTTCGTGTGGGTAGATGTCTTTGGCCGCATAGCTAAAGAAGGAAAAGTCGCTTAAATACTAAATACTAAACTAGTATTAAAGTTCAGTATATTCCAAAAGTAAGATGGGAAGATTTTCAGGAAAATTTCCCACTTCAATTGCACTTTAGATGTTAGAATTTTTCATTTTCTCAAAACTGCTCTAACGATTTTGATTAAAACATCATATTTTTAAGGTAAATATTTCCTTGAAAAACGAAATATAGATTTTTAATTTCCTGATAAGACCTCTTCATTGTGGAGGACCTTTGTGAACCGTAAAAGATAGACAAAAACTTCCCAAAAATGTACATTTCGTTAAAACACACAATTTATATCATATACGTTTTTGTAAATTTAACAGTTTCCGAGATATTCTTTGTTAATAATTTTAAACTACTTACATTTTTCTTAAATGGGAAATAATCTTCGTTTCATCTTTTACTGGCCATACAAAGATAACCGAGTTGTAATTTTTTAACACAGTCTACATATTTTAAAAGATTTTTGTATCCCTTTAACGTAGTGTATTCCCTTATTTCAAGTAATAAGACAATTTCTGCTAAGGTTTATCTCAATTGGTGTAGATAAAGGAATAATCTTTTGTAAGATTGGTTTACTTACAGAACAGGTAGAGTAGGTCATGTGAACGGAGAATTAGATTATTTAAAGTGTAAACTGATGTGGTAAGGCTTAACCTTAACTAACGGCCATGTTTTTTCTTTTTTTCTATTTTATTTTCACCGCAGGATCTTCTTACCATACAATACACATTTGAATGGTCTTTATGTATATTTTAAGTATGTAACTAACATTTTTGCTTAATTTGACACAACTTCTAGGGAAAGTATGTAATGAATAGCGTAACTTGGATAGAAATTTCACTTTTTGTCTGGAATACAGTTTGTATTAACAACTGTAAGCTATACTTATCAGGTCGAGAATGCATATTGGGAATGTGAGACCCGCAGAGTCAAGTAAGTTACAGTTGTGGCTAGCCAATTACTTTTTGCAATACTTGAAAATATTGTAAAAAAAAAAGCAATAATAAATCAACACATTTTTTCAAAATTTTATTGAACATTAAGAACAAATCTGATGTCCTCCATTCACATGACATCCTCTACATCTCTGTAAGAAATTATTGTTAAAACGCTTATTCTTGTATCTACATCATGCTAAACGAGATAAATGTTAGAAGAAACAATTTTATTAATTAGTTCCTTATAAGGAGAAGGGAAATGATTGAATACACTAAAGTAATACTCAAATTTTTTAAAAGTTGGTTATCATGTGGATGTGGTTATTTTATTTGTAATTAATTCAGCATTACATTACATTTCAACCACACGATATAAAATTGCTCTACGATTTCATACTTCACAATAAATACGTACTACAACACTATCGTTGTTTAAAACAGAAACGAATACTGTTTTACATATATGGTATACATATAAAGGTTACAGTGACATGTTATGGAATGTTATTAGGCAGATCCGAAAGCGAAGGCACTTAAAAGTAAGTATTGAAACCCTTAAACTGTCTATGAAGGAGAGGTGGTAGACCTAGAATCAATTACTTTGACTGCTGTAGGAATTAATAGAGCTGCAAATGTGCAACTGCTGGATCACGAAATTAGCATAGAGAGGTTGTCCATGCAAGAAAATGTTTGAAAAATGTGAAGGCAGCAGGTATAGAAGGGCTGTCAGGCTGAATTCTTCAAGACCTCTCTAGAAATTAATAAAATTGTGTATTTGTATAAAATCAGCTTCAATGAAATAACTGAAGAGGGAGAATGTCCGGAAACTTGGAAAACCGCCACTATCCAACCTCTTTATAAGGGCAAAGGGAGATTCAGCCGTCCAGGAAATTACAGGGGATTCTTGCTGCTCTCTATATTTGTAGAATTTTATACGAAAGAATTAAATGTTGGGTTATGACATAAGATTTCTAAATTTCAATATTTGGAAAACTCTACAGTAGAATTTTATACAAAAGAATTAAATGTTGGGTTATGACATAAAAGATTTCAAAATTTCAAGCGGGAGTTAGAAAAGGCTTTTCAACCACTGACAATATTATTTTCTAAAAAAACATGTTTCATTACTTTAAGAAACAAAGGGTGTATACCGTGTTTTTAGATTTTAAAATGGCGTTTGATATTGTGGAACGCAGTGGCTTCTGGGTTAAATTAGCATGTAAAGGACTTTCCGGAAAAATGATTAGAGCTCTCAAGGCATTGTATAAAGAAGTTAAATTTGTTATCAAAACTGATCAGTACAATGAATCAGAATGCAACATAGCACAGAGGGAAGTTAAATAGGGTTGTATTATTATCTCGTTACTGTTTAATTGGTTTATTGATGACATTGTTAATATGATGTTGGAGGAAGACATGGATGCGCCGACAGCTGAAGGTGAAAATATACTAATGCTTTAGGACGCTGATGACATTGTTATTTTTTCTAAAACAATAAATGGTTTACAATCCGGTTTAAGCGCACTGCAACGATTTTGTGGACAATGGAACACGGAAGTAAATATTCCTGAAACTAAAGCACCCGCATTTAAAAATGGTTTCGCGTACGGTCAGCAGGAAGAATAGACATATTGGGAGAAAAAAATTCAAAATGTTAAACATATCGATTATCTGGGAGTAAGGTTTGACATGGCAGAAAAATGATACACGAACACAGAGTTTGTAAAACACAAAGAGATTGGACAACATTCTGAAATATTGAGGCTATTGACCCGGATACTAGATATGGCAGTAAAAAATTATAAACCACGTATGAGGCAATGGTTAGGTCTTAATTCTATATGGAAGAGAGGCGTAGACAAAGTAAATGAAATACAATGTACTTAAAGTTTCTGGAAACATATTCTGGATTTGGGTAGGGGTACTTTTAACTTCGGTGTTCTTTGCGAGGTAGGGTGCTGGGAAGATGCTGGTTATGCTAAATTCAGTGTCGTTCGATACCGGATGCGAATAATTAAAGGTGACCAAACAACCATAAGAGCAATATGTTATCGGCATCAAATGAATAACAGAGTATCCAAATTGGTGGGCGGTGTGTCTACCGGGGATTATAAAAATATTGGCATAAACAATATTTGGCAAACGGGTAACGAAAATAGACGTACCGTCGTGAATGTAGAAAAAATCATCATTGTAGCTACAAAATGAAATAAATATTGGGTGGGGTAAAGAAACATATACTTTAGACTTGGGCATGAAACAGAGGTCGATTGCGTTGGGAGGGTGGAAAACTCGTAAAATAGTTGATAAATTTGATAGAACGATTTTCCCATTTTGCGGGGATCAGAAAGACTGGACACAATTGTTGGCAGATTGTGTGCATATGGAGGATATTAGGAAAAAATTATTACCTGAGGTATTTTTAGCTTCAAACAGACGGAGGACAGCATGCTGGAACTTGATTCTAAAGAGCCAAAAATGACCAAGCCTGGGCTCATACTTAATGGAAGTACGTGTACTAAGAGATAAGATATTTGTGTAAATATTGTATAGACATAGTTGGTATATGAATTATCTATATGTGTGAATAAATGAGTATAGGTGTAAGTGCGAGTGTGTATATGGTGATATTAGAGATTTCTTTATTTATTTTTTTTGTCTGTTGTTGTAGTATGTGGGTGTGTGCGTGTGTGTGTATTTCCAGTGTTGTGAAGATATGCGCAATAGGGGTAGGTAGGTAATAATTTAAATTCAAGTATTTTTAGAGATCATGTGTGGTTACCCTACCTATGTGAATGTGTGGCGCAATTATTGTGATATTAAAAACTTAATAAATACTTCTACTAAAAAAAAAAAGTCATCTTATTTGTTGATAATTTAGAAAGCACAATATGCACTATCTGAAGTGAGCTGATACACAGGCAATGATATTACAATTAGCATTTTGTCCACGCCAGCTCTTTGAGTTATCAAGGAGAAACCCAAGCGAGGACTACTCACTCTATAAATCATCTACCTTTATATAGTTTAAAGTAAATGTGTTTATTTTCAGATATAAAAATGGAAGAGCGCATGCTCAGAGCTCAACATCGACTCAGTGGCGGGAGGTGTCTAAGTGAAGCTTGCGTTAGATCAGGTAATTACATTGTACCGCTCTATATGTGTGTGCATGATACTTTTAGTGCACGATTTTTAGTCTAGTGTTTATCTGTTTGCTTTTCCATTCTGGATTTTAGTTCTAATTCTTCTAGGGTTTATTGCTTTTCCATTTTTAATTTTAATTATAATTCTTCAGGATATTTTGTTGGATCTGAGTGGGAAAATTCCTATACGCTGTGACATAAAGCTTACTGGTTTTAATAATAGTGAGATGCTTACAGTGTTAGTGGATATATTAATCTCGTATTATTCACCCTTGTTTAACGAAACAATTGACGACTTCAGAACAGCATCGTTGGTGTACCGGAATGTTGTCCCACACTTACCAGCAAAGCTACTTAGCAGAGGTTGTTGCATTTAAACGCATTTAAATTCAGTGCCACACTCAGTCCACGAATTCAGAAACTCAGAAAACTGAGACATGGCTGAAAGGGGAATGCTGATAATGTTGATTGTAATAGTGGTAATAACCATTGGGATGATACGGGGTGAGTCAGGTTGGTTTCTAGCTTTAATTTTATTAAATATCTAAGTGTAGTAGGATCAAACATTTAAAATAAATATTGTTTAAACTATTATTAATTAAACTATTTTGGCTGAAGCAAGCGGTCCTAAAAATTTCGCTGATGGTGGTAATAATAATAATAATAATAATAATAATAATAATAATAATAATAATAATAATAATGTAATGAAATTGCTGTGAGAAAGTAAATGTCAGAAAGAAAACATACTTTTTTTTTTGTCTCGGGCGAGCAAAAGATATAATACACTTTTAATGAGGCAATATTTGCATTTTTACTTTCTCCACATGTACTATGCACATAGTAAGTAAAGAAGGTATAGTATTCCGCTCAAAAGTTTGACGCCGAGAATTCATCGGAAATTTACGTTTTCAGTTGGTATTTAAGTTTAGTGCCTTCCAAAGATGCAACACGAAGATTTTCAAGAAAATCTGCCCCAAATCCGAACTACCGTTTACATGGAAACAATTTTTGAAAATTTTGTTTTTCTCAACTATTTTGATTACAATGTTGCATATTAAATATATTTAATATACAGCTGATGAATATCTCTTCATTTTGAATGCATTTTGCTGAATTTTGCATATTTGATAAACCGTAAAAGATAAACAACAATTTATTACACAAAAATGTAGATCTCCTTAAAACACACCACAGTCTATGTCGTATACATCTTGACCGTTTCCGAGATATTGCTTGTTACTGGTTTTAACTTTAGACTGTGTAACTTTTCTCAAACGGGAAGTTACCTTCCATTTCATCCTTCTTCCGTCTTACTGCTGGCTCTTAAATGGTCAAATGTTCACATAACAACCAGCTTTTAAAAGATTTGACTGTCACTTTAGCCTAGCGTATTCCTTTATTTACCTTTTGCTTAGAAGGAAGCAAGTAATAAGACAATTTCTGCTAATGTTTGTCTCGATTAGTATGACGTGGAAAGAATAGTAATCTTTTGTAAGAATGGGGTGTTTGCAGAATTGGCGGAGAAAGTCACGTGAATTCAGCACATCAGATTTTTTAAGAAGGAAAGCATTTCAAAGTTTTAATTATCTGTACTGTGCATAAGGAAAAGTCCGCGTTTAAGAAATAAATTACAGGTAGGCAAGCATTAAAGTAATTAAGGTTAACTCATTGTTCGGAAAAAGCATTGTTTTCTGTAATGATTAATGATCTTGGTGAGTCATATCCAATCAAACTATAGCTAGACAATAAGTAGTATAACCTCAAAATAAAAAATCTGGTGCGTTCCATTCACATGCCTTTCTCTAAATCTCTACAACAAAGTATTGTTAAAGAGCTTATTCTTATATCTACTTCATGCTAATCGAGAACCAATTAGCAGAAATTGTCTTTTTACTTGTTTTCATGTAAGTAGAAGGGTAATAAGGGACTGCCATAGTCTAAAGTGATAGTAAAAAACTGCGTGTTATGTGATTGAAGTTTCTTTGTTTGTATGGACAGGAGTTGAGAAATTCCTGTATGAGAAAGTATAACTATTTTAAAACCAATTATAAAGAATATCTCAAACACGATCAACTCGCAAAAAAAGTACATAACATAAATTCTGTATTTTAACTAGCTCTACATTTTTTGTGCAGTAAGTTTTTGTCTATCTCTTACGGTTTACCAGTTACGCAAAATTCATTCAGAATTAAGACGTCTTTAGAGGATATTCACAGAAAATTCAAGATATACATTTTATTTGTCATATAAATGTCTTCAATATACAGCACTTTAATCAAAATCTTTGGGTCATTTTTGAGAAAATCAAAATTTCATAATTTTTTTCCATATACCTAACGGGTAGTTTGGGGCGGGGGATTTTTCTCAAAATCTTCGTGTCGCATTTCTGAATGATACTAAACTTAAATACCAAGTTTAGTATTTTACTCACTTTTCGTTTTTGAGTTATCATGCTCATTAACATATACACAGACGGACCTTTTTCTGAAACGCTTTTTTTTAAGTATAGGGAATTCTACACTAATCACATAACACGTGTAGAGAAAGTAAAATTTTCCTCGTTAAAAGGTTATAAATATTACGCTGATACACCTTAGTTACGTAGACTTTTCTAAAAATCTTCACATTAAGTCAAGTATTTCAATATGTTTACTTCGTGCGTGATTATTTTAGCGTCCGCGGAAAATATTTAGAATATTGAACACTATTCATAGCAGCTTACTGATTCGTTTTCAAGCTTTTGATGAAACAAAAACAAACTCATACGCGAAAGAATTAGTTCATTATCTGATACTCACTATAGTGGTTTAGTTGCTATCAGTGTGTGTCTTGTGGGTGGAAGGAAATGAGGAAAACAAGAAGAATGCGCCAGCATAAACCAGTTTGGAAACGATACTCGTTGAGCAACTGGAGGAGTAATTGAGAGGTTGAATATTTTCGTGGTCCATTACAAAATCAGGAAGCGGTGGTTGCGGTGTTCCAGCCATTTGATTTGTTGCGGTTTTTACTTCCTTTTATGTAATTCTATCCAAGAGCACTTTCATTACTAGATGAAACATATTCTAGATTGATATAATCCTTATATAGTTTCCGCCTACTACGCGGAAGTTAAAATACACTTTTTAGGTGCGTTTGGTACCGTGGAGTACAAAATCGGAATTCACAGCCTTTTCTGTGTTCATCTATATGTATGTAGGTATGCATGTATATGTACGTATATATGAATGCATTTATGCATTGGTGCAAGTATGTATTTATGTGCGTGAGTGTGTGTGCGCGCGTGTGTATGTGTATGTGGAATTCAAGCTTGATAAGAGTTTGAAGAAGATTATTAACAAACCAAATTTCGTTAAAAGCGGTAAAATAACCTAAGAATATTAACATGGGAAGCTATTAAGTTACAACTTTCTTGATTATCCCGCAAAAGATTTATCCACTAACCCCTTTTTTCTACTTAGTCATATTAGACAGAGGAAGTGCTGAAAAAATATGATAGAGATTTCAGAGGTAATATAGAAAAATTTGAGGAGAAATGCTTTTGCTTGTTTTATGTCAGCTGCATCTAAAAAACAAAGACGAACGAACATCAACTTTCAAATACAAGTCCAGCTCACGCCTGCCTGGGTTGTGTGGTGGTAGCATGTCTGCTTCACATTTAATAGGTCGCGAAGTCGAATCTCGCTTAGGGTGAGTTACCCGATAAGGCTTTTCTCGGGGGTTTCTCTTATCCTAAGAAGACGAATGTTGATTTACTTTAAGCTCCATGGACCCGAGATCTTTTGAACATCATTTCATCAATTTGATTCAGTGTCCGATATGGCCAACCAGGTTGGCGCTAAGCTCAAAAAAAAAAAAAAAAATGATCTAGCTCCTTGAATAACTGCTACAAAATTCTCTTATCCATATCTATCCTTCCGATGGCACATTTTTTTTTAATTTTTATTCTCTCATTAATTAATCAAATGGCTTAAATAAAATATCAGAGCTTCAAATGATTATGATGCAGCCTATCAATAATGTATGGATTCAATTTTTACTTTCTCTACATAGTGAGAAATTCGTCACCGAAATTTTACCTGAAATACACATTTTAGGATCCCCTGAATGCAAAAAAAAAAAAAAAAAAAAAAAGGTCCGTGCGTCTGTGAACATGACACCTCAAAAACGAAAATCTGTTAAATACCAAAAATGATATTTAGGTTTAGTAACTTCCAAGGATGTGACACAAAGATATGACACAAACTGCCCTTTACCCTTTACACGGAAAAAATTAATAAATTGTGATTTTCTCAAAAATTGCTGCAATGAATTTGATTAAAATAATGTATATTATAGAGATTTACATGAAAAATAAAATGTATATCCTGAATTTTCTGGGAATAGACTCTGACGACCTCTGTATTCTGGATCGATTTTGCTGAATTTTGCATCAGTGATAAACCGTAATAGATAGACAAAAACTTACTACACAAAAATGTAGATCTCGTTAAAGCACCTTTTCTGCTGGGTACATTTTTCATGGAGTTGACCATTTCCGAGATATTTATTGTTATTGGTTTCAGTTTTAAAGTACTTAAAACTTCTCACATACGGGAAATCAACTCCTGGCAATGCAATGAAATGCATTTCATCCACATGGCAACGCGCTTTTAAAATATTTGAATATCATTTTAGGCTACTGTATTCTCTTTTACCTTTCTACTAACAAGAAAACAAGCAATAAGACCATTTTTAAATGTTTATTTCGATTAGAATGAAGTAAATAGAAGAGTATTCTTTTTAAAAATAATTTGTTACCGAGATGAAGTGAAACTCATGTGAATGGAACACATCAGAAATTAAAAAATAGCGTGTGAAGTTGTGCGAATTTGAGTAGTTGGAAAGCACACAAAATTTACTGCAGGAAAAATGTAGATTTCGTTAAAATACATTTTCATATCAAAATATTGTTTATATATGTGCTCCTGATAGATTGAGTTTACCAATATTTTAAGTTAACAGCCTTTGCAGTGTTAGTCCACTATGTTTCTGTTTTTCTTGAGGTCATAGGAGTATGTTTTGTTTAGCCCGGCATAGCGTTCATTTAATGCAAATGTTCTCTTGCCTCAGTTTCTTGCATTCTTTGTAGTTCAAGCCCGAACCAGGCCGATGATTTTTAAATGTGCTTAAAGTGACAGACTCGTGTTAATATATTTACTCGCATGTAAAAGAACTCCTGCGGTACGAAATTCCGGCAGAACGGCGGCGCTCATTTGATCCTGGCAATTGACAGCGTCGTTAATCAACAATTGTTTTACTTTCTTCAGTACGTGCATAGTACACTGGAAGAGAAGATATTGCATTCCACCAAAAAATTCGATACCGAGATTTCACTGGAAATGCACGTTTTAGGTTACCCTAATAAAAGAAAAGTATTTTAAAAAACAGGTCCGTATATGTGTATGTGTCTTGTATAGTGTTTAACGCCCGCTTTTACTACTGTGGCACCGCAGGTGATGACAGTGAAGATACATGGAATGAAGATGGGCACCAGTGAAATATGATGACGAGGGAAACCGGAGAACCCAGAGAAAACCCGCTCCTACGCCGCCTTGTTCAACACAAATCCAACATGCGTCCGCCTAGGTGAGAGGCGAGTGGTTTAACCTCTCGGGACGGCGCGGCCTGTCTGTGAATATAACATAAGCCAAGAACGAAAAATCTGTTAAATAATAGATAAACTTTTATTTGAGTTTAGCATCTGCCAAGAAAATTCTCCCTCCTCGAACATGGTAACATTTTCGAAAACTTTGATTTTCTCAAAAGTGCCTCAAAATTTTTGATTAAAATATCTACTGTATATTAAAGACATTTACACGATAAATGTATATTGAATTTTCTGGAATTGCCTTTAAGACCATCTTCATTCTGGAGGACTTTTGTATAACTAGTAAAGCATAAGAGAAGGACAAAAACTTAACTACACAAAAAATGAAGATCTCGTTAAAACACGCAATTCATGACGTATAATTTGTTAATCACTTCAGAGGTATTTTTGTTATTAGTTTCAATTTTAAAATATTTAAACTTTTCTCAAAAGGGAAGGCATCATTCGTTTTATTTCACTTTCCCCCCCCCCCCCCCCCCAGTCTTGGAAAGAGGACCGCATAGCTACTACAGCCTTTAAAAGCTTTACTATCGCTAGCTAGCACATTAAAATTTCCTTCTTTCTCTTCCACTTACAAGGAACAAAGTAATAAAACCATTTTTGCTAATGTTGATCTCGATTAACGTGAAACATGAATACGCTTTGTGAGAATAAATTGTTGCCAAGTGGTTAGAGAAAATTATGTGAATGGAATTGAATTTTGTATACCTACAACCACAAAATATATAAGGTATCACTCGCTTTATATATCCTTTTTTTTTTTTTTTTTTTTTGATTGTTTCATTTATATAGCCCCCTTTAACATCTAAGGTCATATCGGGGGCTTTCCACTTGAAACAACTCGTCTGTAGGTACTTTTACGTTGGTTTTAAATCAATTTGTTTTACTCAAACATGCACACATTCACACTCACATATAAACTTCCAGACTCTGTGGGGGGATAGGGAATAATTCTGGCTAAAGAAAAATTCTCCACCCCAGCCGGGAATCGAACCCGGGGTGAGAAGTCAACTCGCTGACCACTCGACCACGGAGGCAGTCTATGTATCTTTTATTTTACTCTTGGTTCATGCAAATAAAACCGCATAGCAACAGTTTTTGAAATATTTTGACTATCGCTAGCGAGTGTGTTAAACTTTCCTTTTTTCTTTTCTTCTTACAAAGAATAAAGTAATAAAATCATTTTTCTAGTGTTTATCTCGATTAGCATGAAACAGATAGAGGAATAATCTGTATAAGAATAAAGTATTGCCAAATAGGTAGAGCAAGTTATGTGAATCGAACACATCATACATTATATTTGAATTTTGTGTACCTACAACCACAGGTATATAAGTACTAGTTCTATAAATGCAGCTCTTAATTAAGATGAAGTACAGAGCTTTCGTTTTGACATGTGGCCGTAAAACAAGGAATTGCTTGGCTGAAACTGCAATGTGTTTGTAACTAGTTCTGTTTTCTTTCACTTTCCCACCTCTCTATGTTCAGGATACCACTTGACGCAAAATCTTTGCTGCACTGAGGTTGATACATTGAAAGACTGCATTTTTTAGAGTTGCAGTGGTTATGCTGTTATAATTCTGAGAGCTTATATGCTTTAGCACACATAATTTTACTTTATTGTTCCTGTATGACAAGATTTCCTTATATTATTTTATCAGATAGCGTTAGCGATTTAGTTTATCAATGTAATTTGCACATTTACTTCATTAATTGACTATAGCTTGTGCTATAGTTCTTGAACCTTGAAACATTTAAATGTAGGCTTGGATTCCAGTCTCTTAACTGCCTTCAGTAGCAGCGTATCTCATTGTTATAAAGGCATTGAAATATTAATGGAATGTTTATTCAACATGTCTCCATGCAGATATTTCGTAAATTAGCTATAACGATATTACTTCCTTCCACAATTACTTCGCTAAACAATAGTTAGGTAATTTATCACATTTTAATGCTTCTATTTATGAAATTTTCATATTCTATGGAATCACTATCAATGTAATTACACAGTCACTTCTTTCTATCCCATCGACTATAATTATAATTATTTCAATTCTTTCTTATATTAGACTATCTTTCGTCAATTTTTATTACTCTTGTGACGTTATTCTTTTTCCTATGAGTACGAAAATAATGCGCCTTATCTTAAGGTGATTAATCTGTAAAATTTAGAAAATCCAGAATATGTTTGATATCTTCTCCAAAATTAGACCAATTATTTTACACAACAATAGTGATATTTTTACCATGTATAAAAATTCTAGTTTGTATCACCATTTAATAATTGTTTATTGTCAAAATGTATTGTTCTAATAAACATGAGACACATGATGAATTTTAAAAAGCATTCGCATACAAAAATCCCATTTATATCAAATGAGTTTAGAAACATATGTGTAACTCACTTACTATAATGTGGAGTATAGAGAAAGTTTTGTTTCATCAGAAAATTCTTCACTGAGTTTACATGTTTTGAGACCCCCGATTCAAAAAAAGAATTAGTAAAAGGCCAGTGTGTATCTGTGTCTGTGGATAGCATAGTTTAAAACCGAGAAGACCGTTAACTATCAAATTTTATATTTAAGTTTGGCATTTTCCAAGCATGCCACATGAAGATTTTCAAGAAACCCCCCAGATTACCCTTTACATGGAAAAAATTTGAAAATTGTTTTTCTCAAAATTGACTCCAACGATTTTGATTAGAATACCATATATTAAATTCATTAACATGACAAATAAAATGTATATCTTGAATTTACTGAGAATAGCCTCTGAGAACCTCTTCATTTCAAATACATTTTGCTGATTTTTGCATAGCTGGTAAACCGTAAGAGATAAACAAAAACTTACTACACAAAAACTGACTACACAAAAAATATATATCTCGTTAAATCAGACAATTCGTCATCTACATTTTTGTTTAAAAGTTCACTATTTGAGAGATATTCCTTGTTATTGGTTTCAATTTTAAACACAGTCGACTAGTGAACGCCGAGCGAGTCGGTCGTGTCTGGCCGCTCTGCTTTGTTTACCTGTACTAGTGCTTCCTTGTGTTGTGCAGTTCGCTGTGTCCGCTGTTCTAGTGTGTTTATTTTGTAAACTATTATCATGGCTCTCCATCGGACAATACCGGCAAGATCTTACATTCTGCTATAAATGTGATATATAACGATACCACGTGTCAGGATAACTCCACTTCTACAATACATGTTTCACCATCCAGTCAACACTACCTACATCAACCGTCGACTTCTGCATTACAACACACTTCATTTTCTACTTCTGGGTTACCTGCAGATAATGCTGTAAGTACATCTATACTACGGTCATTTCAGCTACAATTAAGTCGGCCGCTTAATTCAGTTGACGACACTGTCCAGCAAGATGATGATACGATGACTGACTTTGCCCCATCGGACTGTTTAGGTCGCGACCAACGTTCTCAGCTCTCTCACTCTGAAAGCTCATATCAGAACAAACGCCGCTGCACTGACCCACCTTCCCAACAACCTCCTGCATCTCGCTATGCGTACACAATTCCTACCTCTAACCGTTTTTATCCTTTAAGTGAAACTGCTGATCCAGAAACTACTGATACTGTATCCATCCCTCAAAAAGAGAAAATTCCTCCTATTTGTGTGCGCAATGTTCACAATTATCAATTATTTTTGCAAGATATTAAGAAATGAGCTCATACTGAGCTTCGAGGGGCTATTCTTAAAGTTTATGCTACGACTACCACTGACTTTCGATGTCTTACATCTTATTTCACCTCCATTAACCAGGACAAACCCGTCGGAAAAACTGTTCTCCGTTGTCATACGCAACATACCATGCTCGCTCAGTGATCAAGAGCTTTACGACGAACTTGTGTGTTGAACTTTCTTGTTTGTAAAGTTACCCGTTTGCTTCGCAAAAACAAGGAACCCATTACCATCTGTGCTGTAGACCTCGTGAATAATGACGCCGGTAGAAATATCTTAAATCTTTCCCGACTGTTGTACAGTGTGGTGAAAGTTGAACATCGACGTCAGAATACAGAACTGCCCCAGTGTACTAATTGCCAAAACTATGGTCACACCAAGAACTATTGTCATCTAGGACTCCGCTGCGTTCGCTGTATCGGCAGCCATCATTTCTCTAAGTGCACAAAACCATCTACTACACCGGCTCAGTGTGTTCACTGTAAACAGGACCACCCAGCAAACTATCGTGGCTGTTCTCATTACTTACAGCTGAAGGAACGTCAGTCTCGGCACTGCCAGCAGCCGGCAGCACCTACACGCCACAGCTCAGAGCGGCCACCTTCGCCTTCTCTTCAACAGCACCCACAACAACAACAGCAACCACAACGTCGACAGAGTCCTTCATCCCCTCATGTATCTACAAGGCCCTCTCGGGCTTATTCTCATGTATTCAGTGGTCGTTCTCCTACCTTCCAAGACCGTCCTTCCGCCGTTTTACCGGAGGCTCCTACCTCCACAGCTCCGTCTTGGGCTTTTCTTACAGATCTGCTTGCACAGCTTGGTACATTTCTCCGCACATTGTTTTCTCCGGTTCTGCCGCAACTGATGCAGCTTCTTCGCTCCCTACTCTCTCCTGTGTTTCCTGATGGCCAACCGTGATCTATTGTCTCTATGTCAGCTCACCCTCCTAAACTGGAACTCTAACGGTCTACGTGCCAATCGCTCCTCCTTTATTGCTTTTCTCACTCAGCACAATGTTGATATTGCTTGTGTTACGGAGACTCATTTTCTTCCCAACGAGACCTTCACTATTCCTGGCTATCTTGTTTACCGGCAGGACCGCGAGGCAGAAAAGGCATCTGGTGGTGTTGCTCTTTTCATCAGACGCTCTCTGCGCCACAGCGAGATCTTTCTTCCACACGTGCCCAGTCTGGAGGTGGTTGGTATTAAACTTCACTCCTGGGGGTGCCGATCCACCAATCCGAATGGTCGGTTTCTGTTTACGGCTCTACACACCTATGGTCTATCGATATTGGCGCCTGAGGATCCTACTTATTACCCTTCAAACCCCTTAAGTGCTCCTGATATTCTGGACATCGGTGTGCATCGCAATCTTCACCTTCCTACCTTCGTTTCCTCCCTGGGAGAACTTGACTCTGAGCACTGTCCGGTGATTGTCACCTTTCAGCTTTCACCTGCCTTACTCCCACCGAATCCCAGACTCATAAATGGATATGTACATTGGGATAAATTTCAGTCTTATCTGGATGCGACACTCTGCAACTCTTATCAACTCACCACAACCCATGATGTTGACCTTGCACTACAGCACTTTACTGACACCATATGCCATTGTGTCCACTTCTCCCAGTGTGCGACCTTATTCTCCACCTTCCTTACCCCTCTTCATTTTAAATCTCCGAGAAAAACATCAAGTTCGTCGACAGTGGCAACGAGACAGACAACCCTGGCTCCGTAGGAAGCTTAACGGTCTCATTCGACGGGTGAAGCTGGAGTTGGAGCGACATAGGCTTCAATCCTATGAGCGCTATCTGGCGTCACTCTCTCCTCACGACCATTCACTTTGGGCAGCCACCAAACGTGTTCTCCGTGAGCCGACTGTTGTGCCGGCGCTCTCTGCAAGCGGAAGACTTGTCACAGATATTGCTACCAAGTGTGATATTCTGGCCGATCATTTTGAGCGGGTGTTCACTCTCCCTCTGCCAGCCGCAGATGTTGCTGCAGTAGAACAGGAATTAACTACTCAACACACTCGCCCTACAGTTCATCAACGGATTTCCTTTACTAGCCCGCGGGAATTGTCTTCTCTGGTTCGCGCTTTCCCACTTAAGAAATCTCCTGGACACGACTTGATTCCCAACATTGTTCTCAAGAAACTCACCAAGAAAGCTCTTGCCTGTTTGTCATCCCTCCTAAATGCCTGTCTACGACTCGGCTATTTTCCTCGCTCCTGGAAGTATGCTCATGTCGCGGTATTCCATAAGCCCAATAAACCAAAGCACCTACCAAACAGCTATCGTCCAATTAGTCTGTTGCCTAACTTCTCCAAGCTGTTTGAAAAAGTGATCCATCGCCGTCTACTCTCTTACCTTACTCATAACCATGTTCTTCCGCCATTCCAATTTGGGTTTCGCTTCAAACATTCCACTGCACATCAGCTTTTGCGTTTAACCCAGTCAATTGTCCATGGCTTTGAAGCCCGTCAATATACCACGGCAGTCTTTCTAGATGTGGCGCAGGCGTTCGATAAAGTTTGGAACGCCGGCGTGCTTCTCAAGTTACACCGCAGCGGCATTCCTCATTATTTATTGTTCTTAATAGAGAGTTTCCTATCTGACCGCAGCTTTTCAGTGCGTATTGGCGGTTTCTTGTCCTCTCCACGCAATATTACCGCCGGTGTCCCACAAGGCTCTATCTTGGCCCCCACACTTTTCAGTATCTACACTTCTGATATTCCAGATTTGGCCCCGACTTCTTTAGCTCTCTATGCTGATGACACCGTTCTCTACTATCGTCATTCTAATCCTCAACACGCCGATCAAGTGGTACAACACTCCTTGGATCGCCTCACTCAGTGGTTCAACACTTGGCGCATCTCTTTGAACCCTCAGAAGACTAAGGCTAAGATTTTCACTCCACGTCGCTATCCTGCTCTTCCTCCGCTGCGTCTTTATAGTAACGATGTGTCTTGGCTACCTGCTCCTGTTCCTGTCAAGTATCTTGGGGTGCTTATGGACACTCGACTACCTCATTTCCCTGGCTTCCGGACGGCTTTCCAAACTCTCGCCATTGCTTCATCGTCATACCACTCTTGGATTGGAGTCCTCCGTATTACTCTACAAGATTCTCGTTCGTCCGCTTATCACCTATGCCTGCCAGGTGTGGAGAGCCGCTCACACAAGCCATCTACGTCGTCTCCAAGTCATTCAGCACCGCTTTATGCGCATCGCTACCAACGCTCCTTGGTTTATTCGTAATCAGCAGCTCCATCACGAACTGGGACTCTTACCTCTTCACGACTTTATTCGGAGGATCGCCCGTCGTTTCTTTTCCACATTGAAGGATGTTCCTGGAGCAGTGCACTATAACATAGGCGTTCGTACGCGCCAGCCAACCCGCTTGAAGAGAAGACTACCGCAAGACCTACTTCTGAGTGATCCCTCTGATTCTAACTCTAGTGATTAATATGCTCTTTTACCTCTTGTGTGCTGTGTCTTATATCTGATCTTCGTTTATAACACACTGTAGATATGGGGTGGCCTGTAAGCCTCCTCTAAATATTATTGTCAATGTCATGTATGTTATTACTGATCGATCAAAAATAAACAGAAAAAAAAATAAAACATTTTAAACTGCGTAACTGTTCTCAAAAGGGGAAGTTACTTTTCGTTTCATCTCTCTTTTGTTTTACTGCAGGCAATGCAAAGCAAAACACACTTCAATTATTCGTATAGTGGGCAACTTTTAAAAGATTTGACTATCGCTTTAGGCTAATGTATTGCCTTATTTCCTTCCTACTTAGAAGGAACTAATACAATCATTTCTGCTAATGTTTTTCTCGATTACCATGATGTAGATTACTTTCTCTGCACATACTCTGTACATAGTGTATAGAAAATGTATTGTATTGCACCCAAAAAATCGATACCGAAATATCACCGGAAACATATGTTTTGGACTCCCAGAATCAAAAAAAAAAAAAAAAAAAAAAAAAAAAAAACATTTTAGAAAATGTCCATGTGTGTGTCTGTCTGTGCGTGTGTCTGTGGGCAGCATAGTTCAAAAACCAGAAGTCCGTTAAATACCAAACTTGGTATTTAAGTCCGGTATCTTCCGAGGATGTGACACGAAGATTTTCAAGAGGTATTGGTTGAACTCATTAGCTATTTTAGCCTGAATTAGTGGAGAAAAATTACTACTTTTCCAAAACCTTTGAATTTTTTCAAAATGTAATAATTTATTTATCAAAACTAGGGCATTGTTTCAAAAAAGTAATATAGCCATTTTAATGTGATTTAGAGAGTCGGTATAAAGTATTGAAACAAATTAGTGAAGAATTGTATTGTGTGGAACATTTTGAACATAGAAAAGTGTTGGGAAAACTTTTACGAGAAAATACAGTTTAAAGTTTGGAGTGTCTATTAATACAGATACGCCTATACATTTATAACTTCAGTTAATTGGTAGTTAAAGTGTGCCAAGTAGGAAATACGATTTATTTTCTTAAAGTTTAAAATGAATATAACTTATTACGTAACAAAATAATTTTTTACATTTTCACAATTTTTTGGACAAATTTCGCAGCTATATCACCTTAACGTGTTTGCTTTTCTTGCAAACTTCTGCGAACGGAGACGCTGTGGCTACAGTATGTTAATTTCTCTACACGTACTATATACATAATGTATAGAGAAAGTATTGTAATGCGCCTAAAAATTCGATATCGAGATTTCACCGAAAATGCATGTTTTGAGACTACCTGGTTAAAAAAAAAAGGCATTTTTAGAAACATGTGGGTTCTTATCTGTGCATGTATGAGTGTGTGTGTGTCTGTGTATATGTTTGTGGGTAGCATAGTTCAAAAACGAAAAGTCCTGTTAAATACCGAACTTGGTATTTAGGTTCAGTATCTTCCAAGGATGCTACACGAAGATATTCAACAAAATCCCTCCACTCACAACTACGCTTAACGGGGAAACACTTTCGAAATTTCGAGTTTTTTCAAAAAAGGCTCTAAAGATTTTGATTAAAATATTGTATATTAAAGTTATTTACATGACAAATAAAATGCATATCTTGAATTTTCTTCGAATAGCCTCTGAAGATATTTTTACTCTGGATGATTTTTTCTATAACTGGTAAACCGTAAGAGATAGACAAAAATGTACTTTATAAAAATTAATTAAGCTCGTTAAAACACACAGTTAATGCTATATACATTTTTTTCGTGGAGCTGACATTTTTTGAGATATTACTCCCTATTGGTTTCAGTTTTAAAATAAGTACACTTTTCTCATACGGAAATGGCCGCGCCGTGACCGAGTGGTCAGACCACTCGCCTCTCACCTAGACGGCCCGGGTTCGATCCCAAGCGACCACATGTGAGATTTGTGGTCGACGAAGCGGCGCAGGGGCGGGTTTTCTCCGGGTTCTCCGGTTTCCGCCATTACATTCCACCGGGGCTCCATCTTCATGTATCATCAGTGTCATCGCCTGCGGTGCCAGAGCAGTAAAAGCGGGCGTTAAACACTACCCCAAAAAAGAAAAAAAATCATACGGGAATTTGTCAACTCCTGTCCATTCAAACAAAACAACTTCTATCACATAGCAACTAGCTTTTAAAAAAACCATCGTTTTAGCCTATGGTACTCCCATATTTTGCTTCAAGGAAGCACGTAATAAGACAGTTCTGCTATTTTTTTTCTGGATTAGCATGAAATAAATAGAAGAATAAGCTTTTTAACCATAATTTGTTGTAGAGATGTAGAGAAACTCAAGTGAATGGAACTCATTATATATTTTTTTTACTTTCTCTAGCACGTCAACATAATGTACCTACAGAGTGGATAGAGAAGGTATTATATTCCACCCAAAAGTTGGACACCGGGATTTCACCTAAGGTCCTCTGAGTCCGAAAATAGCATTTTCAGATACAGGTGCGCGCGCGTGTCTTTTGACAGCATAGTTCAAAAACGAAAAGTCGGTCAAATTCTAAACTTCATATATAAATCCAGTATCTATCAAGGATGCGACACGATTGTTTTCAAGGAAATTCCCCACTCCCACAACTACCCTTTACCTGGAACATGTTTCGAAAATTTTGGTTTTCTCAAAAATGGATCTAACGATTTTGATTAAAATACCGTAAATTAAAAATATTTCTTTACACATAAAATGCCTATTTTTAATTTTCTATGAATAGCCTCCAAAGGCCTCTTTATTCAGGATGAGTTTTGCAGTATTTTGCAAAACGGGTAAACAGCAAGAGATAGACCAAAACTTACTGCACAGAAAATTTAGATATAATTAAAGCACATAATTTATGTCATATATGTTTTTCTTGTAGATTTCGCCGTTTTCGAGATATTCCTTGTTATTAATTTCAATTTTAAACTACCTTTTATCAAACGGGACTATACAAAGTAAGCCATAATGTTTCAGATACAGACCAGCTTTTAAAAGATATGTCTATTGCTTCAGCCTAACATATTTTACTTGAAGACAAGGCTCGGGGGTACTACATTTTTATTAGTTAAATCTGGCTTAAAAGATGGTGCACATTGGCTAATCAAACAACTCTTTTCTTCTGTCTTACAGTTTCAAAATCATTAAGGTATAGCTGGCGCATTTGTTTTTGAACTGTGACCTTGCTCCAGAAAATTTCCAGCCTGGATCTCCCTTCTCTGTCTTGTACTATATGAACTTATTGCTCGTGTTACTTGCTAACTTGATGTTACTTGTGATTGTGTTTTTATATTTTAAATAAAATTATGATAACGGCTCCTTTAATTTCATATTTAAAAGGAAAATCATCCCATTAGCAAGCTCGTGAGGTTATTGGTTTCTTTTATAAATACACGCCACAAACTAAAAAAATTGATTGTTCCATTCACATAACTTTCTCTAGCTCTTCCATATACAAACTAGTTTAAAGTAATGTTATAATGCTTTTCTTGACGCAGCTGCTCGAATTTTGGATTCCTTGGACACAAATGCTGATCCATGCAAGGACTTCTACCAGTTTGCTTGTGGTGGCTGGATACGCAAACATCCAGTGCCTCAGTCTCAGTCTTCTTGGGACCAGTTTCGAGCTCTTAGAGAGCAACTGCTATCAGAATTACGAGGTAAGTAATCGTTTGAGAATAACTAGCATACGAATAACGGATATCCTAAAATTATTAAGTAACACCGGTGGCCCAACTGCCTCTTCGTGCGTTTACTGATAAGTGGGGAAGTGTCTGAGTGACCTATCCCTTTTGCTTATCAGCGGAGACGTTGAGCGGGTTGCTGTCATTGAAAGGAGGGGTGAATCGAGTAAAATTAAACAAAGGCCTCTTCTCCAAGTAAAAGGTGACCCTCATTTCCTGACTGGTCGATTTTAAGTTGAAATAGCCCCGTTAAGTTCTGAAATTCTTTTAACGCACGAAGAAATATATGGACACGTTAAATACGGAGCAGTTGAGCCACCTGATATCTTGATAATAGTTTTTTAACTGAATATTATTATTCATATTTAGCAGGCTTATTTATTTGAGAATTTCCTATCTTTGTTCTGTGATTCTACATCTTACTATAACCTTTTCTAATTTGTCAGTAGCATCGTTTCGGACTTAAATGGTTTTGAGTGGTATTAATCACATTACCTTCCTTTAAATAAACGGTTAATTGCACGAAAATTGATAAGTGAACGCCGGCTTTATCAGGCATTTAAATTTACTAAAATTAAACTTATAAATAAACTTTCTCTGACTACATAAATTTCTGTTTTTAAATTTTTGAGTACCTTCATTGTGGGTTAATATATAGCAATGCGTAGAGTATATGATACTTAAAACTATTACGCCCAATTTACGGGTCCCGAGTCTCTCGGTGGAACCCCAGAGGTATCCCCAAACTCAAAGGCGAGTTCCGATCGAGCAGGTTATGCTTTTAACAATGCGCAAGCCACCGTCGCCTAGACCTTCAACTCTGAAACTGAGATGATTAGAAAATTATGGGAATAGGAAATGGTGGACTGGAAAACTTCGGGGCTGTAATACTACCCAGCATTCGCCTGGCGACCCGGGGAAACCCCCAAAAAACCCATGGGTCTAGTAGGCTGGCCACGTGGTTCGAACCCGCGGCTTCACAAATACTGGCAACAACTCGATCTGAAAACAATGGAGAGTAAGAACTTAAAATTTGAAATTAAATAAATTGATTCTTATTTATTATGAATACAAATAAAAAATGTAATTTCATCTGCTAAAATTGCTTATCTATTCATCAAGGTTAATCATCTTTTTTAAGTTACGAAATTTGCTTAGTGTAAATGTGATTTTGTGTGCCTCTTCGTTGCCTAATGACAGTTTACGTGGTTAAATTACGGAGATGCCTTATACTCATAGTAGTAGCATTGTATGAGAACTGCCACCGAAGATTTTATGATTTTATACTTTAATATATAATATACATTACCCTCCGCCGAAACCTCTCAATGAAAGCACTACTTATTAGATGGACTAAAACAGTCGTAACAAAAATTGCAAAACTAAACAACCAGAGAAACTATAAAGAAATCCACACAAATGTTTCTAAAATGGATATGTACAAATACATCACATCTGCTAGAAGTTAAAGTAATAATTCAATTCTGACGTGAACTGCAGCACTTACATTTTGACATAACATTGGAAAAAACTTTTACAAATTTTGACGGAGAAATTGATGCAGTCCACACTGGTCTTAAGTATATGTTTATTTTTCTACAAAAAATCGTAACTTTATCAGATTCTGTAGCTCTTATCCAAGCAGTATCATTAAATCAGTATCTAAAAATAGAAAAAATAACAGAAATTCACTGCTTGATTGAACACATGCAATGTAATATAATCTTCCATTGAGTACCTGTAAATTTTGGATTGGGAATAAATTGTGAGAATGCAGACATATTTGCAGAAAAGGGAACCAAAATAACGTATAAACAGCGTATCTCTGATATCAGTCAGTAATTTTGACAAATGTAGTAAACTATACATATATTAAATTTCAAAGGAGAAAGATTCATTCAAAGCCTGAAACTAATGCCTGAACTACTTCAATAAGGGCCATTAGTGCCAAAGTTCAGCCTTACCATTGGACATGACTGCCCCAGCAAACATCTACATAAAATTGGATCGCTATAATCTCCAAATTTGTTATGCAATAACAATAAAGAAGAAAAATTAATATTTATTTATCCGTAAACAGCTTAAGCCTCAATATGTTGGGAAGCAAGACCGCGCTGTGGCCGAGTGGTTAGACCTCTCGCCTCTCACCAAGGTGGTCCGGGTTAGATTCCAGGCGACCGCGTATGGGATTTGTGGTGTACAAAGAGGCGCAGGAGCGAGTTTTCTCCGGGTTCTTCGGTTTATCCCACCATTGTATTCCACTGGTGCTCCATCGTCATTCCATGTATTTCAGTGTCATCGTCTACGGAGTTATAAGTAAAAGCGGGCATTAAACACTGTCAAAAATGAAAATGGGAAGCAACACGGAAATTAGCTTTGTTGCTAAACCGAACATCAGGCGCGCACACACACACACACACACACACACACACACACAGGTGCATATTTACGCACGCGCGCACACACACACATACACACACATTTGACATTCTTAGTAGTATTTAATTCATCACATTTTACAGAATATTTTGGAACGACAGCATTATAACTTACACTAATACTAAGGGTATCACTTGCAATGAATTACAGTTTTTACGAATAATTATAAAGGCAATTTTTGACTTAGCCTAATTAATTCTCGTTAATAGTTGAAATGTATACTTCATACAACTGTTACACTAGTGAATTTTTATATTTTTTACAACTATTTATAGTAAAGAATTTATATCTTGCAATTGATTTTAATAATGATTATTTAATCTATTGTATGCACATATATTAATTGCATTATAATTTCGTTATATTCTATATTTTAGTACTAAAAATCAATTCGTATTGTACCGAGTCGTCACAAAGTCTGTTACCGCCTAACAGAATCGACGATATTGTTACTGTCCGCCGAAGCAGGCGCTTGCATTCCATCATATAGCCAATTGTTACATGTAAACGGTCCGCTTACTTTATGTATTCGCACTTATTGTCGCAGGGGTCGTGAATTTAACACATGAAGAGTGGCAGCAGTACCTTAAAGCCTTGGAATGTCACACCTGGGTATAGTGGACACGTGCTATAATGATCTCTACTTCTGAAAATTTCTGACCACGGAATATAAAATGGAGAGCTTCAAGCCCACAAATCTGTTTCGACTGTGAGCTCTGAGCGTGCACTTGCATGGAGAGAGCAGTCAACTGTTTCGAACGTTGTAGCCAGGAGAGATGAATTGCGATACAGCACCGAATAAAGACTATTTGTAATAAGTTTTCAAGTAATAAAGATACTTTATTGCAATGTCCACGCTATTTTTTCACACACTGTTAGTAAATATTAGTACTAAATGTTAACAGCGTCAGTGTGTGTCTTAGCGATCTCATTATATAAAATAATACATCGCCACAACCTCAAGACATCTGTATTGCGGATGTAAGCTGTTAAAAAACATGTTGTCTAGCGTCCTTCAACGATAGCAACAATACGCGTGATAAAACTCCATCAAATTTTGTGCAGACAGGACTGCGAGATGGCCAATTGAGAGGAATCGGAAGTGCTTTAATCCAATGTTGTGGAAACACTTCAGTGAGGCGTTCACGAACGGAAATGGTAAAATGGGCAGGTACTCCTGCTGGAAGCGTGATCCTCCTTGGTACCTTAGCTTTCAACAATAGTATGAATCAAGTGTAGTTAGTAATGCTAAACAATACTTTCATTAAAGAAATAGCATCATATCAGCGAGTAGGTTGACATGGAGGGGATTCTGCTTCACTTCTTCATAAAAAGTACGGATTTTCTTAGACAAAACACCACACTCTGGTATTGTATACCGGAACTACGGCATGTGGAGCTCGCTCCAATAGACATCACTTTACTCTGCTCTAGGATGGTGTCAAACGCTTGCAGAAGAACGGCAGATGTTCCATCCTTCGCCATTATCCGATAACTGTGTACTCACATTACTCAGTATCAGTATTTAGGCATTTTCCATATGTTTGAACATAATTGATCTGGAAAATACAGTTCCTCCTTTTAGGGACATGTGTCATGCGTAATTTGTTTTAATCTTGCTGAAGGTTTCCACGGCGTCGTTTATCTTTTATGCTATCTGGTAAAGTGCTTGTGATGCCAAAGTAGAAGGATATTTGTGGATCACCTAACGTAAAATTTGATGTAGTTACCTATATCGACAATGTTGGTTATTGATTAGCTGAAACACATGAAAATATATGCCACTAACGTCAAAATATAGCAGCGATTTGTAAAGGAACCGGTCCTGGGCCAGAAGTCCCCACATCCTGCGGACGACACTAAGGCCACTCTAACGCCAGAAGCACATTCACCATCACGGAGGACGACACTTACAAACCTGAAGGAATCGTTGGAATGAAAGGAAGATAAAATGGATAAATAGTTCGGGGTAATGAAGTAACCTTCCCAGCATTCGCCTTGTCACACGGAAAAAACCAACAATTCCCATGGATTAGAGAGATCGGCTGCTGGAATCGAACCCACGACTTCGCGATTGCCAGTCCCAGACGAAACGCTTCAACCACCTGCCATATAGGCTATTTTGTTTTTAATGACGTTTGCTTTTAAAAACAAATGAGACTACAACATATTTCCAATGGGGAACTAACAAATATTACTTATGTATTCAGTGGTTATTTTTACTTTCTCTACATGGTACATAGGCAGAGAACATATTGATTGCAATTTACCCAAAAATTCAATACTGAAGTTTCACCGGAAGACGGGTTCTCTGTATAAACGAAAACGTTTTTCGAGAAAGGTCCGTGTTTCTATGAACACGATAACTCAAAAAACGATGTGAATTTGAGAAACATTTCCCCACCTCAAACTAACCTTTCCATGGAATAACTATCGAAAATTTTTATTTTCTCAAAAATCGTTTTAACGATTTTGATTAAAATACCTTATATTAAAGATACTTACAAGACAAATAAAATATATACCTTGAATTTTCTGGAAATAATCGCTGAAGACGTTTTTATTCTAGATGAGTTTTGCTGAATTGTCATAATTGGTAAATCATAAGAGATAGACAAAAACTTAACACAAAAAATGTAGATCTCATTAAAACACAATTTATGCCATGTACAATTTTGTATGTCATGAAGTTGGCCATTTCCGAGATATTCCTTGTTATTGGTTTTAGTTTAAAAAGCTTTTCTCATATGAGAATTTGTAAACTCTTATCCATACAATGAAATGGATTTCAACCACGTGAAACCAGCTTTTAAAAGATTTGATTATCGTGTTAGTTTAGTGTATCCCCTTATTTTCCTTCTATTTACAAGGAAGCAAGAAATAAAGGCTATTTCCTAATATTTATCTTAGCATGAAGTGCATAGAAGAATAAGCTTTTTAACAACAAATTGTTACAGAGATGTAGGGAAAGTCATGTGAAAGAAACGCATTGGTTATTAAGATATAGAGATACTGTACATACATCCACATATAGTCTATGTGCATTCTTTTGGATCAGCCGGTGGGAAAACGGGACAAAGGCCGATTCCAGCATCAAACGGCACCCTTTCCCTCCTACAAGTCCTGACCGAAAAGAATAGGAATGGACTGTACGTGCATACACACATAAAATAAAAATTTTAAACATGAGATTGTGTCTTTGGTTACCCTATTATGCAGGTTACCAAAAATTATTTATGAAAATCGAAACCAATCTTGAGCACTGCGATTACGTTTTTATAATTTGTACAGATAACTTAGTATTAATCGAACCGGGTGAGTGAAGTTCTAAATACCATATCATTGCATGTAGCGCCTCTGACACCATCTGTACAGGCAATCTACTGGCCACAGTCTTCATCTGCGTTGCGCATGTGTCATTGTTAGGAATATTTTTTCCGCAGATTCATTCGGTTCGACCCGCTAACTTATACTAATTTTAAAGTATGTTTAATATGTGAGATCGTCTATGTTTTCTATTCTAAGGAATTTTGAATTACGGGTATACACTTATAATAATAAAAAATGTGTTTTGAAACACCCCAGTTAAACCTAAAGGACTTGGAAACAGCTTTAGTTCGCGTACTTGTGATTGGATTTTGCTCAGATTTTCACAAATTTGTGCAACTAGACTAGTCCTTAAAACTTAAAAAAGGTCTCTTCACCTTAGACAGTTTCACCTTATAATAGTGCAAAACTAATTATATAATATTTGTATGTTATTACAGAATTGCTTGAGGAAGAAAGTCCTGCAGATGAAGTAAAACCAGTAAAACAGGCAAAAATGCTATATCGTGCATGTCTAGATACAGGTATGTACCAGTTCAACTAATTATTGAATATAGAGTAGTGAACAAATTATTAGTAAAAGTGCTTTGTTTTCTATTTTTTTGTATTTTGAGGGAAATCTTTATTGTACACAGAACAGGAGTACAACATTACATGTTCAGAAAAAACATTTTAATATTTAATGTCACCTCCCTTAGCTGCAGTTAAGGCCAAAATTCACCTGGACATCCCTTGAATCAAAGTTTTGCACAAATCACGAATCTGTTCATATTTTCTCCGTATGGAAAAGAGGTTCTTAATCAGCTGAGATTTTGTCGTAGCTCTTTTCGCTTGTTTTAAGAATACGCCACAGATTTTCAATTGGATTCATGTCCGGATTGTTTCCTGGCTTTTCAAGCACAAAATGCTATATCTTTTGAGGTTTTCGGTGGCACTTTAAGTTCGATGGCATTAAAATACCATTCCCTGATAGAAAACTATTCACAACCCAGAGGTACCACACAGTTTAGCACCTCGTAGTAGTTAGCGTTTCCATTGCCTACACAGTGTTTAAACGCCCCCGTCTGTGTATTGAAATAGCTCCCCACACCATCATTTTACTGATTTTCACCTGCTGCACCAAACACACCTGCTTCAGCGCCTCTCCAGGACCTCTTCTTATATAAACGGTACTTCCTTCATCCACAGAACTCCATAGAATTCATCGTTCAATGTCACATGCAATTCCATACGTGAAAATTGTTACTGTTAAAAAAAATGCAACTTTGCATCTTTATCATAGATGGGTTAGTTTCTGTTTTTCAGTTGGTCGCCTTGACTTCAGATCAGTATCAAACAACCATCTGAGAATTGTTCTGGCGATAACTTGAGCCCCATGTTCGCTTCCTGACCTCTGGAGCCGTGTAGCTATTTTTACGTGCATTCCATAACAACATTTTGTAAAAACAGCTATGGTGGCCCGTTTTCTGCCTTTTTTCATTTTCTTTTTGATGTTGAAAATTCCTTACCTGTGATGTTTTTGCTAAACCTGTTTACTATCATCTTTTTTTTTTTTTTTTTTACTTATTTCTGTCAGAGTATTCTTCCTTGTTCTAACAACAATAAAATTGCATTTTGGTCCTTTTTCTTGGAGTAGCAAAACTGGTTTTAAAATCTTCACTCTGATCCAGAAACTTGATTTGTGATATGGTGAGCTAAATGAAATTTTTGTCCACCTGCTAAACCAACCCCCACCCCAACTCGTTTCCAATTTTGCCAATCCCCAAGGGATACAGGTTCCCGACAATATGTTATTTGTAAGAGGGCAAGTGAAATAAAGACAAAAAGGGATGTAAATTTACTGAATGGAATGACTATAAAAAGCATTCACAAAACACAATAGTACCACATACCATATATAGGTTCCTGCTGTAATTCGGATTAAAGAAAAGGGATTTGAGACTAGAGAAGAATTCTGTAGTGCATTAAATACAGCATAAAATGTTACCACATAATATATAACTGAATAGACGTATAAATAAAATATACACAGTTTTGCTAATAATGTGTCCACTACTGTAGAGTTCAGGTTAAAAAAACAAAACAAATAAACTTGCATTAATTTTGGTTTTATCTACATGTTAATATTTAGCCTCTAATAGCTCATTTAGGACCAACCTTTATGTTTATAAGAACATAAATACTCGAATGAATAACATTGAATTGTTTTGGATATATATGTTTTGTCTTAATACTGACAAAGCACAAAGGACAGTATTTATCTTAAAATTCTTAGAAATAACATGAATGGACTTGAATACATTCCAATTTTGGATGTAATGTGATGATTCGTAAAGTAAAGAATGTTTGTGTATGCATTCCAGTAGATGTACTGTAGGAATCAGTACCCAAATATACTAATCATATATACCGTCACCGATATATACTTTTTACGTTCACTATATTTCACAGTGTTTCGATATCAGCTCAAAGGATGCACGGTAAGTGGTTATCTGAAGAAGAGATAACTACTTAGAAGACCAACTATGATCTTCAAATCGAAAGGAGCCGCTAAAAGACTTCTATTCATGGGATTACTCAAAACTTTGATTAATGCTCCAGCCGTTTTCTTACTCCTAGTGGATGCTGTATGCCTCCAGGTAAATTGAATAAAATAAGTCACCGGAAGACTACATATTTATTAAACACAGCTCCTGTTTCCGAAGTGAAAAAGATTCAGAAATTATGTTAAGGTAGGCAGCCATAATACCAAGCAAAAGAACTCGTCGTCATTCAAATAAAAATGAATAGGAGACCATAAGCGATATTTGGGGGGGGGGGTGATACAGTTAGCGGGGATATCTAGCGAATGAACTTTACGTCCCACAACGACTGCCAGCCAAAGCTTTGATAAGGAATAACTGACCAGAAACACGTCTTCTCTACCAAAACTGAATCATCTTAATACGAGGGTAAACAACAACACTTTTTGTACGGCTGAGTGTTCGAAAAAACATGATGCGTGTTACTGGACACCGGTGGTCCATTGTTCTCGTAGACTGATGTTAATACTAACCTTGACTTCAGATATCTGTTTCATTACATTTTAGGTATTTGTCCAGAAGAAGACTAAGTGTCAAGAATGGATCAAACATAACGTAAAAGGTGTCTATAAACCAGAGGATATGATGAGAAGATCCGAAGTCACCAGAACATCTACGAGTTTTATGTGCAGTCCTGTTGTAAACAAGGTGGTGCTGCAACATGTAGGGTGGTTTCATCGCGACTGGAAGACCACTTTCTGGAATATCATAAGATCACAAAAACGCAGTTGATGTTTTGAGATAGTTCTATTTGCGTCTGTTAAGAAGAACAACATTGAAACCATCCAAATTGGGACCGAATTAGTAAGATCCAAATTGGTTTTGAGCGTCTTGCTCTGCGGCATACCTTAGGATTCAGCGCTGTCGGGAAAGCTGTACAAAATATTGAAGTATGTTCAGCAGCTGGTCGACGATATGACTGCTTCTCAAATGAGCAATGTTTTGGACCAGTAAAGGTAGTGCCAAGTTGTCTTCATCCGAAAGGGCGGCTGCTTTGTGCATCAGAACGAAATTCGCTATTAAATCGATATTAGAAGCAGCAGAAAGTCTCCTTCAAAGAAATCGGAGAAGCCAATTATACTGGGAGATACAATAGGGGATTTTAAAACATTCGCTTCTGTCTTGTTCGTCGCCGCTAGTGTTAAGGAAGATGAGAATAACGCTTCTGCCCGGGCTACAAGATACAGGACTCTTGTCACCCAAAAAGAACGTTTCTCCCTGCTCCTAACTAACAATGCATCGCTGTTTCAGTGACATATGTATCAATGTATATTTGAAATACGTAATTTTCGTTGAAATTGCTTGTCAAACTCATCTGAAGAAGCTAAGTTACATGCTACAGATATAGAGGCATCTAAATATCAAGAAATACTGACACATCCATAAAGGAGTTTTACTAAGGCCAAACCGTTTCCCCGTCGCACAGAAGTTACGTCGGCAGTGGGATTCCTGCAAAGTAGTAGAAGCGAAAGGTTCGCAGCTTTCTGAGGCTGTGCAGCTTTTATAGCTGCGTTTTATTTCTTTTGGAGTCAACATCAGGAGTCACTCACCCACCTGACGAAAGGAAAGCGTTATGTATCGGGAGAGAAGTTAACAAGCTTATCGACTTTGAGGATACCACATTTGGTGTCGGTTTCATCATAGTCTTAACTTCAACGGCATCGACATTCAGTGTGTGTTTCAAGTTCAGGACAGTCCGGATAGGTTTGGAGGAAGTACACACGGGATGTTTGAAGAATATCTGGAACCCAATGGGGTATAGATAGGCAAGAAACGATCTATTGGTTTGTAGCTTAGAATATGTCCCGAAAGTTGTTCCCGGCATTATGTTGCTTCCTCTGCAAGTCTCACTCCCAGAGCCTTTTTATAGATAGTGTTTAACGCCTGTTTTTACTACCAATGGCACCGCAGGCGTGTTACTGAGGATACATGAAATGATGATGGAGCACTGTAAAATGCGATGGCGGGGGAAACCGGAGAAACCGGAGAACCCGGAGAAAACCAGCCCCTGCGCCACTTTGACCACCACAAATCTCACTTAACTGTCCTTTGGGATTGAACCCGGGCCGCCTAGGTGAGAGGTGAGTGCCTAACACTCGGGCACGGCGCGGCACTCTCCCAGAGCCGAGATTGCATGCAAAAGCATAGCTAGGAAGCGGCATTACAACACATTCCCTTTGACCCAGCAAAGTCGTTTATCCATGATTGATCCTATATGATCTATCTACAGCTTGCTGTGTGTGTCTACAAGCAAGTGGTTCAAGGTTTACATAATCCTCAATCAAAAGGTCAAAACGATCGAAGATTATCTCGCATAAGACTTTATTTTCACTTCTGGGATGTTATTAGGCACTAACGTTGAGATTCACAACATACTCTAAAACACACAATATCCGCACCTTGTCTACAGCTACATCCGCGGCTAGGAAACATTTTGGAGCCGTTCATTAAGTCTCTCGAAGAACATCTGATAAAAGCCTGTTGCTTCTCATTTGCCTACAGGCGTATAGCTCGTCTACACATGACAAAACAGGCTTATGCCTACAAGTTTGATGTCTGGCGGAGAGTTTTTAGGGTGACTATTAAATATTGAACACATTTAATTATACTAAATAAGTCCTAAATTCTTACACTGTTGTTGATTAGAATCTTGTTAAATAGATGTATTGGTGTGTATTTAACACCAAAAATGTATTTTAGATCATGTACTTCGCTATGTATTTCAGAGTATCTAGAATAAGTCCCTTATATTATGTGCACATATTGCAGTGAATATTAAAACGTTATATCTAACCATTGATGTACATAAGAATACTGCAAGTTTTAAGCATGTTATATGAAAATTGTAGGCGATTTAAAATTAACCTTACCTAGTGAGTAACTCGCTTTCTTTACTTCCCCATATTCTCTATATAGCTTCATGTATGTTGTAGATAAGCTTGAGCAAATGGGAATTGAACCAATTGTAAACGTGTTAGAGAAGCTTGGGCTAGCTGCTACCAATCTTCCTCCCTCAGAAGAAACGTTTGACTGGATAGAAACAATTGGAAAGGCTCAGAGGATGCTGGGAATGAATATTCTCATAGGCTTCTGGGTCAGCCAGGATGTTCGCAACACTTCACGAAATCTCATGGTGGTAAGTTAATCAAGGTTGTCATCAAATTCCTTCTTATTGCATGTTTGCAATGTATGAATTTCTATTATCCAAGATTTCACAAACAAAAATGTTGATGATTCACTGAGCACAATACAATTGTCACATAGAAATTGTATTTCATAATATGAAGCTAGTGTCTAAGCTAGTAAAATTATGTTAATATTTTTTAGGACATTGCCATTTTAAAACAACATAGTAATAAATTGGAAGCGGATTTTTTCCCTAAATGTAATGAATATAAGCTTTTATATCACATTCTCAAGGCAAAATATGGTATTATAAAAATGTTCACATGCAATTGTGCATGTTTGTTTACCTTTAACTTAGGAATGAATAAATCTCTTCCTAGAAATGTTTGCTGACATATCACGTTTTTCGGAATATTAAACCAAATTTTATATTTTAACTGCCGAGTTTTGATTGATGTTATATTGTTTCTGATTTCTAAATACTTTGAAATCTTAAACTTGCTTAAAATGTTTTCGTTAAAGTAAACAGTTTTATACTTCAATGTTTTGTGATTAAAATAAAGTTTCTGCAGATAAACATTATGAATTACTCGCAGATGCAATATCCTGTTACTACTTTGTTTCCAAGCAGGTGTACAGTGTATCCTGCATTTAAAGTTCTGTGCGACTTATTTTGTATTTTAATGTATCACTGCTTGCTTTCTGCTTCCACTATTTTCCTGAAGTTTTAGACTAAACCGCACGAAGCTATTTCAAAAATACATAAAATCTGTTTATATTATCCTTCGTATTTCAATTTAAAGTTAGGTTTTTAATTTCACTGAATTTATAGTTTGTCGGGCGATGTAATTAAATTTAATGTTAATTTATTTATTGGCAAGGTTGTTTGACTATCTGTTTCAAAAAGGTGGCGGTGCCGAGGCCGAATGGTTAGACCAGTTGTCTCTCACCGAGGGTTTGATCCCAGGCGACCACATGTGGAATTTGTGGTGGACAAAGCGGCACAGGGGAGGGTTTTCTCCGGATTCTCCGGTTTCCCCCACCATCACATTCCACCAGTGCCCCGTCTTTATTCCTGTGCCGTCATTGTCATCGCACGCAGTGCCATATTTAGTAAAAGCGGACGTTAAATACTATCAAAATAAACAAAATATTTCAAGAAGTAAATATATTTAAGGATCTAATTATTTTGAAGAATCGTTATTGGTTGGATTATAATTCCTTCAGTTCATCTGTTCCTCTTGGAGGCTTAACCACAATATATTCCCAATGGTGTCGCAGTGATCAAAGTGCCCCCATTCGTTACCAAAGCCTAATTCTAATCCCATTGGTGTGTTTTTCTTTAAATTGTACATCACACTGTTGCCAAAAAAGCACATAGATAGTGAAAGGGGATTATAAAATTGTGCTACGCAACCTAACATATAATCTTCTTCAAAACACCTATAATGAGCGAACCATTCTTTGTGATCTCTCAGTTCTGGAATATCATGAGAGCACAATTAAAGAACATTAGCACATGAGCTAATATTTAAACTTATTTACATATGTGTATGTAGGTTTTTGACGTCCCTGAGCTTGAAACGTTCACCTTTAACTTTTAGTGTGTGCTCCGAACTCACTGCTTAACCTGACTGTGAGCCTGCCAGATCTCTTTGTGGTGGCAAGACATTTTCAGAAGTAGAGTTCGTTATAAATTACCATGTGACCATGTTACGCTGATGTATAACAATGCAAGGCTTTGGTGTAAACCGCCAGCTAGCATTGTTATTTTATGCACACCTGCTACAATAAGCTATGAGTGATGGAAAGCAAGCCGTTCTCGCGCGTGTAGTTATTCAGGATAGCAAAGTATAGGTGCGTGTATTTGGTGTGTAGTCACACTCCTCCTTCATCGGTATGATCATCCTGACTAGTACCATCGTAATGGGCTAGACGATCTAGTTGCACCACCAGCCTCTTCCCTTGGGTTAGCCTTTGGTTGCGGTAGATATCATAAATCATCTCCACCACTAGATAGGGCCCTTGCCATGGCCGTTGAAGCTTGGGCCATCTACCATTGGTCCGGAGAGGGCAATATAGCCATACCAGATTACCCTGCTGGAAAGTTTGGTTGTTGGCCTGCAGATGGTAACGGCGTCTCATCCGGTCGCTCGCTAATTCAATGTGTCTACAGGCCATCTCATGTCTGTCGTGAGTCGGTCTACGAGATTCTCTGAGAGGTTAACTGCTAACTGTTCTGGGGACTCCCAAACATTATGTTGCATGGAGACGCAGCTCTCTACCAAGAACCAAACAAGCAGGTATCAACCCGCGGTGTCGTGGGTTGAAGAGCGGTGGTCCAGCTTAAAAAAAAACTGCATTCAAATCTCTCTGGTGATTGGCCATAACCTTCCTCAAATGTTCATATAGAGCCTTGATGTACCGCTCAACCATGTCGTCTGACTCTGGGTGAAGAGGTGAGCGTGAGTTGTACACTCCAAGATTTTCTATCGTCAGATTTGACTCTTAAGTTTGTACCCTGATAACTATGTAGCTCCAAGTAACCCAAAGAGCAAAAAGGTCTAGGAGACAATTGGCGATGATCTTGGCCTCCTGGTTAGGAATGACGCATAAGTTTCTCTTGTTGAAGTAATACATAACCTCAACAAATACTCGTTAACTCTATCTGACACAGGAAATGGTCCATCTATGTCAATGGCTATGAGTCTGAAGAGTGTTGTCACGTTATACTACTGCATGCCACTCTAATTCCTGGCTGCCCGTGATTTCTCGCACACACATTAATTGCGACACCACCATCTACCCTTAGCCTCAGCAAGCAGTACTTTTATAGCGCCCTTCCAAAGTTACCGCATGCACTTCATCCATCTTATTCCAACAACTATCCTCAGTGAGTCTGCTGGTCAAGTGACTCATTTACTCTAAACAGTATGCCTTAACAGTGAACAGTTTTTGAAGAGTCCCGTTGGGGCTTATACACACTATTCTTGGGTACAAAGTCTTCCCAGCTCAGTTTAGTCTCTGTCTTTAGTTCTTTCAGGACTGACCTCAGGTGCTTCCTCCTCAGGCACGTGCTATCTCATTCATCTGCAGGCATCGCTGAAATCACATGTATAGCTGCGGCACGCTCCTTGACCTCCACCTTAGCGTAGTCGCGGGCCTCCTCTAGACAAGCTCTTCTTGACATGGCATGGTAATGCAGTGGCTACTTCATTCCTTTGTTGTGGTGTAAAGTTGTATTCTTGGAGCCTCCGGACCCAATGGGCTGTTTGTCCCTCCAGGTTCTTGAAAGTCAAGAGTCAGAAGACGGTGGAATGGTTAATTCTCAACTGGAATGGCTGACAGTATTAGTATTTATGAAAGTGTTCCATATTTGCTAATAACAGGAGTTCTCGCCGGGTAATCCTATTACATTCCTTTGGGGAGCGTCTAGCAATAGTATGCTATTTTATTACCTACTCCTCGTCATTATGGACATGAAATAGAATGCCTCTAATATCGGGGTCGCTAGCGTAAGTGCCCATAATAAAATCGCCGCAAGGTTCTGGAAATCCTAAGGCAGGCGCACCGCAGAGTGCTGAGTTAAGCGCCTGAAACGCGCTCTCGGCTTCTTTTCACCACATGTAAGACCGGTGCTGGTGCTCTTCTGTCAGACGAGTGAGGAGTTTTAGGAGAAATCTCGGATATGCCTGCTGCATAGGCTCAGGAAACTTGCAACTCCGTTTGTATTTCACGCGAGGACCATCTCTCACTGTTCGAGCCTTCTTCGGCTCCGTTGCCACTCCAAATGACGAGACTAAGAGCCCAAATGGTTCACTTCTTGCGGAAGAGTTTGCATTTCTTGGCGTTCAGCTTCCGTGCCTACACATACGTTAGTATCTTGTTCAGATTTTCAAGATAGTCTTCGAAATGCTGCCCAATCCGACGTTGTCATTAAGATATAGTATCAGTATCGTAGTTAACCCTCCCCTCACTGATTCCATCTTCTAATTTCAAGGCGCTTTCATACCCGGCCCAGACAGATGGTATTTGACAGCCCCAGTCAGTAGATTATTGACACGTGAAAGAACTCCTGCAGGACAAAATTTCGGCACAAGGGGCGGCGTTGATATGATTCTGACAATTGAAAGCGTAGTTAATAAACAAATTTTAAATAACTGATTCCATAAGGTGTTGGAAGATGTTTAGCACATTCCAGAGACAATAAGGAATAAGCCTAAACTGCCAAAGCCATTTGCTTGTCGAGCATGTGGTCTTCTCTTTGTCTCTGGTATTCAGAGCCAATTGCTGATAACCGATTTCAAATCAAAAGTGGAGAACCATTGATACCAGCAAGTGTGTCCAGATGTCGTCAATTCGGTGTAAGGGAATACAGCCGTTTGTCATGACAGCTTGCAGATTCATGTGGTCTTTCTTCTACAGCAAGACTTCAGAGGGGCTTTCGGGCTCTTCAACGATTTCTCTGTTTCGCATGTCCTCCAACATGCCCCGTATCTCCACTTGCTTCGCCAGGAAATACATATTGGCGATTGACGGATAAGTCGAGATCTCCAGTGTTGCTGTATTGGAGTTCTTGGTCAGTGACGCCGTCATCGCCGCTCCCTTCCTGAAATCAGAATAGTATCATCTTATTAGACGCTGGACGCTTTCTAGTTGTGGGACGTTCAGATGATCGCCCGCAGGCTTCAAGTCTTTCAGCCAGGACTCTAGGTCCTTCGACGCTGCTGGCTGGTCGGATCTGTTGCACGGCGATAAATTCGCAGCTGCAACTTCCCAATTCCTTTCCGGCCTGGTTGCCCGGATGGTGTGCGGTTAATTCAGCAGCCTCGCGGGTACTTCGTCACGACAGTGCAACAATTCCCGGGCAATGCATAGTCCATTCAATGATGTTTTCGGGTCTAAAACTAGGTTCCTTGCCCGTTCGCAGGCAGGTTCGCCTTTTCCCGGACATAATTACATCGTCTTCAGGATAATCCTGTAAGATCTTCGAATGTTCGTGATGGCTCCGGAGGAACAGCTAATGTCGGCCGAGCCGCGATTCTCCGCTCTACGCGACCATCGCCACATGATTCCTGAGGGCTTCACTCCTAGTATCGCATCAGCCACCCTGGCGACGAACACTCACGGGTTTGGGGTCTTTATCATAGTTTCCTGCAGACAAAATTTCGACGGTATCACTTACGTATAATATATCCGGCATAGTTTTCCTTAAGTCTAGCCATCTGCGACGAGGCTGTCATACACTCTTTGGCCAATCATTTCGCCACATCGATCCACAATTGTTTCCTGCCTGCCGGTCGCTTTGCCGTGGTCAGTCCTTCACTGGCCACACTCCTAGACCGCACTAATAATTAGTAAATTATTGAAGGTCGACGTTATCGTTTCTGAGTGTATCCCTCTCCTAGACTTAGTGAATACTCCTGGTCTTTAAGATGGGCCGCCTCATCCTTAGTGCGGCTGCTAATACCTCATGAATTTTCTTATAAACGCCGAGCATCACGTGCTGTCTAACTTTTTTTTCCGTCGACGAAAAAGTAGGCTGCTTCCGAGACACGTGATTAAGCGGTAGTTTTAGTAGAACTTTGTTCACTAACTGTTCAATTGCCAGGGTGAACTTCTGCATGATCTCCCGCAGCTGTTGCAGCCTTGACTTAAGCTCTCTGCAGTAGGCTTCGGCCAAACAATGGTTCCGCGAACCGTTTCTCGAGGACCTCCCAGATATTTCCGGACAGCGCCGACGTCGGAATCGCGATCGTATCTCTGCCACCCATCTCTGGAGTTTAGCTACCAATTTTTTAGCTTCCTCTTCTGCTGACCATCTGCTGTGGAAGGCGATGACGGCGAACTGTTGGAGGAAGGCTTTAAAGATTGATACCGTCATATTTCGGAGTCTTGACACCTTCAGGTGCTTTTTTATGCTTTAGCTTCTCAACCTCGTTAAGCCTTCCATCAAGCATCTTTCATAGCATGGCGTTCAGTTCTTTGGCACTACCAATGACTCTTCCCAATGTGGCATTAATACCTTCCCCAAGGTTTTCCAGGGCGTTAAGTCACTGGCCATCACTTCCCACCTTCCTCCCAAGTTCCCATCACTTCCCACCTTCCTCCCAAGTTCCTCCATATCCTTATTCACTCCGGCAGTTGTTTGTCGATTTTAGTCTGTTATTTCTCATTTGTCCATTCTGGACACCATTTTCTCTGCCATTTTTTCCACTGTGGATTCTAACTTTGTGTACCTCTTCTGCATTCCTGATGCCATTTTCTCCTTCATCTTCTACTGTGCAACATAAAAGCAGTTGACAAATGGGGAAAAACTTTCTTTCTAAATTGTATTTAGAAATAAATAGGTACATTAGATACCTTATACTTTTGCATAATGTAATATTTCTGTTAGAATATGTATGCTCACTACCACAAATATTCAAAATGCTGTCCATTTACTTAAAGACAGTGCCTCATTCTATCCTGACATTCTTCTGTCACTCTTAAGAGTGTTGCAAGTGGAATACTGTGAATAATATAGGTGGTTTTTGTTTCAATTCCTGCAGAGTTTTGCACAGCAATTCCCCATGTCTATACTGGTTTATATTTTCATCAAAGAAATGTAGTCCAACAACCATATCACCAATTATTCCACAACAAACCATAACTTTTGCAGATCCAGGTCATTTGACTCTCACATTGAATGAGCTAAACAAAACACAAAAATTAATTATTGCGTATTGTTTACTATGGCCTACTCCAACTTCTAAAGTTGCCCTCTGTGATGTAATGGTTACCATGCTAACTTCACATACCCAAGGTCGTGGGTTCGTAGATTTACGGCACGTAAAAGAACCTCAAGCCTGATAGAGAGGCCTCTGAGCCAAATTAAGTGGTCTTTCATGCCCAGTATAGAATGGGATGAGAACCACTGCAGTTAAAGAGCATCCATAAATAACACAAAATTTCTTTTTATTTCCAACTTCTAAACCATTTAATCCACAGAAACTAATTTAGAAAAATGTGAGAGAAGAGCATTGGAGAATTCTTAGGGTATTAAAGGAAATAAGTAAATAAATAAATGATAAATAATGGTAGATAAATAAATAATGTTAAAATGTAGGTACTATAGTACATTACCTAGATCACAAAATTTGCAACTCCAGTATATTTAAATAGGGAGTTTTTCGCATTTGTCGACTGCTTTGTCACACAGTACATACTGGATTCCATTTTCGTTCCACTCTCAGTTTACTTTGTTCTATTTTCTTTGTTCAAAATTCCAATTTCTCTTCTATTTTCACAATTTCAAATTTCCTTTCTGTCTTCTTTTCCTCCATTCCAGATTTCACGGTCTTAATTTCGGCTAGTAATGCTTTTGTCATCTCCTCCTTTGTAGCACTCATTCCTGCTCCTAATACCAGTGTACCAGGAATGCTGATTACAATAAAGGTCTTTATTCCAATGCTGCATAACAACTTTTTCTCTTGTCACTTTGACACTGGTATGCAATTGCGATGCTTCCTCTCTCTAATCCAACTGCACTCTTATCCCTGTCACAACTGAACTCCAGACCAGGTTTCTTTGCTTTTATAGTCTCTTGATTACATAGCAAGAAATTTATAGAAGCAGTGGTCATTGTTGCAAATGTACATTACATTCAGGAGTGATCAAGCAGGGCTTTGATGTAAACTAGCCCACTTGCACACATTATCTTTTTACACCCCTGCAATAAAGAGGTGGAGCATGAAAAGCAGTCCTTTTATCCATGTACAACAGTTCTGTGGAAGGTATATGTGCTCTCATGCGGCACGTAATCACAGTGATGATACATTTTAATATCTGAAACCTAATTAATTGATTAATTCAAAGTTTTGAATCTGTAAACTGGCATTATTTAAAAATACATTTAATCAATTTGCATGTTGTAGATTAAAAATAATGCTTGAGACAGATAATGTAATTTAGTATAACCTGTAACATTAGTATTAAGGTAATATTTGTGTAATATTTGTTACATTTCTTGCATGCAATACTTAAAACTTGTAATGATAAGTTTTAATATGTGTATAATTCAGAATGGTTAATATTTAAGGCATATATAATTACATAATAATCTAGATTCTATTCGTATATATGTAGTTATACACATCATCATTTAGTATTGTTGACCATATGAACATCAGTCAATATTTTTTCTTTTTAGATTGATCAAATTTCTCCTGGAATAAGTGAACGTTATTTGTTGGATCCAGCACGCTTCCAAGTGGAGCTCACCGAATACCATCGGTATATACGTGATATGGTGTTAACAATGCAGTATCATCTACTGAACAATGGCTCTAGCAATGGCACCATTATACCTGAACCTGAAGTTTCAGAAAAATTAGCAGATGAAGTTCTTCATTTTAGTACACAACTGGCAGCAGTAAGTATGCTCTTACTGCAAACCATATACTGCTAAACCTTATACATCAATGTCAAATATCATTGTTTTTTTCAGTCCTAACAGAGCAGAAAGCAGCTTATTGTCAAATTTTATACTTTGTACTAACAATTGTGCGTCATTAATTATACTATTTACCTAAGTTGTTTGCATACCATTTTAGCCTCCTAAATTCTGATGACATGGTTCTTTTCACATTAAACAGTTCATGGTAAAATTAAAAACATTGGCTGTTTTAGGAAATTATTAATTGCAAAATTTTGCCAGTTTTGCAATTTTAGGCATTACAAAATTATAGTACCACCACTGTATCTCTGGTTCTGAGTTATCATTAGCTGAGAGAGTTAGTGTTGCCAGCTGTATTATATGTGCTATCTCTGCATAAAATGCAAACAATGGAAACTGTAACGCTAACTATAACTATAAAAATAACTATATCAACAGTATAGTAATCATGTAATTGCACAGTAAATTGCATATGCACAAATAAACCAACTTTACCAGGACCGAGTCAAACAACTATTGAAGACATGTGCTCTGCTTATTCGAAAGTGCAGTACACCCACACATGAGCAGGAAGCATTTAAATTGGTTCTAGCAGACCGCTTCCACCCTTTGCTATGTGGATCAACCCAGCACTGGAAACTTTGCCTTTTCTTTTGAATTGCTTTTGCATGTAGCAAAGCTCTAATCAACAACAGTAAACTGTATTTATTAATGTGTTACAGAAAATCAATTTAGAATGCAGATGCTTCTGTTGAAATAAACCACAATAAACTTCTTTTACAGTAGAAATTTACAGTACTAGTATTATTAAAGGTGGCTATTCTAACGCATATCTTTATCTCTTTATTTATCCTCGTGAAACATCAGGATTGGAGATACACCAACAGTGCAATAGTCAAGCACTAGTAAATTCAAATTTATGGTATCCAACTCTGTATTCTTATCAAATGTTTCATTAAAAAAGGAAACAAGTTGTAATGGTGTGTATTTTTTAATTTTATTTTACTATGTATTTCAGGGAACCTCACCTGGTAGGGGGGAACAAAGTAATTTTCTTAAAATACAAATTACATGAAATTTCACAGTATCACATAATTCATAATCATTTTCATCTAGCAAGTACAGTGATTGTGTTTATCATTCCACAGTAAGGTAAAAAACAAAGGTACATATTTAAAAACAAACCATATAAAATTTACTTTTCACAGTGTCACATCATTTGTCTTAATTTTTATCTGGTAAGAATTCTTAAATTTCCTCTTGATAAATGCATATTTTCCTAAAATTCACACTGTTGGTTAAACAAAACTTACATAGCCACAGATAGAGAATAAGCATTTTAAAACCAAAAGTCATGCATCACTCAATGCAGTCTGGTGCTAAAATAAGCACATTGGTTGTTGTTGCAACAAAAAACAAGGAAAGTCTTTCAGCAATATCTACATTGGTTATTAATAAGCAATGTTATGTTTGTAATGTTACATTTGCTCAATAGAATCTATTTTCAGTTGTTCCCTTTTAAAGTCAGACTTTGGTTGCTCTAGCAAATAAAGTGTAGAAACCTTTTTAGCCAATAACACAACCTCTCATATTCATCAAAATCTGTCATTGGTTATTCTGGCATTGGGCCACAGATATACATTATTCAATTCTAACTAGTGAATATTTAGATGCTCTATTTTGCATTTAGCTGTGCACTACATTTTCTGGTAATATTTACACAAATATACATTTTGTAGTTATTAATACCTCACAATTTTCTTGGTCTCAGTACGAAATATATCAGTTTATTTACTCATTTATAATTATGTTTATTTTATGTTAAGATGTGTTATTCCATTCTTTCAGCATACTCTGGATTTCCATAAGGCGCTGTTCCAAAACAAAACAGTGAGGTGTTGTACAAGAACCCTATATTTTTGGAATGCATTATTGCTGTGCAGGTGTTAAACATAGTAGTGTTTATCAGTGCTTTTAAGTTTTTTTTTAGTTTGAATTATCAGCAATAATATTGGTGTGCATCTAAGCACTCTAGATAGTATCATATTTATTATTTATGAGTTGTGTCCCTTGGTGCTTTTATTATATTAAATAGTAAGTGCATAATTCAAGTTATGATATAATAAAATATTTTTTTCTAGAATAAAATTCATTTTTCATTTACATATTATATTAGCCCTCTACTTGCAAATGGCATTTAAACATTTTGTCATGTAGTTTACTGGAAGAACCTTAAACTGTAGGTACCTTATTCACCTAATAGTTGTTAACTATAAAGCCCAGCTTTTACGAGTACTCATCTGCTTGTAAGTCACCATTGAACAATGTCATTTAAAAATGAATTTGAGAGTTCTTTGTGTTTTATGGTGAAAAAATATGAATAATTTGGGGGAATTTAATGCTGTGCCAGTATACTGTTATGCTAACTAGTGATACAGCAACAACACAGAATGCTGATGATTTGTGATTAAAATACTGGCTGTGATATTCACATTTTCAGTCTAATTACACATTCCCAAATTAAGCCTAATGTGCTTTATGTTGGAGAACAATTATCACAGAAATAGATATATCTGTTAAGCATGAGCTAATAAACATTGTTTTTCACAACCAATTAGCAAAATTTGGGAGCAAATATATGCTTACGTGCCAATTTAAAATTTGACTGGCAAGAAAGTATCATCAAAGTACTGAAGTGTCTGCTCTGACATTAGTCTTGAAACTGTTGACATTAGTTCTGGGTCTCAAATTACTTCACTAAAGCTAATTACTTCACTATAGGGTCTATTTTGGGGATTTTGTTGGGCACATATCAAAGCCCTTCATTTGTACTGGAGCACAGAAGTAAAAAATGGTTTTAATACCTTGGAAATATCTAAGCAAGACACACATGCTGTATAAGCTTCTTGAGCTACAGGGCTCTTCATACAAATAGTAGCTGGTGGAATAGCAAGTGGCTCAAGGGTCACCCAGTCTTAAGATTTAAACTGTTACTGAAACCACAACAATAACAACAACAATGTTTTATAATTTTTTTAAAAAATCAAATCTTGGCAGGATTCTTCTTTTTGGGCAGAAGGGCCTTTGTTTTATTTTACTCAATCCACCCCTAACAAACCAAAATAATAACAACAGCAGCAACAGCAATAGCAGCCATAATTGCATAGGCAACAATACCAAGAAAAACAATAACAACAATGATAAGAACAATAATAACAATGATAATAGCAATGATAACGGCAATAATAACATTGATATGATGATGATGATGATGATGATGATGATGATGATGATGATGATGATGATGATGATGGAACAGCAATCTGTGTTATAAGAAATGTTGAAAACATTATCCCTCAGCAGCAATAAACCAGCATAATCTGCATACATGCTTCCCATTTACGTCCATTAGCAGAATAATCACAGAAACTTGTGTGATATTTGCTTTTAGATCCTGAATTTTATTTATTACTATTATCATTACATCATCATATTTATTATTATTATTATTATTATTATTATTATTATTATTATTATTATTATTATTATTATTATTATTATTATTATTATTAGTGCTGCTGCTATAGTATAATTTACTATATTTATTATTAGAATAATTTAATTTCGTCCATAAATATGAAAATAAATGGGACTTCAATATTTATAATGAATTTAAAAAGGATTAATAATGTTTAAACCAACAGATCATGACTCCTGCAGAAGCCCGCCGTGATACAAAAAACCTCTTCCATGAGATGACTGTAGAGGCGCTACAAAATTTCACCGACTCAAATGAAGCTGAACCTAATCTTAATTCCAAGGTAAGTGATTTCAGCTAGTACAAGCAGTTTTCTTAACAAAACATTTAATTTTTACAGAAGACAAACTAAGAGTGCTTTAACTACGCTTCACGCACCTATTTATTTTGCAGATTTGTTTTCTATAACCCACAGACATTGTCAGAAAGTTATCATAAAGAAATCCACCGAATCCATTTAATTCTGATATGTAATAGAGGTGGTGATATAGTCACATATAAATGCAAGTATTACTTCTATACTTCTAAGATCCATAAATACATTAAGTAAAATGCAGTTGCTATGAGACAGTAATGTTCTGCTTTACTAACAGTCAAAATAGAATAGTTAATTTTTAGATGTATAGAATAAAGTTAGAGAGAGACTATAATTATTGCCTATATCTTCCTCATAGGTCCAATAACAGGCTTCTACAAAAGAAAGAATGAAAGAAATGAGAGAGACAGAGAGAGCGAGAAAGACAGAAAGAAAATCAAGCGAATAACTTCCCATTTGAGGAAAGCATATATATTATTATAAAATGTAAATCAATAACAAAGAATACTAAAAATGGATTTAAAAAAAAAAACTGTATTGGGTATAAACTGTGTGAGGTCTAATTTTTGAGTAGTAACATTTTGTCTCTCTCATATGGTTTACCTATTACGCAAAATTCACCTGGAATGAACAGGGCTTCAGGAGCTATTCCCATAAATGTCAAAACAAACATTTTATTTGTGATGAAAATATCTTAAATATTAGGTATTTTAATAAAAATTGTGAGAGTCATTTTTGAAAAAATCAACATTTTTGAAAATATTTCATGTGAAGGGTAATTTGGGATGGGGGATTTTATTGAAGATATTTGTGCCATCCTCGAAAGATGCTGATCTTAAATTAAGTTAGTATTTAATGGATTTTTATTTTTGAGTTATTGTGTGTGTGTGACACACACACACACACACACACACACACACACACACACACACACACACACACACACACACACACACACCACACACACACCACACACACACACACACACACACACATCACTGTGTACTTTTGATAATATGTGTAACTCACCCATTGCGGAGGTCAAACATGCTAACTTCATATACCCAAGGTCGTGGGTTCAAACCTGGCGGAGGACGATGGATTTTTTTTGGGTGTAAAAATCCTTAGCATGGCTTCCTTCGGAAGGGACGTAATGCCATTGGTCCCATGTTATAGATCATCAGGAACATCAAGCCTGAAAAAAAAGGCCTCCGAGCAAAATTAAGCAGTCTTTCATGCCCAGGATAGAATGGAATGCTGAGAGCATCAGTTAAAGAGTATGCATAAATAAAACTCCATTTCCATTTCTTGTGTAACTCACCATACTTCCCCTGCTTGATTGAAATAGGGGGATACTAGGATGACATCAGTACCTTGCAATAGCTAACATTAAGACATGCCTGTTTTATAAGATCAATAGAAAATTTAGCGAATTGCATGGTATTACTGTAGTTATGCAGTTATTTAATGTGATTTAGAGTCCTGCAGTGTAAAACTGAAGAATGAAATGAAGCAGTTTAATGTCCAGCTATGTTGGCAATATAAAGAATATTTTGTAGAGCTGCATAACCAAGTATGCAAAATCTGAGACAGCGTGTTTATATTTTATTTTTTGAATGAAAGTACTTTAAGTAAGGTTGGCCTTCTTTTGTTTTAATAGTTAAATTCCCTTATGATGTGTCAAACAAACTTTCTTGGGGTTGTTATTGATAAATACCTTAGCTGGAAACAACACATAGAATACATAACTAAAAAACTAAACAAATTTATATATGTGATGAGACAAACTCAGAGAATCACAGAGAGCGAAGCCTTAAAACATATTAACTCTGGTCTACTGACATATAAAATATGGAATTTCTTTATATAAATGCAAAAGATATATTAACATTTTTCAGATTATAGAAGAAGACTATTAGAATCATTGAAATGTTGATGGGACAACCAGCTGCAGATATGCACTTAAGGAACTTATTCTAACTGTTCCATGAAAGTATAAAATTTTTAATAGAAGGGGACATATATAAAAACATTGTAATGTAAGAGATTCACATAATGTAAGAGATAAAACAGATTATTTTAAGACCACACACTAAGCGGAACATTAAATAACAGAGCAATAAAAAGTATAGGGAAAGACATATAATAGATTGCCTAAAAAACTAAAACGCAGTAACATTAGTGTCATAAAAAGATATTTAACAGAGCAGGTTTTTTATAGTATTGAGGAGTACAAAAATGTAAATGAGACATAATGTAATAGATTCCTAAGTAATAAATAGTAATAGTAATCTTTATGTATTAATTGTTATGATATGACATGTAAATCTAAAGGTTGAAATAAAATGAAATGAGATGAAATGTACATTGATAACACATGAGAAGTTTAATGAGTGCTCAGATTAACTCAAGATCATACTTTGGTTATTGGAATGATTTAAAATCCTACAAAAATGTGTTCAGGAACTTACCCTAATCCAGTGTACACTTAGATATACTGATAGGCATGTTACACATTGCACCATGGAGTTAAGCTATCAAAAAGCTAACCAGATCTGATAAAGCCAGTAGTGTTTTTAGTTGTATGTTGTAATTATGAGATTCTGGCTGAGAATGATACACTTTTGTTGGAGAAAGCACAAAAAGTAGCTTCTGCTTTAAATACTTTTTATGGGCAACAAAATCTAATGGTATTTTCTAACCAATTCTATTTTAATAACACAACTGAACTGCATAGTTTATGTGACATTACATAATGTTTAATCATATATACAAAATATGTGGCATGTGGCTGTGCCATGGCTGAATGGTCAGATCACTCATCTCTTACCTAGATGGCTCAGGTTTGATTCCAAGCAACCACACGTGAGATTTGAGATGGACAAAGCAGCTCAGGGACAGGTTTTCTCTGTGTTCTCTGGTTTCCCCCACCATCACATTCCACTGGTGCTCCATCTTCATTCCATGTATCATCAGTGTCATGGCCTGCGGTGCCATAGCAGTAAAATTAGGCATTAAACACTATAAAAAAAAAATGTGACATGCTATTGATAAGGAAAGCTACCTAAAGTACCTTAAACAAATCAAAATAATCTCTATGTTAGAAAAATCCCAATCTGGGTATGTTCTTCAGGTGAAAATTACCACAGTATAATCACTATTTTCATCCTAAGATCTATAACTAATAAACCAGATCAGAATATACATAAATAAGAAGAATATAATACTTTATGATACAACATTTTTAAAATGTCAGATAGAGCAAATATTACTTCTGCTTCTATTTGAACATGCTTAAACACAGGCTAACTATCAAAGAGATCATACTTTCTGGTTGTGAATATATTACATGCCAGTATGTTTTGTCATCATGATGAAAATGAAGGTTAGATTAAATGGTAGATAATATTTGAATCTGCTCCCACAAATATCATCGAGTCTACCTCTTAGTATATGATTAGTATTTCTGCCTCAGGTTCAAGAAGTCCCAAATTCAAATATCAGTTAGGGCGAGTTTCTCAGTTCCTCCAGGGTTTTCCCTTATCCTGAGTTAATGAATGTCAAGTAACTCAATGCTCCATGAACCCATAGCTTCTGTAAATTAATCTTGTATACTTTTTCAAATGCTCCATAAAATTGTTTATACAGACTATTAGTACCTGAAGTCCAGCTCACCCATGTATCATTATAATCTTTTCTGAAAATGCCCTATGTTTACAGAAAATAGATTTTTGTAGTAATTTTAAACAGTGTTATGAATTTTGATTACTCCATAAGCATTGCTTAAATTCTGACTACACTTTAAAACAGCTTGTAAAGTAATCTCTCTCGTCTACATACTCAAATCTGCCAAATTTCACGAGTTGTTAGTATACACATATATTGCAAGCTTGTACATATATTATACTAGGAATTACAATAAAATGTATACTTTTGTAATAAATTATTAATATCATTGTAATAAGTTAAGATATGACAAAATGCCTTATTTTGTAAGAAAAAGTAATGTTTAAAGAAAATAAAATTCAAACTAAGCACCCTTCATATTTTACATATAATAAAGGTTTAATATTTTTGGAAATGAATGTTTAAGCATTTACAAATTGTCACAACAGATATGAAATTTGATAAATTATTAATGCGTTATTGTATAAAATGAATAGGTGGGTTGTACTCTAGGAAATAACACACTACATTTAGGTACTAGATTTTCGGGTGTTGTTTCATACATGGAATAATTTATTTTTCTGAAAAATTTCTTTGTGGCAAATTAAAAACCACAAAAATAATGCTAAAATAAATACAAAAATAACATAGACAAAAATTAAGCATATTGTTTTATCTCTCCTTAGCTTAATTGGACACAACTTTTGGAGCTCATAATGGATGAAACCAATGTTACATTGGATTATGATATGGACCACATAGTTATTATGGATATAAATTACCTTCATAAACTAACTGCCCTAATTTCCGCTACAAAACCGGAGACTCTTGGTAAGTACTGTTGTAAACAAATTTACTTCTTAATGCATTTATTTAATAAATACATTAGATTTCCATGCTACATAGACTTTGTTTTTTTTTTTTGGCCGGGGTAGTGTTTAACGCCTGCTTTAATTACTTATGGCACTGCAGGCGAAGACACTGATGATACATGAATGAAGATGGAGCACCAGTGGAATGTGATGGTGAGGGAAACCGGAGAACCCAGAGAAAACCTGCCCCTGCATCGCTTTGTCCACCACAAATCTCGCATGCCGTCGCTTGGGATCGAACCCGGGCCGTCTAGGTGAGAGGCGAATAGGTAGACTTTGTTCCTTTCTTTTTGTTCTGTATTGTAAGAAATGTACTATTGAGAAGACAATGTAGAAAAAAAATTTCATTATGGAAGAAAAGCTGTAACATATTTTTAGTCTTTGCAAATTCTACAGTTTCTGAATACCAGAAAATGGCTAACTTTACTTCCAATTTTTATTAAACAGCATTTTATAAAATATTTTACAAATTCAAAATTGTATCAGTAATATGGATATTGTTAAGAAATAGATATGGAAAAAAAAAGAGATGGTGTGATGAGCCGCAACAATGCATTCATGACCTAGTAGTCTCCAAAAGATGTCTCCAATGCCTAAGCCACATGGCACCTCACAGTGATACGACAGGTGGCGCTAAGCCTTCCAAAAATAGTATTCTCAGAAACCACATCCTGTGATGTAAACAGGATATGGAGGAAGTTTAAGGTAGCCTGAGATGGTACTGTACTAGATACACATTCGAGAAAGAAATGGAAGGGTGAAAGATAATTCCTAGAAAATCTACTAATGAGAGAGGTAATTATGTAAGGGTTAAGCATTATTTAGTAAGGACAAAATATACAGTCCAGAAAAATTGCAACTTACCTTAGTGAGTGGAAGGTTATATGTTTGTTCTGAGGCTTATGGAATAATCAAAGCACTTTAATCTTAATATATAAAAATCATTGTTCATATGTGTGTGTAAGTTTGTTGTAGACTTCTTCATCTTTGCACCAATTTCAACCAAACATGGCACAGATAACTTTTAACACTGTGCAAGAACAGTTATCTAGCTTAGAATTTGAAATTCATCCTCATTTACATGATTTATTATTTAATTTTAAGTGATGCCTACTAAAAACTTACAAGACTATCTGAATCTTTCTTAAATATGTGAAAATCTTGAACATTACCAATATAATACTATTTTTGCTTCTCTTTTGTTCTATCTGCCTTGTGCTTTCTTAGTAGTAAATGTGTGTTGGTTGCTGATAATAAGCATATTTATATAGACATTACTAAACTAATTTCTTTAAAATAGCAGTGAGGCAGTCTGAATGTAACAATGTGGACGTTGCTACGTTCATGAGAAACCATTATAAATTCGGATTTATGAACACTTCTCAATATTTTTATTTTGTAGTGCCTTTAGTGGTCTTCTGTAAAAATTCTTAAAGCCTCCAAAGAAGTTGCATACCAGCTGAAAATTACTTAACAGCATGAAAGTACACATTTATGTAGCAGGTATTAGGTATCATAAAGAACCAATATTTAATTGCACTGCTGAATGAAAAATTAAATTGTTATTCATTGTTCTTTCACACAAGCCATCTATCCTGTATCTGCTCCTCTTTCAACAGTTCTTCTAATAATTAATAGAATAATAGAAGGAGGTAGAAGTCAAAAGCTTATATTTATTCGAGGAAATGCTAAATCTGGTGCTATCTAGGACAGGGTCGGAAAGATAGAATCAGATTGAAAAAATTCAATGCCGCAGCTGAGATTTGAACCAAAAAGTGTATTGTTTATAATTTCACTAAACTATGTCTTTATACAGTTTTTTTGTTTAGTGTTTACTCTTTGTGGCAGTCTCTATCTAAGGGGAGCTGAATTTGTAAATAAATTCATATACATGCATTAAGAAGCTACTATTAGTTATTAGACAAAAAAATGCAGGATGTTATGAAAGGAATGTTAGTATTACTACTTTCTCAGGCTCATAGGCTCAGAGCACAAAATATTAATTACAATATTTAGGTTAATACCATGTTAATTAAAAAAAAAAAAGAATATCACCGATAGCAAAACTTACATATGTAAAACAATAATTAAAATGGGCAAACATTTTTTTATGGAAGCTCTCAGTACAGAAAAGGGCCTAAAATTACCTCAATTTACAAAAAGGCACAAGCTATGAAAATTGTCAATTAACGGAAATGTAAAATTAATATACCTACTTTACTCTAGTAAGCAAGAAACATAGAGGAGGTTTGTCTGTAAAAGCTATAGAGCTGCAGCACTCCTGTTTGCAAATTTTAGTGGACTGTTTGCATTTGACATATTTTTCCACTTTCTTAGAGCACTCAGACTATATCATTTATGGGAACTTCCTCTTTCCAGGTAAACTCACTAGATGAGCATTTTGGCACTACAGTGGTAATCAGTTCTCTGTACACACTTTTGTTAGGGTGAGAAGGTGAAAAGTAGTTTAGAAGATAAATTTTGATGAATTAGCCCATGTACTGCAGGCTTAAGCAGATCTGCCAGCAAACGAAAATATTTCTCATCCTTATACCTATCCCACATCCCTACATTTAGTGGCTGTAATGCTGCGCAAATAATTCTTTACTTTCTTAAAACTACATGCCAGATATTTGTTCAGAAAATATTTTACAGCATTATAGAATATTTATGTAACCAATTCAGACATAATAAATAGCACTATTTGCTAAAATGAATATGTGCTATTTACTGACAATGACTGCACTAACAGAATCCTTTTAATCCAGCATACAAAGTGCAGAGGAACTGATTTCGAATTTAGGAAATTTCTCAGTATATCTATGCAACTTTTTAGAATGACAGCTTGTGTGATGCAAGTATGAGTGTCTCTAAACTTTAGAGTAGAAGAATGGACTTCATTTATAGGAAATAAATTGTTCATTTATTGTTACTGCTTCATAAAGCAAAATGTGAGTACAACTTAAAAAAAAAAAAAGAAAAACTATGCCAAATAGGCATGACAAATATAATTTGTGTCAAAATTCACCACTATGAGAAGGCATGATTCAAGGGTTTATATTACTCAAATCACTCACTGGGTGAGCTATTACTCATTTTTCTTGAGTGAGCTGTTCATGATTATGACATGCTATAGTGTTCGAGAGCCTGATGGTATAGCTCTTTTTTATGTTGGCAAGCGGCAGACTAAAAATTCTGGGTATGTTCTAGAATGGTATGAGCCAACTTTCTTCTTCGAGTGCTAGGTAATAATTGTACAGTCTTTCTGGGGTTTAGCATGTTGTGTTTTTGGGCAATGCCTGTAGCCATTTAAGTAAAGTCAAGATACATATGTTTCAGAAATGACTAAACACAGGTTGTAAAGTAGATCAAGTGCATATTTTGTAATAATTTTGAACCCTGGAGAAGTTTCTGCAAATGGTGATCTTATTAACTGTGTTAAAACCATACTGTTTCCACATATTTATCCTAAGCCCTGCCCAAAGTGGTCACAACCTCTAAATAGACAGAATGAATTTTGATCTTATTCTACACTTGTCTGCTTAAAATATTTTTTTTTTAATTTATGTGACTAAGGCACATAAATCTTCAGAAGACATCTTGTTTGTATTGTAACAAAAACTCTTTTTACTTCAACAAACAACTCTTTATTTCTTCCACAATCTGATTTCAATCAGTCTACTCACAAATAATTGTCTTTCTTCAATGTTTTTGTAGCAATTCTGCTATAGTTTCCTTTTGATGTTTTTTGAATAGTATTTAACACCCACTTTTACTACTTGTGGCACCGCACGCCATGACACTGATGATGCATGGAATGAAGATGGAGCACCGGTGGAATGCGATGGCGGAGGAAACTGGAGAACCCGGAGAAAACCCGCCCCTGCACCGCTTTGTCCACCACAAATCACACATGCAGTTGCTTGGGATTGAACCCGGGGCATCTAGGTGAGAGGCGAGTGGTCTAACCACTCAGCCACTGTGTGGCCTTTCCTTTTGATGTTCGCTGTGAATACAGCTACATTGTTCACTAAAAATTTTCTGGGGAAACAACCCTGGGCAGGGCTTTATTCCCCTTTTTATACCTGTCGATCATGCAGCAGGAAATTTCCAGAAGCAGTCACATGTACAAACCATCAAAGGTATCACAAACTCACTCAGGTGTAATGATACCTGGCTTCATGTCAAAGAACCTTCTGACCACACATGTCCACTCTCACAGATGTAACAATAGATGTAACTTATGAAGCAAACTGTTCACTCAAGTTCAGCAATTACAGCCACAGGGTGTAGTAATAAGTCATTTTAATGTTATTTAATTTAAATAATGACAAATATTTGGTTGTTTTGGTCTTTGTCCTTTTCTGACATCTGCTCTGACAATAGTTTTTTTTATTTGAATACATCATGTTAAAAAACACAAATTTTTAAAAAAAAAAAAGCGGCAGTTAAAATGTTTTGCCTTGCATCTATTTCATTTCATCTATTGGACTCATTTGTCCAAAATCATGCATGGGTTGTGCTTGTAGGTCCTTTACATTAAATTAGGTCAATTTATTAACAGTAAAACTTTGTGTTGATGACCACAACTGTAAAGATTAAGATAACTACTGAGTATCAGTGTGGGAATTACATATAACCACAATGATAAAGACAAAATAATTCCCAATAAAAAACTGAAGAACCATTTGTAATCTTAAGTGATGAGTTTGAACCAAAATAATAAACAGTCACACAAGGTGTATTATACAGCATAAATACTTTCTGAAAATTTATAGAATAGTCTAAAATAAAGTAATTATTTTTCTTTCCTTATTAGTGGTGTTTAAGGAATGTTTGCTTTTACTAATATTAGAGATATTGACTTTTTGCTTTCTCTACTACACATAGTAAGAAGTGGAAATGTTGCTTTCTTTGAGACACTTTGAAATCAGTTTTACTTTCTCTGAACAGAAACACAATGTAGATACATAATAGCTACAGAAAGTATTGTATTCCACCCAAAAATTTCATACCGAGATTTCACTGTAAATACATATTTTAAGGTCCCTGAATCTAAAATAAGCATTCAAATATTTTTAGAAAAGTTATGTATGTGTGTGAGTGTGGGTGCATGCTTGCATGCGTGCGTGTGCTCATAATTTATACAAAACTTTGTACTTAAGTTCAATATCTACCATAGATGTGACTTGAAGATTTTTGGAAAAATCCCCCCTTCCCCAACTACCCTTTACATGGAGCATTTTTCAAAAAATTAGATTTTCTCAAAAAATGGCTAACAATTTGGATTAAAATATTTAAGATATTTATTGTAAATGTTTAAGATATTTGTATGATAAACAAAATGATGTCTGAATGATACTATTTAAACATCTACATTGGATATGGCAGTAACCTTCCAAATTAGTAGACAACAGAACAGAAGAGGGGACCTCCCCAGCTCTCAAGGAATGAATTCCTGACATTGCTTATGAAAAAAATTCATAATTTGAGGTTAATTTTCATATCCTTTTCTAAAAAATTATATCCATTGTTTTCTGCTTCAAGAGACTTGTTTATTGATTATGTGTTATATATTCCAATATCTTCATTGAGAATACCAAGACAAGAATCTACAGTTTTTGGAGTTTTGTGACTTTTCTGTGGTGCAAAGACATAACATTTCTTCTACCCTCCATATATAGATAAACAAGATAGAGCTTAAGATAACATTTAATTGCATAGAATTATTTTTATGCTTATAATTTTATTTATTTGTTTATATGTTTTACAATGAAATAATTAATTGTTAAATGATTCATTGATCAAATGGGAGTAAAATGTAGCATGCTCTTTTGCTCTTTTTTCACAATAAGGAAGTATTTATCAATAGCAGCTAAAGTGTGCCAGGTAACTCAATGAGAAGGAACTCATTCATTTATGCAACATAGCATATACAAATTTAATAGACATACAAATATAAGTGTGAGTTAATATAAAAAAAATACTCTCCTTTAAAATTTATAAATAGTGATTTAGCATGTACTTTCCATGAACCCTTCATATGTATAAAGATGGTATTCAAAGAACTGTGACCAACATTATGTGAATGATGTCACCTATAGCATAATTATGATACATTTTACATGTTGTTATTATCATCATCATCATCACCATCACCATCATTCTCACCATCACCATCATTCTCACCATCACCATCATTATCACCATCACCATCACCATCTCCATCATCACCACCACCACCATCACCATCACCATCACCTCCACCGTCATTATCACCATCATCACCAACATCACCACCACCACCATCACCATCACCATCACCGTCACCATCACCATCACCTCCACCATCATTATCACCATCATCATTATCACCATCATCACCATCACCACCATCACCATCACCACCACCACCATCACCATCACCAACACCTCCACCATCATCACCATCACCATCACCACCACCATCACCATCATTATCACCATCACCATCATTATCACCATCACCATCATTATCACCATCACCATCACCATCACCTCCACCATCATTATCACCTCCACCATCATTATCACCATCATCACCATCACCACCATCACCACCACCACCATCACCATCACCAACACCTCCACCATCATCACCATCACCATCACCACCACCATCACCATCATTATCACCATCACCATCATTATCACCATCACCATCATTATCACCATCATCATCATCATCACCATCATTATCACCATCACCACCACCATCACCATCACCACCACCATCACCATCACTATCACCATCATTATCACCATCATTGTCACCATCACCACCACCACCATCATCACCATCACCATCACTATCACCATCATTATCACCATCACCATCACCACCACCATCACCATCACCATCACCATCACCATCACCATCACCACCACCATCACCACCAACACCAACACCAACGCCAACGCCAACGCCAACGCCAACGCCAACGCCAACGCCAACGCCAACGCCAACGCCATCGCCATCGCCATCGCCATCCGCATCAGCATCTGCATCTGCATCTGCAGCACCAGCACCAGCACCAGCACCAGCATCATCACCACCATCATTATCACCATCACCATCATTATCACCATCACCATTATTATTATTATTATTATTATTATTATTATTATTATTATTGATCAATTTTTTTGTGAAAGTTAATATTTTACCTCTTTTAATCACAACAGAGAAATTTATATGGTGGAGTGTATTTTCCACACTGGCACCACTTACGTTACAGGAGTTCCGAGATTTAGCCTTCCGATTTGGTCAGAAAGTATATGGTTTACAGGAAAAAACTCCAAGGTAAGATGTTAAAAAATAGTTATTAGGTACAGCTTCATTATAGTAGCCTTTTGGTATTTTTGCCTTCCCTCCCTCCATCATTTCTTCTTTCCTTTCTTTCTCCCTCCCGCCCTTCTTAACTTTAGGTAGGACACCATTTATGGATTATGAATAAAGCTAAGCAATATAAGTGAGTTGCTAAAAATTCTTCCTTATTACATTCTCTACTACATATAGTAAGCACAGGAAATATTGCATTTCACCCAAAATTTTGATACTGAGATTTTACTAGAAATACATGTTCCGAGAATCCATGAATCCTAAAGAAAAATTTAGATAAAGGAGCATTGTGCATGTGCTCTGCGTGCATGTGTGTGCGCACATGTGCTTATGTGTATTTTTTTCTTTTTTAAAATTCTCGGCTTCCTCCAAGAATATACCATAAATGTTTTCAAAGAAAATGCCCTACCTAAAACTAAACTTTACATGGAAAAATATCCAAAATGTTTCCTTTCTTCAAAAATTGCTCTGATCCTGATTAAAATATCATATGTTTAACATATTTTCACTTCTAAAATGACATGAAAATGACCCTTGAGTATATTGAATTTTCTGGAAATAGCTTTTGTAGTAGTCTTCATTTTCAATTACTTTTGTATAACTGATAAACAGTATGAGGTACATATATTGCTACAAAGGAATTGTAGATCTCATTTAAGCACATAATTTATATAATTCCAAAATATTCCTTGTTATTTGTTTAAGTTTCAAATACTCATGTTTTTCTCAAATGGGAAATCATTATTAATTTCCATTTTCTTTCTTTCCATCTTTCTTTTTATTCTCCTGGTTATGCAAGGAGAATATAGTTTCAAAGTGACACACAGTGACCAGCTCTTAAAAGTTTTGACTATGACTTTAGCCTACATATTCCCCTTATTTCTATTGTGCCTACAAGGAAATAATATGAAAGAAAAACTATTTTGAAAATTGATTAACATGAAGTTAATAACAACAATATTTGTTGAATAATGAGTAGAGATAGTCATGAGAATGGAACATATTAGATTTTTTTTAAAAATTGCATTTGTGTTTCGTTTAAAACAGAAAATACTACTAAAATGTTATGGAAAATGTATTTAAGCTCATAAATGTACCTATTGCTAAAGTTATTGATCAAATTGTTGGTAGTTCAAATAGGTAATTAATTTGCTTTTGTAGAATCTTCAGTATTCCCCTAACGGTATTAACAAAATAGCTATTGGGTGTTTGAAATCACTGATGCATGATATTATAATCCACCAGTAATTAAAACATTGAGCTGTGAAAATTCTTATTGATCTTAACCTTATTAAAAAAAGCAATTACTGATGTGGCAAAATTCAATTTTATTACTCTTTTCAAAAACCTTTTATCCTATTTTATAACCTTTTATCAAATGACATGTTTATTGTTTATTTCAAGGCTACATCACAAACAATGTAAAACAGGGGCAATGTAAATGAAGTGGGGCTTATTCCTCATCTTATGCATATTCAGAAATGTATGATTTTATCACTCTTTTTGAAGAGCTGATTAATTGTGATCAATTTAATCTTAATACCTACTGTACATATTTTCCTTTGCTGCAGATGGAAAGGTTGTACTGGAAATGTCAATGCCAATTTCGGAATGGCTGTCAGCTATCTCTATGTGCAAAAGCACTTCAACAATGAATCCAGAGAGAAGGTGGGGTGCTGTTATAAATATTTATATAAGTAATATATCATAAACTTATATTAAGCACACTAAACCTATACCATTTTTATGAAATACTTGCCTAATTAATCAATACAAATTTGTAAAGTATGCTTTTTTTTTTTCTGACATAGGTTTTATAAATGTGCCTGGACATTTTGGAAATCTCTTCTATTCTAATAGGTGTTATCACAATAACAATATAGACATATCATTGATAATCATATAATTATTCATTAAAACTTGTTGAATCAGAGGCTATTTATTAATGCTTTGAAGTCTAATTGGTTTGTGCCTAAAGCAGATGGCATAGGTATAATATTCTCACAAAATTAGATTATTCTGTAAAAGCCATTGCACCATAATAGCCTAGCTGGTAAACTAAGTACAATGAACTTTTCTTTTAGAGTAAGAAACAAAGGAGTAAGCAATAACATAATTATGAACCTGTACTTTGTACATTTCTGTAGTTTAATTAGATTTGGTGTAATATTCTGGGAAAATGTTGCTGCAGGAAATATAATCTTTAAATTACAGAAAATTGAGTTCAGAACAATAATAAATTTAAAGCAGATGGACTCTTGTAAACCAGGATTTAAAAAATTAGGCATACTACCACTTCCGCGAGCATGCATGCATGCGTGCGTGTGAAATATGAGGTATTATTATATGTTAGAAAGCACTTAAAAGGTTTTGAAATATGTGGCAATAAGCATAAATACAATACAAGAAACAAGGATTGTTTAAGCATGAGTAAGAACCTTTTCAGTAAGAATCTTATTTATTCTGGCATTAAGTAATATGATAATTATATTACCCACTAAGTACAAAAATGACACCTCAGAAGCCATATTCAAGAATAAACTAAAAACATTATTAACGGAATATTGCATTTATTCCGTCACTTAATTTGTCGAACATTACACTTATACTTAGCCTTAAGAATTTTGATTTAAACCCATTTCTATTTGCAAATTTGTATACATACTAAATTATATCCAATATCAAGCACATGATTTTTTTGAGGAATAAATGGTTTGACTTGATTCAATTTTGCCATTTGCATGGCTTTGAAAAGCATTTTTCTTATTTTATCTGTACAATTAACTTGTTTCTTCTGATATAAATATGCAAATGGATACTTTACCTTTGAATACCAAATTGCTAATAAGGAGTAGTGTGAAATAATTTATTTATTCACTCCATCTTTGTAAAGTGAAGTTCAGTTTATTTAAAAGTGTCATAACATTTTAAAGGGATGAGAGAATGTATTTGTTTACTGCATTCTTATAAAGCAAAGCTCATTATACTTGAAACCATCATGACTTGCTAAATAGATTTCCAAATATTGAATTATCAACCTCAAAAACTATTAAATAAGCAGAAATATTTGAGGTTCTTTAAAAGTAATTACAATTAATCGGTCATAGGTTCTTTATTTTTCTCATTTTCTCACACCAAATGGGAAAAGGAAAATCTAAGCATAATGCATTTTAATTCTGTGTTTCTCTCTAGGCTTTGGAAATGGTGAAAGATATTCGAACAGCATTTATGGAGATAGTGAACAGTCTTGATTGGATGGATGAAGAAACTAAGGAAAGAACCCTGGAAAAAGCACATGCAATGAGACCATTTATAGGTTTTCCTGCCTGGCTATTAGCTCCAGGACAATTAGAAAAATACTATGCTGCTGTAGGTAAACTTAGTTTATTTCTTTTAAATACAACAGGCATTTCGCTGACTTTCAAAATGATGTAAAGCTTGCTACTTGAACTCAATTGCTGCAATACCAGTAGTTACACAAAGGAATGTGTGGTAGTTAAATAACCATTATATGGTTAGAATAGCAGTAAGTAGTGGAATGCTTTAAGAAGATTTTCTTTGTTTTTGTAAGAAATGTAATTATCATCATACTTATATTATTATTGTTATCATTATTATTACTATTATTTTTTTTATTATCTTTCAAACAATTTTCCATGTAAAGAATAGTTTGAGGTGGGGGATTTTCTTGAAAGTCTTCATGTTTAATGCTTGAACAATGATGAACCTGAATACCAAGTTTGGTAATTAACAAAATTTTGGTTTTTGAGCTATGCAATAGCACAATATTAGAATTCCTTCAGAATTATCGTTCATGTGGTAGGCCCCTTTCCTATGACAGGCATGGGGAATCTCTGTTTAGTACTTGTTATGGACTATTTCTTCTAGTGACTGAAGGCCTACCCAGTTTCCACTCAAAAAGTCAGTGTGGCTGATGCATTAGTGAACACCTTCTTCTGCCAATTCAAAGTCCCTCAGTAGCTCCAAAGTATGCCATATGTTACTGATCATTACTTTGTACATTTTGAAGTGTTATATACTTTATATACTATACTTTTTCAGATTACTTTTAAAGCATATGCGTTACATGTATATTAAATTAATTATTTACATAACTGAATTGCCAGCTGAAAAATTTACTCAACATGAATATTTATGTACAATACTTGCATCAAAAGAGATCCATGCCAACAAGTGTGTAAGAAATTTATAGAAAGATTCCTTGAAAGGAACTTAAAGTACACTACTTTGGGTAACTACCGTAACATGGTTGTGTGCACACCATAGACTAATGAAAGTTTATGAGTAGAGTACTCGGAAAACTACGCTTCTGCTGTTTACCTTGTACCTGCTGATTTTATCCTGCTCGCATTCTCAGCTGAAGCATGATGCATACTCTCTGCACTTATAAGCTTCATGAAATGCCGGAGATTCATGGTCATATGTATTATGTCCTTGTTGGGTTTTACTGAGCCTCCTTAAACAAAAAGACCCTAAGGGCTGAAGCTTATTGTCTCAGTTTTGTGAAGTGGAGCACTAATAACAAAATTGGAAACATCCAGACAGACCAGTGGACCAGTGGCTGCTAAAAGGTCGTGATAGAAGTTTTGTAAAGCTAATTCTTTCTCCAATCTATGCAAAGCTTCTCTTGCATTAATGTCCATTAAATTTTTCTCCTTTCTCTCCTCTTGGGTGCCAGCAAAGATCACACACATCACAGCCTCTTGTGTCATGGCAGTAGCATATTGTCTATAAAAAATTATAATCTTCAAAAATCACTGTAGTTGTTCCACAGCTGTATTGGATAATCAAGAATTGTCTTACTTGTGCTGGAAGAAGAAATATCGTACATTATTAATGCAATATCAAGGGAAAAAAAATAATGCCCATACTCTCATTTGGAGAGACTGAAGCGTAGACCATATTGACAAAAACAAGTAAATAGAAGATGAAGATGTTTAATATGCTCTTCCTCAGACATTGATGCACAAGGATTTAATCCAAAAATGCAAGACATAATGGATATATTGCTGAAAACATGGACCAGTATTTTTAAGACAAAATGAAAATAACGACAATTCAAACAAATCAAACATGGCTATTATCACTCTTTTACTATACCATGACACAATGGATATCTTGCTCGTAATTTGGACTAGAGTTTTTAAGACTAAATGGCAATAACAAGAATTCAAATAAATCAAATGTGGATGATATATATCTTTTACTATACCATTTGAGTAAACTGCAATGTGATGAAATGCTCTAACAAGATCTATTTTGGAAAATAACTTGAATTCTGAATTGACATCATGAACAAGTGACATTGGATACTTTTTGGGAATTTTGTATGATTGATTGCATGGTAATTACCACAGGATCTCCAGGATCCATCCTTCTTTGAGACTAGATGAAAAGGACTGCACCAGCAACATTTTGGTGCCCTGCAAATGCTCATGTTGAGCATTTCTTGAACTCCTATTTGCTTGTGTCAGTTTTGTCAGAAACTAATCGTCTGGCCTTGGCAGTGATTGGAGTTCTGGTGGTAGTGATGGTAAGAAATGAGTCAATATCTGGGCTAACGTCTCCTGGATTTTCTTTTAGATGGTTTGGAAAGTCCTGCAATGTGTATACTTATTATTTAGATCATTTAGGTGAATTTCCAAAGCAATAGTGGAGACAATGTAGAACAGGGATGTGATTGCTCAACAAGATTCTCCAAAAGACACAGATTTTTAATGTCCACTAGTAGATCAAACTGAGCTAAAAATCTGCTCCAATAGTTGGATTTCAAACGACAATAATAAATGGCTAATTGAAGTCTCTGCAAGATCTAACTTCATTTACTTTTTACCATAAATTTTACTACTTGTCCCATTTTCAGCAAATACATTCCACTATGAATCTTTGGTTTCATGCTGGGAAGATAAGTGAAATACAGCTCCAGAGTCTATTACAAAACTTCATATTGTAGTTTTTGTTGTACATGAATAACCAGTGTTGTTGTCCATTATCATTGTCTTTTGCCATATCAAGGCAGCAATGAGGGTTTGATATACTCATGTAATTTTAGGATAGGAGGTATTTCTTTGCCTTTCTTGCAAAGTTTTCATGGTACCAACAAAGATTAGAAATTGATGTAGATGATGAGCCAGGTTTCCTATGGTGAAATCTAGATCGATAACTACATAGATATGGGTCTGGTTCTTAATGTAGCTACTTCTAAAGTTGCTAGGGGGATTTGTGCCTCTAAACAGTAGCAATGTGATGCTGTAATGTGCCACTTGTAATATTGGGTGATTAAAAAATGTCTGAATTGGCTGTGCAGTGTTTTGTCTTCATGCACTCTTGGTGCACGTTGTCTGCCACTATCATAGAAAAGCGCAAGTGAAACCATGCAATATTTTTAAAACTACTGTGGGTTTGTCATGTACACTTTATGCTTTAAGTTACCCATAGATATAAATTGCAGTAAGTTAGGTTGGGGGACTGAGGAGGCTAATTCTACTAATAATTCTGTCCTGAAACAGACTTTCAATTGTTCTCATCGAAAGATTGGCTGTATGATCTGTTGCAGAGTCTTGTTGAAAAAAGACAAAATCATGTTCCCTGTCAAAATTGTATTTACATATGTATGGGCATCAACTTTGACTCAAAAAAATTGGACCTATAACCCTCTACTAATGGTGCACAATACACCAATTTTTTATCATGAAGGGGTATTTCATGAAAAATATTAGGTTTCTCAGAGCTCCAATAACATGAAGTTGGAACCAAACTTCATCCATGAAAAATATTAAATGTGGGTCAATTTTGCCAATGTATACACTATTGAAAGTACGCTCAAAAAAATGTGTTAACACATATGAATCATAAATAAATACAAGCTGTGCAGTAGAAAACAATTGCTGAGCCGTAACACACTTTGTCATTAAGTACAGGACAAAACAATAAAGCACACTGGTAATAACTTAAGCACACGTTATCACCTTCAGCTCAATACTGCACTTTCAGAGCAGAGAAAAACAAGTCAGCACTGTGACTTTGTGTACAGCAGCTGTATATTATCATGTTTCTGTGTGTGCAGTGGAAAAAAACTGTACTGTGGTTCAGATGTATTTTGGTTGCACTATATAACTACATTCCTATGAAAGTATGCAAAGTTAATCTTCTTGTAAAGCCTTGATGGAGGGACAGTGCATTCTGTCAACAGTTTAATACTGCAATTTCATTTTAAGCAACTGTCTTATGATCCCCTCAATTAAATGAAGCTAATTTAAAAGAAGAGAAATATGTGCATAAAAGAGGGAGAGGAGAAGAGGGACAGGGGGAGAGATTTAAATCAAATAATGATATTTGCAGGATATAAAAGCTTTTCAAGAGTTTTTCCTAAACTAATTCTGTTGTTTTCACCAGACAAAATTTGCTAGTATTTTTCTCTAAACTAGTTTTAAGAATTGTTATTTAATGATATAATTATCAGATATTGTTCTAACAAAACAAATATATTTTAATTTTTAAATTTTTGCATTTTTGTTTTTAAGTTTTTACATTTAAGACAGCAAAAAGGAACAAACAGTTACTTTAGGAAACAATATCAATTACAATGCTTAATGCATGTACATAGTATTTTCTGTACCATCCATATGTTTGACCTATATATTCACATTATATGAATATGTTTTATGTCTTACTAGATACAAGGTGAAAATTCTTGGAACAAACTTTTTATGTTGTAACTTTTCATGTTTTCAAAAATCCTTTAGTGATTTTAATTATAGTACTTTTACTTTTAGTTATTGTTATTGAAAACAAAATATGTATATGAATTTTCTAAAAATAGAGGTCTTCATTTTCATGGAATTTTATATTAATAAGAAACCATAATAAAAAGATAAAAACTTTGAAAACATGTACCTTTACCTAATTAAGGTATAAAAATCAGTGGAGTAGCGTAAAATAAAAAAATGGGAACACCATAGTTTAAACGCCCTACTGCTGGAAATAAAAGATGCAGTGGGCAATTGCACATATTTTCGAATATTGTGCCAATAAATTAGGTTTCAGATTGAAATGAAAACAACAAATAACAATGTTAATATAATGGTTATATTGAAAACAATAACACTCACCTAAAACAATAACACTCACACCAAATACATATGTAGGTTTTTCTTTGTTGCGAACGTGTCAATTACCTTCTCAATAAAGGCGGCATCAGAATACAGTTCTCCCAACAGCTGTTTTCTACAGCTAAAATGCTTACATTGCACAAACAGTGATTGGTCATTGAGTGGATCTCTCACTATTTGTTGCCGTAGTACGATATGTCACAGCTAACATAAATAGCTTAGTCACCTCCTCATACACCGAGTCTATCACCAAATACTTTAGTACATTTTGTGGTGATAGATGGTTTTGATCATCTACATAAATATTAGAGCTCATTTTCAAGCTGGTCTGAATTAAAATAACCAGGGTACTGCTTTATTAGTTTGAAAATTTTCATCTGAAGATATTCTTTCTTATGTTCCATGAATTTCTTTTTTTTTTTTATTCAGTAATTCTACAAACTCGAGCTGTGGAAAATCTTCAAATCTGAATTTCATTCGAAGAACTTGGCAGTCAATGATTTCATATGTCAGCACTTTCAATCTAGACTTTTGAGAGTTACTAAAACTTACATTTCTATTCAACTGGATACTATTTTGCACACACTCTTCAATGAAAGTCTCGCATTCTTAGGTTTTGTACATTTGCAATGGGAAGTTGTATTTCATTTTGGCAAGCATTTATATTAACCAGTGACTGCAGAATACATACAATTTTATTCACAAAGAAACACAATTGACATTACCTCACAGCTTTTTAATACAGAAACATGCCAGGGTACAAGGCTGAATGCTAGCGTATGCATAGGCAGTGAAACAGTGACTCATCTCAGCGTACACTGCTATTTTCAAATGGAATGGATTAACTTGTAAATCCATTCCATTTAAAGTGATATGTATTCCTTACTTAAATGTTTCAGCATTTCAAGCAGTAAACTCTGAAATGTAGTAAACTCTAAGGAGAGCTCATACATAATATATGTTCACCTACATACAAGAAAATATCATAAACATGTGATTACATAACTGAAAAATTTCTTGTATTCGATGTGAGTAAATTATAAAATGTTAATAAAATGATAATGGCTGGAGAAAGCCATGTGGTTATTACACTATTTCTGTACTCCAGCTTTATATTTTTATTATAATTCTTACTGCTTCAAGTACTATCTTTGTTGATAAAAAAAAGGCTATTACACCTACCTTATATGATTTTAGATACAATGTATTTTATTGTTTCAGGCAGATGTAATAGAAGGACAGCTTTTCCAAACCTACCTGAGATTGTCAGAGGAATCTGTGAAGGTTGCACTCGAAGAACTTAGAAGAGTACCTGATCGTAACAGGTTAGTGTTAATCAGTATAATAAAAACTGTATGTCTTCTTTCATATATTGTAGGGTCAGTAAAAGTGGCATCCATTTTCTTGTAACAAAAACAAAGGATTTAAATAGGCCTTGTTGTTAGTTTTTTAATACTCTCATTTCAATGCTTTAAAATTAAGAACATTATCTTTGAATCATTAAATAATTTGTAACTAAAATAAAATGTTCAATTTATCTTTTTAGAAGACTAACTTAATATTTTAATATGCCTAAATTAAGAAAAGAAGAAAACATGTATTTAAAATATAATAATATAGTATGCATTAAACTAATCTTTTTTTGGTAATTATATCTTAGACATAATAAAGATTTCTATTTTTGTATCCCCTATTAACATAGGTTTGTAATAAGTTATTACTCATTATGCATTGAATTTTGAAAACAAATTTTGTTTATTGTGATGTGCAATGCTTTCAAATACCTTTATTCGTTTGATCAGTTGGAATTACTGCACTACAATAATATATCAGCATCATCATCAGCATCAGCATCATCATCATCTCATCGCCCTCTGTGGTGTAATGGTTACCATGCTGACTTCTTATACCCAAGGTCACGGGTTCAAACCCGGCAGAGGTAAAAATCCTTAGTATGTCTTCCTTCAGTGGGTCCCATGTCGTAGATTTACAGCATGTAAAAGCACCTCAAGCCTGATTGAGGGGCCTCTGAGCAAAATTAAGCAGTCTTTCACGCCCAATTTAGAATGGGACGTTGAGAACCACAGTAGTTAAAGAGCGTCCATAAATAACACGCCATTTCCATTTCATCATCATCACCACCATCACCACCACCACCACCACCATCATCATCTCTTCCAAATTTTAAATTTTTTTATTTGGATTTAAAAATCTTCTTTTAAAGGTTTAATTAAGTAAATGATAAAGTTATTTAGGGATTTAAAATCTGGAATTAGTTGATAAGTAAGGTCCTTATGAAATTTGCTTTTTTTTGTATCATTATTAGATATGTTTACTTTAAAATGGGATAGAAGAAAACATTTAAAATAACATAATATTTTCTAGATTTCTTCACATTTGTTTTTTTATGTATCTAGGTAAGGGGTTTCCAATTTGTAAGGACTCGAGGAGCACATTAGAAACCATAGACACGATTGCAGGCACGATTGAATATAGCATCAACAATTGTGAAATTCTTCAAATAAGACAGATGTACCATAATGGAATAATAAACATATATATATATATATATATATATATATAATAGATTAAATTATTTTAATTCTTTAAAATATAATTTTACAAATACATATTATATTGAAGTTAAAAATATACAAAATATTATACTGAAGTTTTAAAGGAAGCACTCTACAGAGTAGGCAAAAAGAAGGAAACAAAAAAGAATTATCTAACATAATCTGCAGTAATTTTAAAAAAACATAATTAGTGAGAGTAGTATGATAGATTACACCTCCAATAACAATAGAATTTGCTCCTCCAAAAACAATAGAATTGCATCTCTAATAGAATCAGGATTTACAATAAAAGAAATTACAAAATAAGTGTTTTAAATCACTTTAGAAATGATTGAACAAAAGGTTATGTTACATTCCTTTCTATGTAAGTGCTCCAACAAACCAAATATGGAATAAACATATACTCAGTTAAATGGTTGTTCTGATGCTTTAAATTACAAAGTGCACAGTGGTAGCAATAATAATCACCGAGTTGTACTTTCAAGAAACCTGAAATAGGTATTTTTGCTTTCAATGTAATCTCAAAATAAAAAATAATCGCTGCTCAGTCTGCGAAGTAAATGTGATAATGGCCCGATATCAGTGTAGCTAATAAATTTATCATAATTTGCCTTTCTGCTAGAGGCACATAATTCATATTATTAATCCAAAGTAATAATTTGAAACTGGATTAAAGTGGGGGAGGTGCAACCCTCCTCCTCTCACCCATAGGCATGCCTATGTTACAGTAGTTAATTGGGGTTCTGCTCTACATAGAAGAAGAATAGTATGTAGAAGATTGAGTAGAGATAGTTCACATAAATGATTTTCATGTTTTATCTATTTAAATAACATACTTTTAATAATTTGTTTTAATTTCATCTTTTTTTTTTAAATTTTCTTCATAGATATCCCAGTGCTTATGATCAGTTCATTGGGAACCAGTTGCTGAATTAAGAGTAATATGACTAAGTATTATTCTTTTCTTTTTAATACTTTGGGAGCTAAGATACTGGGATAAAAAAAATACATAAGTATTTTGGAGGAAATAAGTTCCTAGACACATATTAGGAACGCTGCACTAAAAGTCTAAATAAGCAATATAATTATAATAACAAATACTTTTCTGTGTTTTGTTTATAGGTGGGTGACACCAGCGACAACAGTCAATGCATTTTACTCCCCAATACTAAACTCAGTTAGTAAGTATGCATGTCTAAAGCGGCATTAGATGTAAACAAAGTATAAATTCTATATTGAATCATTTAATTCAAAATGTTCAGTCTATGAATTTAATGAAACATGTGACTGCCAGTCAGAAAACCTTGTTTTAAAGCATCTATTTTGTGAGAATAGTATAATAATTTCTTTAAGGGCATGCAACTACTTTACAATCAAGATAAAACAGGTTGCTTGAAGAGTGAAGTACTCTGTAAGATCTAGTGGTTGATAGAGATACATTAACAATAATACTTAATGAGGAGAGCATATGACTACATTCTGTTCATTCAAGTTGAGCACTCCATTTGTCTTCTGTTCACTATTAACCATGTTCTTATGGTACCCAGTTCTTTAAAAACTGTAAAAATGTGTGCATTACAATGTTGGCCCATGTGTCCAATTTTAACCAAAAATTGGGAAATTTCAGAAGAAGTCATATTAAAGGAATCATTTGATTTATTGATGATGATGATTATTATTATTATTATTATTATTACTATTATTATTATTCTTATTCTTATTCTTATTCTTATTATTATTATTATTATTATTATTATTATTATTATTATTATTATTATTATTATTATTACAATAATAATAATACTTCATTGTAGGTACAGATTATGCAAATTGTTTATTCCATTTTCTTTAGTAATTATATTACCAAATTAATATGAGAAAAAAATCTGATATATTCCATTCACATGACTTTCTTCAGCTGTTCCATAAACAAACTTTTCTTTCAAAAGATTAGTCTTTTATTTACATTGCTAATTGAGATGAACATTAATAGAATTGTTTTTAATACTTGATTCTTTGTAAGAAGAAGGGAAATAAGGGAATGCACCAGGCTAAAGCAATAGTCAATTGCTTTAAAAGCTGGTTGCTATGTGAAACAATTGAAATTCTGTTTTGGTAGTAAGTTTTTATCTATTTCTTATGGATTACCAACTATGCAAATTTCAGCAAATTTCATTCAGAATGAACAGGCCTTCAGAAATTATTCCCAGAAAATTCAAAATATATACATTTTATTTGTGATGTAAGAAGCTTTAATATGCAGTATTTTAATCAAAATCATTAGGACCAGTTTTGAGAAAAATGAAATTTTTAAAAGTTTTGCCATGTAAAGGATAGTTTGGGGTGTAGGGATTTTCTTGAAAATCTTTGTGTCACATCCTTGGAGGATATTAAACTTAAATACCAAGTTTGGTATTTTATGGTGTTCTAAATTTTTAGCTATACTGTTCAAAGACACAGACACACACACTCAGATCTTTTTCTAAAAACTTTTTTTCAGTCTCAAGGGACCTCAAAGCAGATATTTCTGGTGAAATCTCAACATTGAACTTTTAGGTGGAATACAATACCTTCTCTATCTGCTATATACATTGTACATGCATAGTACTAAAGAAAGTAACCAAGTTAGAGTAAGCAAGGTAAAGACTAGACTATACACTGAGACCTACACAGATCTTTTTGTATGCCAAAACCCTCCAGGAAGAAGAGATGAAGTGAGGAAGCAGAGGTGGCCACAGGTCACAGAGACACACGGACGTCTTTAAACAGTGTGGCAGACAGTTCTTCATCCCAGCTTTAGGAGCCACCTTGCAGCTGTCAAAACTATGTGTTCCAGGTGTCAGCAACTGTCCATGCCCCCTTTAGGCAGCAATCACCAAGAATAGCATTCACAAAGCACGTGTATATACATGCTACCTAGCAGCAATGCCACATGTCAGGAGCCCCAGAAGCACATTTAAAAGATGATAAGGAATGGCAGAAAGAGAAATAAAGAAAAGGAATTCTGGAGTGGAGAATAAGCACTCTAGCATTTGTAACTGGCAAGGGGAAAAGGGGAAACCACGAGAAACCCATCGCCCTCCATGGTGTAATGGTTACCATGCTAACTTCATATACCCAAGGTCGTGGGTTCAAACCCAATGAAGGACAATGGATTTTTTCGGGTGTAAAAATCCTTAGCATGGCTTCCTTTGGAAGGGAAGTAAAGCTATTGGTCCCATGTCATAGATTTGCGGAATGTAAAAGAACCTCAAGCCTGACAGAGAGGCCTCTGAGCAAAATTAAGTGGTCTTTCACACTCAGTATAGGATAGGACGCTGAGAACCACAGCAGTTAAAGAGCATCCATAAATAACACACCATTTCCATTTCACAAGAAACCCCAAGTCACAGTACATGGCCAAAGGGTATTGTAACCCAACTTTCAAATACGAACCTCACATGCCACTTCAACTGGTTAATCATCATCTTCACTTCAGGGATTCGGCAGAGTGCCTGTTCTGGCTTCAAAATATGTCTGACCATCGTTTTATGGGTCTTCCTGGATGTCTTCTTCCTTTCGGTCTGTCGTACAATACTCTTCTTGGGATCCTCTCTAAGACATCCTGTCAACGTGCTGTAAGTTTTTTTTCTAGAGGTATTATTTCCAACTTTTCTCTTATTTTTTCATTTGAGATTTTATCTAAGATTTTACTGCATTTACTGCTCTTAGGTATTTCATCTCAGCAGCTATTAGCTGGTATTTAGCAACTGTACATTAACTAAGCAACAAGTAAGTAAAGTAGTTCATGCAAGTAGGTAGGATATTTAAAGTAAAATTATCACAAAGAAAATTGGTTAACAAGTTACCTGCACAACAACAAAAAATACTATTTAAATGCTATGACCATTAAATCTATAGATGTTAAATACTTGTAATCATGGTAAATATCACAATGTCAATGGAGAAACAAACTTTATGATCATTTTTGAAGTATTTATAATTTAACTCAGTAGAAATAAATTATTTTCTTGGTGTACTTGGTATACTAATGTTAACCATACTTAAGATGTTATCTGATTGTCCTGGCACCAAATTAAATTAAAATTGTTTTGCTGTTTGGGAAGTGTTTAATGATTAATACTTCCAATCAATTAGGCTTTAACAATAACTCTATTATATGAATAGCAGATCAAAATTCTTAGGTTTGATAATAGATGAATGTTTAAAATGGAAAATACACATTCCAAATATACTTAAAAGAATTGCTTCTCTTATTGCATTATTTGTTCATCTTAAAGGGCTGTTACCAATATTTTGCTTAAGACCACCATACTATTCTCTATTACGCTTTTATATAGCTTATATGTCATGCATTTTATCATTTATTTTTATCGTTAAAAAAAATAAAACAACAAATTTTAAATAATTGAAAGTACTTGAGAACAGGACAATTAGAATTTATTAGCAGTTCATTAACTCCCAATAAAATTCTTTAAGAAAAATGTAAAATATTACCTTTGGAATTAATAAATATGTTTAATGATGCTACTTCTATATTTAAAGCCACACAGAAACAAATTCAGAGCAGCTTTACAGTAGAATATAACAAAGAAATGTATTGTCAAAATACATGCCAGAAATTAAGCATTTATGTTAATCATTCTGAAAGTGAACTTATGAAACAAAAGGCTTAAAGAGTTCTTAATTGAAACCTATAATGAATTATCAGAAGAAGTAACAAATCTCTCCAATTTTCAGAAATTTGGACTAAAACTAAAAAGCAAGTATAATTCAAAATAAAGTTATTAGTGAAACATGTTTTGTGCTATTTATATTACTATTTTTACTGAATAGATTCATTGTTATTAAATTTGAAAAAGTCTTATTTTCATTCCTAGTTTGTACTTATCATTCCAACATTTTTACACTTAATTATTGAATTTTTGGTATTTTCTGTTTGTTTGTTTGTTTGTTTTCAAAGGTTTGTTTTTATGGCTGAGACCAATTGCCACATTCTTAAAAATATGAACACTAACAGGATATAGGAAACTACTTCACCTGTCTCAAACTTCTGAGTTATATCATAAGATATAGGAAATTATAGTACAGAGGTTATGGACACTACTATTTCAGATCTATGGTGGCTATGTACTATTATGGCTATTGAACATTTAATGTAAGAAAATAATAAACCTTTATCTGCATAAAAATATTGGTAAAGAGAAACTGGTTTACCAACCGACACCACTTTTCAACATAATTTTTGGAATAAGTGACTAATTTTCTTGTTGATAAGATGATATTTTATTAATAAGTTGGGACATTTATTTTTGATCTCTAAGAAAGGATAGTAACTGTAATTACACCCTTTGAATTAATTTAGTCTATAGGCTATGAGTGAACTTTATCACTTTGAATTGGATTGGTAAGTGAGGGATGAATTGAGTAAAATTAAACAAAGGCCCTTCCTCCCAAAAAAATAATTTTTGCCAAAAATTTAAACTTTTAAGAACAATTGAAAACATTGGTCCCATTTATATATTATATTAAAAAAAAACTTTTATTTATCTAGTTAACTTATCTGTTAAAATCTAAAAAAAATCCAGAAATCCTCAAAGCCAGCAATAATTGATACTTGGAATGTCAATGTTGGTAGACATATTCTGTGCAAAGTGTTTGTGGCTGTTCATAGAAAAATGATAATGATAATGAGTAATGCTATAGTGAATGAAATAAGCTCTATATATCTAAGACAAATGCTATAACATGAATATCTTTCTTAAGAGATTTAATAAACATGTCTGTGCACTGAAAACAGAGAAAGGAATGTGAAAGAATAAGAGGACACTTAAATGCTAAAAGAAAATGTAACCAACAAAAGAACTACCTAAACCAACTCAAATAGCATATGTGAAGCTGAACGTGAAATCTACTAGTAATCAAATGACTCAAACACATATGAACTCTTTAACGGCCTGCCACTATGCAAGTCGCATTGTTTGTAAACTAATGTTTTGCATCACAGAGTCTCTACTGACACAGACACTAATAATATAAGCTTCTAATTATTTTTACATGCTCAACATCTAAATAGTTTTAAACTGGTAAATTAATATGAAATGGCAATTGGCAATGTAATATTTAAATATTACAATTACTACTGATTGTTTCAATTTTAAATTTTATTTAAAAATTAATAAATATATTATATATTCAAATGTTTTCTTTCTTAATTATGGTATTCAAAATGTATAGGTATATACATATAGTATTAGTAGTAGTAGTAGCTTTATTTTCCTTTTGATCACATACTTACCTATGTGATATAAGACATGGCAGTTTTAAATACAGATTTTGCAGTTTTCATAACCAAGTTTTAATAGAATATAAATTAATACATTCATTACATTACAGTTATTGCATATTATTTTCCTCTTTCTCACACATTCAGGAATGCACACACATCCACCCCCCACCACAAACACACATGCACGCACACATGCACACACATCCACCCCCCACCACAAACACACATGCACGCACACATGCACACACACCCCCTCTCTCTGAGAATTGAATATTATCATTATTACTATGTAGTTACTAGGTATTCGTTTAATGAATAAAACAATTTGTTCGTGAAACAGATTTCCCTAATATTTTGTGGTAGTTTATTAAATAACTATATACTGCAGTAAATAGTGCTTTCTTTATAAAGTGAGGTCCTATAACTATCCTTGCTTAGTTGCTCTTTATTTCTTGTGTCAATTATCATTAAATTCAGAAATGTTTATTATTAACTAACATTGATTTGACATAAACACTCTTATGCTTCAGAGACCTTGTTTTTCTTTAGAACAATTGTTTCACCTTCCTTGAAGGCATCCTCAGCTAAGGCTGAATGCTGGGATTCTCAAGAACATCTTGGTCTTGGCTACTAGCAGCGTCTGGTGCTGATTCTACAAGTTTCAAAAGAATGTTGTCTTCTACTGACAAATCAAAATTCTTGAGGTTTCTCCAATTTTTTTCATGTAGATATTTTCCCATGTGTTAGTTTTGCAGTCTTGTTTATGGATTTTAGAAGACAAGTTTCATTTTTAATATTGTGATTTTTCTCCCAAATATGCATGGCAATAGCTGATTCATCCATTTCTTTATTTCTTATGTTTCTAAAATGTTCTTTAAGACAAATGTTTATATTTGTTTTGTCTGTCCAATGTATACATCTTTACAGTTTGAGCAACTAATTTTATATATACCTGGCTTCTTTTCATCCTTTTGTAGGATGTTTGTTCAGATTTTTTATGTTTCTAAATGGTAGCTTGATGTTGAACTCTCTGAAGATATTTTGAAATTTATGGGTGGCATCAGAAATTGTTTATTAACATATGCCTAATATCAGTTATAATATGCATGGAAATGATCAAATGTTTAAGATTGGAACAATAGTTTGCATGAATTACTTTTGCCTTCTACAGAATAATTCTAATAATCGCTTTTTAAATGTTTAAACATAATGCCTTCCATATTACCCAAAAATGTAATTCCATGCTTCATTATGATATAGAAATGTCCAGAGTACATTCAGAACAGTAAGATTAACTCTTTGTTTTAAAATATTTAGGGGAAAATGCTCAACTATGCTGCTAGCTTTTCCACCTGCACCACCATCTCAATTTGGCATCCATCTATACACCTAGAAATTCCCCCATACTGCATTCTGATTAGCTTATCTTTAGTATTCTGTAAGAAATTGACCAATAGTAATTTTAATTTGGCCTCAGATTATTTCCACTACTAACAGATATATTTACATCATCCACAAATAAGGTAATATATCCCCTGCTAAGATGTTTCAAGTAGATGAATTATTAATATGAAAAAAATTGATCTAAAAATTCTGTATTGGAGCTGAACTGTGAGAGACTCCTGTGTAATTTTGTACACTATATTAGAATTAAAGGTTTCACTGTTATTTCATTTCTACTTACCATCTCTGCAAACTATCAGTGATTCTAGAGGTATGATTCCAGCCATTTAGTTCCCATGCCCTTTATTTCATAATTTTAATTCTTGATGAAGAATCTTGTGATTCTTAAGATGTCTTATATATTTAATTTCTTAGTATTCAATGATTTATAAATTCATTTTTCTACAAAACTATACATGGCTGTTTTACTCTTATAAATCCATGTTAAGTGATATTCAGAATTTCATGGTTTTGATGAAATGCCTAAGTCTATTACTCATCATTCTTTCTAGTATTTTTACAGGGAATATTTCATAGTGATGATGCAGGTCTGTAGTTTTCCATTATGAAACCACATTAACTTATTTTTTCTTAACTAGTGATCCTCTATCTAAAGCATTTATTATTTCTGTTTTTTCCAACATTGCATTGAAACAAAGATTTCCTAGGATGTACACCAATCACAGCGAGATAGGTAACAAAAACGACAGTATACCTTTTACATGAGAAATACAGAATTTTAATAGGCATTTTAACATCACATTCTCTTTTCAGCTTTCCCAGCTGGCATTCTGCAGCCTCCATTTTATGGATTGGGCCTAGAGTAAGTATAATGTTCCGTTTGAAGAACACTATTTTAAATAGGCATCTGGAATCAGGATTTCCAACTTGCATGATATTTTGTCCTTTTGGCTGCTTAGAAATAATTAATGCTAGTTGTCCCTATTTGGCAATTCTCACTGGACTAATATTTATGCAACATATTGGATCCCTTGATGTTTTGGTAACCGTATTCATAATGACCCCAATGTTTCTGAAATAGTTCACCAGATTATACACTTCTATGAGCCCTTGGCTCACAGAAGGAGAAAATATTGAAAAAAATATTTTTAGAACCAGAAGATTTTTATCACTATCTACAGGCATAATAAATTGCTATTAAAAGCATACTCATATACGAATATTCAGCCTATAGATTGAAATGCATCCATAGTAAATGACAGAGAAAGTATCAAACCAGACAAGTCAAAGCCTTCAGAACTTATTTTGTATTATTGATGTGCTGAGAACTGTGAAAGAATTTATTTTTAAAACACATTCTCCCTCTTAACTTCCTAATTGCAAGGGTGCAAATAACAGTAACAAAAAGTGCCTGAATTTTGATATGCTGTATTTAATTGTAAGCACATTTAGACATAATAAAATACACATATATGTACTCCTTCTCTGCAGTGTACAGTGATACCTATCAGCTCAAAACCTGGCCAAAATCAATTTTTAAAGTACGAATAGCAAGATGAATCTGTTATATCTGATATTCATAAAATTGTTGCGGATGATTATTACACTTCTATCCTCATCAGGTAATGGCTAGAGCTGTAAGAGGGAGGTTGTGTGTGACCTAGGTGAACTTGTTTCTAAAGTGCAGTTAAAAACAAGCTTCTGACATCTTAATCTTTCTGTTTCATTGTAGGTGATGTGCATTTTATTTTTTATATATAACGCATTAGCATAGTGTATCACTCTGACAGCTACCACTTACTTCTATTGCCTCGATTGGCTGTTTTCTACCTGGGAACTTAAACTTTCATTGTAATTTGGCTCTTTCACTCCCACTCTGGATAAACTCTGGTCATACGGGCAACAGCAATATAAAGTTCTGCTGCTTTTTTATTAGTCTGTGATTTCCCTGAGTATAAGCCTTATGTCTTATATGCAAGCATCCACGTAAGTTCTTGCAGTGAGGGAATAACTGCACCTCTCACTGCTTTTTTGGCAGCTTTCTCTTTTCCTTATGAATAAATATAGGGCTCACAAAGCCTCAGTATCAAATATTACACACATAAACTCAATAAAATTGATAATCACACTAATATTACTTCTTTCATTGGTATGGGTAGTAGTCAGTCTGAGTGGCTCGGTTGGTTAGGTGCTAGCTTTCTGCTTCCAAAAGCGCAGGTTCAAATTTGGCCCACATTGTGGTTTTTAAACGTATTTAAAAGTGACAGCCCAATGTCAGTAGATTTACTGGATTGTAAAAGAATTCCTGCAGGACGAAATTCTGGTTCAGCAGTGGTGCTGACATGAATATGGAACTTGAGAACTTTGTTAACAAATAAATATTTATTATTATTCATATTAATATACATAATTACAGTATGTTATGAGAAGTGTAATTAATCTAATGAAGGCCAACTACCATCTGAAGTGTTAATTATTGTCAGATAAAATAAAACTATGGAATTGGATACAAGAAAGGAGAATAAAGGTTTTGGTATATTAGTATGAATAACAGCAAATCTTGTTTTGATTTTATCACACTTTAGTGATCTGTAAATAATTTTTACACCTGTAAATGAGTAACATACTGCACAACTGTACACCTAATTGTGTGAATAATGGCTTGCCTTATTATTTTTGAGGAGCTTATTTTGGGTAAAAACTTAATTTCTTACCTTTAAAAAGTGTTGACAACATCCTAGGAATCAGACAATCTTATTGTTTTTATAAAATAATTAAGGTTGTAAGATGTCTAAAAGTATACAATAATATGTAATATGTTTATAATTTTTCTCAAACAGGTCTCTCAATTATGGAGCTATCGGTGCTATAATGGGACATGAACTTACTCACGGGTTCGATGATCAAGGTGTGTATTTTTTAAACTAAAACTCATTGGTCATCATTAGTTCATACAAAATATTGTACTTAGGCTTTTTTATCTTCTATAATCGTATATATGATTATGGGAAACAAATAAATCCACAGCGGATTATTACAAGTTTCAAGCAGAAAAATGTTATTAGAGAGTCTTAAATTTGAATTATAACATCTATAGATTTATGAGTTAAAATATGTATGCATATGCATTTGTATCAGTGTTCATAAAGTATACATAAAAGAAACAGAAAAGAAAATGTATTTAATTTTGTCTAGAAATGCTATAATCACTTATATACTATTTGACAGAAAAGAAATTGACAATTCATAAATTTAATGATATATACCACTAATTAAACACAATTACTACATTCTATATTTTTATTTACAAAGTTCATGTGTAAAATTTTTTCCACCTTTTTAGGTCTCCAGGAAAATGTTTTGCACTGTAACATTTTATCATTATGTTCAAGGATTGTTTATTAAACAATCAGAAGAACATTTTTTATAGTAAAAATATTATAGTTTATATGACACATATTACCAGAAGTGGATTTAAGTTAGGATTTTTTTTACCACCCTGTTCTGCTACTCTGAAAATGTGATTGAAATTTCATTTCACTGCTTCTGAACCAAAATGTTTTACATTTTTACTGTTTTAAATCACAAAGTACTACTCTTGAAATTGAGCTACAAACCACATTTATATATAATTTTGAAACTTGTTAGGCAGTGAATAATGTGCACAACATCTAAGTTACAAAAATTCTGCAGTTATTTTAAATCAAAACCCAATTGGTAAAAATACTTATTTTGATTTAAAAATTAACAATCTTTAAACAGCTCAAACATTTGAAGTTTACACAGTTGCTCTTGTACAGAGAAACAAATTGGTGGATGAAAATCTGAGATATCTATATTTTTATAGATGTTACAGTGTTTTAAAAAAAAAATGTAAAATTCCTAATTTCGTTTTTTTTTATGGTTGTAAAATAATACCTATTTTTAATTTTTGATTTTGTAAAACCTTTTAGTTTGCCATGCCAAATTACATCAAATCATTTCAAAAAGATTGGAATTAACGTAAATAGAATGGAGTGGTTATATAGAAAATAGTGAATAAGAAAGGAAAGACTTTGAGGGAAGTTAAATAACTAACTAGGTATAGCACAAAATATAGGAAATTGACAATAATGACTGGCTGAGGAAACCTACTGCTCAATAGAGCATAAGGGAGAGGAAAAGAAGAAGAAGAAGGAGGAATTAATGTATACATTTTTCAGCTCAGCATGTATATGTAGATACCTTAACAAAGGGCTTGTTCCATAAATTCAAACTATGCATTACTCATAGACAATCCATAAAGAAGATGTAAAGTTACTTAAAACACTGCAATACAGCACGTATTAAACTCCATTTAATTATTTTTCTGTCACTTACACTTAAAAAGTACTTTATACATAAAGAAAGGAAACTCTTATTATTAAATGTTCTTTTGTAGGTAGGCGATATGACAAAGAGGGCAACCTGAAACAGTGGTGGACTGAAACTACTATAGAAGAATATGAAAAGAGGGTAAAGTGCATTGTGGAACAATACAGCAGCTACAATGTAACAGAGCTAGGCCAGAATTTCACTGTAAGTTACTTTTAAGGTAGTGTTGGAAATTCATAACTTGTATTATTAAATCAGAGGTTTTAACATAATAATCACTGTTTCTATTGGAACCATTGAAAAATTCAATGCCACAGCCGGGATTTGAACAAGGTTCTCCTGCTCCCCGTGTGATTGCCCTAACCATTAAGCTACTGTGACAACATGCCAGTATGCCATTCAATTTTCCAAATGATTATATATTTTTTTACATAGTTCAATCAAACAGTATATCTCCCTTCAGAGAAACACCTTAATGGTGACTTACCATCGCAAGTATTAGTTAATATTATCTGCGTACTAAATACTAGCCAGCATAGCTGGCGATAATAGTTAATATTAGCCGCCTACTAAGTACTTACGATGGTAAGTCACCATTAAGGTGGTTCTCTGAAGGCAGGTATACTAGTTGGTTGAACTGGGTATAAAACACATATCAGTTGGAAAATTGAATGTCATACCAAGATGTTGTCACAGTAGCTCAATGATTAGAGCAACCACATGGAGAACGGGAGAATCATGTTCAAATCTCAGCTGTGGCATTGAATTTTTGAACTGGTTCCAATAAAAAAAAAGATTACCCTGAGTATTTGTCAAAATAAATATATATATATATATATATATATATGTTTGAAAACATTTAATACATTTAATGTGCCACATGTGGCACATATGAGAGTCACAAATAACTATAACTTTAAGTGTTTTTTTCTAGCATTATATTTATGTAACTTCATTCATTAACACTAACATCACTTAATATGTTTTGTTTCATTTCGTAATCAGCTTACCCACCTAGTTGGCTATCAGTTAATATGTACTGACCTATAATTTACATTTTATTACTAGGTTTTAATTAATAATTTCTTACTAAAGGTGAATGGTATAAACACACAAGGAGAGAATATAGCAGATAATGGTGGCCTGCGAGAAGCATGGAGAGCTTATCATAAATTCCAAGAACGGCATTCTCCTGTGGAGTATCTTTTACCAGGATTAGCTCAGTTTTCTTCTGAGCAGCTTTTCTACATTGGTTTTGCCCATGTAAGTGTCTAAAAGGCAAAAATATAAGTAATAAAAGAAGCTGCTAGATTTTATTCATAGTTAAAATATTTTTCAACTGAAAATAAAGACAGAAATTGGTTTGAAAGACAGTTTCAAAAATCTAATGTGTTGGCATTCTCATGACCTTCTCTACCTATTCTGCAAACAAACTATTCTTACAAAAGATTATTCTTCTATTTATATCATGTTATACAAGATAAATATTAACACAATTGGTCTTACTACTTAGTTCCTTATAAGTAGAAGGGAAATATGGGGATATACCAGGCTAAAGCAATAGTTAAATCTTTTAAAAGCCGATCAATATGTGAACAATTGAAGTTTGGTTCACTTTGTATTTCCAGAAAAACAAAAGAGGGATGAAACAAAAGGGGCCCTCTTTGAGAAGATAAGTACTTTAAAATTGAAACTAATAACAAAGAATATCTCAGAAATGGTCAACTCTACAGCAGAAATGTATATGACATAAATTGTGTGTTTTAACGAGATCTACATTCTGCAAAATTCATTCCGAATGAACAGGTCTTCAGAAGTTATTTCTAGAATAGATGACATTTTATTTGTGATGTAAATAGCTTTAATATAGGATATTTTAATAAAAATTGTTAGAGCCACTTTTAAGAAAAACAAAGTTTTCATAAATTTTTCCACATAAAGGGTAGTTTGGGGTGGGGGTATTTTCTTGAAAAGCTTCATGTTGCATTTTGGGAGATACCAAACTTAAATACCAAGTTAAATACCAATACAAACACGCACCTTTTTCTAAAAATGCTTTTTTTGGACTCAGGGGACTGCAAAATATATATATTAATATTGCAATAAGCCAAATGAATTAAAATAATCATTGCCATGTGAAATCTTGGTATAAAATTTTTGGGTGAAATACAATCCTTTCTCTATGTACGATGTACATAGTACCTATGTTAGAGAAAGTAAAAATGTTATATCTATCTGATGTGTTAAATTCACATAACAGAAGCTTATTCTTCTGGCTATTTCTTGATAATCCGGTTAAGATGCAATTCACATTTACACATCATCTTGTTGTACTATACTAGGCAAAGCAAAATTCAGATTTATAAATTTCCTGTCTCTATCTGATGACTTTAAAATTCATTGCTTTTGCATGACCACCAGATGCACTCTGATGCACTGCATTCACACAACTTTCTCTGGTCACTGTTCTAATACTATTCCACAAAAGCTTATTCTTCTATACACTCCCTTTTTAATCTCTTCATTACACATTTACATATTTTGTCACAGTTATAAGTAGAGTATAAGAAGCTAAAGCTTAGCAAGACTTTTAAAAAGCAGGTACCTATGCTCATACTGTTCAGTCTGTCTCAATATGCCTTTCAGTTATAACTGCTTTCATCTATTTTTTTCCCCCATTTATTTTAAATATGTTTGACTTATTTCTAATCTCTTGATTTTCAATTTTATTACTTTTGTATATCCTAAAAATCTTCCAACATATTCAATTTCCATTGACTGGATGTGGTTGTAATGTTTTATCTTTATTGTCTAAGATTTACCACCATGTGTTACTGCCATAGCTATTAGTGAACTAACAAGAATGCAATTAAGACTCATTACCAATTAGTGTACTATAGTCAGCAGCCCTCTGACTTAGGATTACTCAAGGATACCTAAAAGCTCCACTCAATAGTGGTTCAATGAATATTTATCAATAGGACAAATCTCAATCTCAAAAGTATCAAATGAAGTTTCCTCTGCTGGTATCCATTTCTTTCTAAACACTCCAACTTTAAAGGCGTGGGGGCCAGAGAAGAACATCACTATGATGACTTTGCTTTCTATGGGTTTTTAAATGTTGCTCCTGTAAGTGTTGGAAAACACTAAAACAATATTTCCGATTGATAGTGTTTTTGCTTGAATTGAGAAAATAGCTCGCTACATTGAAGTAAGAATCAAACAAATATGTCAAAATCTTTTCTGAGTATGGGACTATTTGTCCATCTATAGTGAAACAGTGCATAGTGTATGACTGAAAATAAATGGCTGAAGCAATTAGAAAACCTGCAGTAGTGCATTTTTTTTAAATTTTCTGCATCAAAATGGCTTTCAATTCAGAGAAAGAAAAATAGCAGCTTTATAGTTTTAGTGGCATTATGTTACAGGTGAAATTTTGGAGTTGACAAAAGTTTAACTAAAAGAGGTAAAACTTTGCAAAATGTGTCATTTTCTACTTTCCAAAATGTGTTATTGCAGGGGAGGGGAGTAAATATTATTCTGTTAATACTTAAGAATGCAGGACATGCTTTACTAAACCATTTTGGTTTTTTGGAAAGGTAATTGAATTTCTTATATTTTATAAGAGTGTTTTAGAGCATAATAACAGTATATTTTGAGTGCTGAACAAGTTGATTGTAAAGTTGTGCAAATCACAGTTTAAAGTAACATAAAAGGTGTCCCAGAATTCAACCGCACAAATTGGCAGGGTTGTAGAGGGGTTCAGATAAACTTATTGAGATAGGGAACCAATGGGTTCTAAATTCTTTGCTGTAGCTTTACATGTATTAAGGGTCAGTACAGCACTGTATTAAACTGCTCCATGGACCATGACCATAAGCCAATTTTAGAGAGCGTAAATATAGTGTCATTATTTAGTGCTCTCAATAGCATCTGCACACTGGGTTAAAATGTTGAGGGAGCTGAAGGTTTAAGTCTTCAAGGTTATTTGTCACCTTTGTTTGCATTTTATAATGAGCCATTCATATTTTGCTGCATTATGCAATATGGATTTATTGTATACTGACAAAATAAATATACTGCATGATTGGCATGTAGGTGCAACAGAGAACATTTAATTAACAATTGCATTTAACACCTGAATGGGTACACTTCTCCATACCCTTTGAAGGAGTTCCTAAAATACAGTACATCATACATTGAGGTGTTGTGTGCGTACACATTACAATTGTAGGCATGGTTTACAATTTATGAAAGAATATTATCGTTGAATGAACTTCAAATGAAATAAAAATTAAGAACTATATCTGAATTAGAACAAGTACCTACCTAAAACTAATTATGAACTATGCACTAGTCAGGAAAGTGCATTCTATCTTTGAATGCACTTGTTTTGCATAAAAGGCAAATAGAAATACTTCAAGAAATAATACAATATCTGAAGCAAAAAGTACAACAGGTCACCAGAGAAACTGTTCGATTTGACGACCTGGAATATCCATACATAGATTCCACCTGCAAAGAAATGAACCTCTTACCCACCTCGCAGTTTAGTGTGTTAGAATGTTAGTCTGTGTGAACTCCATTTTGCACATCATTGAAGCAATTTATATTCTTGCTCATAATGTGTATACTTTTACAATATGAACACAATGTTTAGGAATTCATGGATCTCTCAGTAGTCATGAGTAGGAGTCTTGTGAACAACAGTGGCTGAAATGGTTAAAATGGCATTAAACCCACATAAGATGAAATATAAGAACCGATGCTCGAATCCTTGAAATTGCTCAGGTATTTTTATTCCATCGCTAAAATCATAGTTCAGTTACTATGTTTAAAGCACACATTACACAATAACAACAAACCTAATTGTTCTGTTGCATCAATCTACGCAGGTTCCTTGGCAATTTCTGCATTTAATATTGAATGCTATGTGCTCCTCAAATTGTGCTACCTCTTTGAGAAAAATAAGAAAATTAAAAAACAGAACTTCAGAGAGCTGTGCAATCTTTGTATCACAGGATTTGTTCTATACTGACTTTTCCACTAGTGTATTATAACAGAGCACTCTAGCTAAGACATATGATCTGAAATCTACTGAACTGTTAGCAGTGGCATGCACACCTTCAAAGAGCAGGCAATTCTGCCAAAGTTGCAAGTTCAATAATTTTAAACATCATTTGATTGTGGATCAACACTACATTCCTTCAACTACTGCATACAAATGAGGAATTCCAAATGAAAACATTCTTTTAATTTATGGCAATAAGTGTATGCTCAGAAAACACTGCTGTAACTTTGAGATTTGGCAACAGGGCAATGGGTACCCTATCTCAAAATGTTATCTAGGACCCCTCTACAATCCTGCTATTTGTCTGGTTGAATTCTGGGACATTGTTATCGCAGTTACGTGGTACAATAAATTATCTTGGTGAAAGAGCACATTTTTGCATGCCAGTCTTGGTCTTTTTCAGCCAATGAAAGTGTCAAATGATCCAACATAGAACCATAATAGGGTCCAGTTATGGTTATACATTTTACCAAGTAATCTATGAGGATTATTCCTTGGGAATTGCAAAAAACAGTGGCCATCACCTACCAGGTGACAAAATGGTCTTGGCTTCTTTGGTGCACTTTCATCAGCTGTTGTCCATTATTTTGACTGCCACTTTGACTCTGGTGAGTAATGATGGATTCAGGTTTCATCAACAGTCACAAATCAGTGTAAAAGGTCTTGTGGATTGCACTTTAACATTACCAGACATTGTGTTGAAATGTTCTGGATGCGCTTATGGTGGACTGTCAGCAATGGCATCCACCTTGCACACAGTTTATTTATAGCCAATTCTCTGTGCAGGATATTATGCATTTGCTCAGTTGAGATGCCTACAGTTTCAGCAATCTTGAACATTTTTATTTTATGGTCTTGCATTACTATATCATGGATTTTGTTAATGACTTCTTTGGATGACCAGAAACACTTGTCTTCAATGCTTGTGTGATCACATTTAAATTTATTAATCCAATTCAATAAAGGTGCAAAGTCTGTATGAACTTCATCCAATTCTTGTTTTGATTTGTGTGACTGCCCAACCCTTCAAATGAAAATGTTTAATAACAATATGGCTGTACATTGTTGACATTTTTTATATGACCCTTTGAATAATCAAACTCACCAACCATGAAGCAGCAACAAAAATGTTGCACTCTTTCATGGAAATTATGGACTTATCAAACCACCCTATGGTATCATATTAGACAATAATAATAACTGGCATGCTAATGTTGATGAATTTTGCAGTAAACTGAATAGTTGTTTATTTGTTAAGATATATGGCAGCCTTTTGTAGCACAGAATTGTTATTAAATATTTACCATGATTTGTTTATGAGTTATGTAAACTACTGTGTAACAATATGGGGAGCTACTTATATAGAAATAATAAACAGAATTTTTATCCTTCAAAAGAAAGCAATTTGTACTATGCTAAAGTTAAATATTAGACAAAGTGTAAAACCAGAATTTATAAAAATGACATTACGTATATTTCCCTGCATAATAATTCTTCAAACTGTATTGCATACAAAAACAAATTATATTAAAACAAACTTTGAAAATTATGAATGTAAAGCTAGACATAGGAATGACTACAGTGCAGTAAACCATAGACTAGCAATATTTGAACAGAGTCAAAAGTATAAAGGAGTTGTATAATAAACTTCATAATGAAATAAAGTCAATAAACAATGTCAATAAATTAAAAAAAAAAGAACTGTGTAAATATTTATTAAATAAGGCATTAAATTAGAGACTTTGTTAATAACTCATGTAGTTCTTATATTTCTAATGTATTTAATGGATTAAAAAAAAAAAAAAAAAAAAAGAGGTACTAAGCTGTAACTTCAGTTGAGTTAGTTTCCTGCAAGATAAAGTAAATACTTATACTGTATTTTAAACAATCTTATTTTATTCATTTTTACTTTTCTATATAATGCAAGTATAAAATCTATTTATTTTTTTACACAGATGTGGTGTGGCAATTCTTCACAAGGAGCTTTGAAGTCACGAGTTGTAGATGGTGTACATAGTCCTAACAGATTTCGGGTTATTGGGACATTATCCAATTCGGCAGAATTTTCAAAAGCATGGTCATGTCCATCTGGAAGCCCAATGAATCCATCTGAGAAGTGTGTGCTATGGTGAAAGGAATTTAAGTGCCATGAGTGACTATATTTAATTAAGGATTAAAACATATTTTTTGAAATGTTATTGCCTACTGATAACATTGCCATTTTGAGGAGTTGTGAGCCCTTAAGATCCTGTTTTCATAAATCTTCAATGGCAATCAAATAACATGCAAATAAGCATTGTACCTAGAGAAAAAAAAATTATGTATTTGCCTTTCCATTATAGGCAAAATCAGGGAGAATATTTATTCACAAAATTAATCTCATGGGATTTACATCCAAACCTTAATTTAATCAAACTCTATATGTGTGACATAGGATCTCATTGAAAAAATATATTTTAATTGCTTGTTTGTATTTATTCATCATCTGTGTTCATCTGAAAGTAACACATTTTTAATAGACCAAAATAAGTATTTTATCTACACAAAATCAGATTGCTTACCTCATATTTTACTACAAAATGTTTTACAAACTGAAGAAGATATGCTGATAATTTTGTAAGAAATATGGAGAATAGTTGAAATTCTGCGCACATTGGCTATGGAAGTACATTTGATATGTTATTATAGTACATATTTTTCTGAATACAATAGTTCTGAAAACCACAAGTTGTCTTAATTTGTGATATAGGTTTCTCAAATTAGCATGCAGGAAAAACTAGTTTTCAGATTGGATATTGGAATAAAGAACACATGAGAAATGCTGTGAAGGGGACAGCTTGTTAGCCAAATGATTTGCATTTTATTGTTTATGGTACAATCCTGTGTGAATTAATCGGAACTGAGCAATAATGCAACACTTTTCATGCTTTCATGAAGTTGATCATAATTACTTCCAAATATACAGTTCTTAATATTTTACATGTGCTCTTTTCTTTTTTATAAGTTCCATTAGATGAATAGGCATTGACTCTACAAGATTGGAACAGAATTTTGAGATCATGATGAAAACACACTTGAATTAAAGCAAAGCTAATACCAAACGTTCTTTTGTGGAACCCAAATTTTACAAATCTCTTTTTGAAAATAGCCCACAAATTTTCTATGGAGTTAATGTCAGGCAAATTCCCTGACCATTCAAGCACACAAACATTGTTATCTTTGAAGAATTTCTTTTCTTTCTTAAAGTGTGGCAGGGAGCTAAAACTTGCTGAAAAATTCCATCACATTCCGGAAATCTTTTCTGGAGTTCACAAACAACACTCACTGGTACTATGATGCACTGATCACTTTTCATCACATTTTCAACTGGAATTAAATGTCCTAGTCCTTCATAGGTGAAACAGACCCAAAAGATTTTCTTCTCATGGTGTTTTACAGCCTCTTGAAAATGCGCTGCATTTGCAGTTTCATTGTTTGTTTGGCCCACATACTGAACCCTAGACATTCTTCAAGGAATGTGCTTGAATGACCAGGGAATCTGCCTGACATTATTCGCATAGAAAATTTGTGGGCTCTCCATAAGAAGAGACTTGCAAAATTTGGTGCTCCACAAAACATTTGAGTTTAGCTTAATTCAAATATGATTTCATGATGATCTCAAAAATGTGTGGACAAATCTTGTTGAGTCAATGCCTAACCATATAATAGAACTTATAAAACAGAAAGCAGGTCATATTAAATATTAAGAAATGTAAATTGGAAGTAATTTTTTATTAAATTCATGAAAACATAAAAAATGTTGTGTTATTGTTCTGTTCTGATTAATTTGCACAGAATGTAACATTGGTGATTTACCAAGATACCTAGAGGTATAACAACATATTCTCTTGGCGAAAAAATGTATTTTAAGACTGAAATAGAAATTGAAGGATTTGCTTCCAAGGATTTGAACATATATTTTTAAAGAATATTCATGAACCTATATGAATTTCATAGACCTTGGTATTATAAGCAAATTAACAGCTCTTCAGATGCTTTTTCAGTTTCTCAAAATCTAGTTTTATGAGGGTGAAAGGTTGCAGGATTCGTAGAAAAACTGCATTAGATTTTGACACCCTGAGAAGGTCTGACATGCTCAAGAAGTATCGAGTTCAAATTTCAGTTAGGACTAAAATATTCTTAAAAGGTTTTCTTCTAATATTTTGCCTTATACTAAATACAAATGCTGAATATCTCTAAGCTCTATAAAACCCATTCTCAGTTGAGCATAATTTTGCACATTTCATTATTTCACTCTCTCAAATTACTACAAAGTTAAAGAATATGAAACAATGTCACTCACTCTCATTCTCGCACATTATCTCTGTGTTACGTACTTGTGTTCTGTAGATTTACTACATTATAGTTTAAATTCTTTTAGTAGTGCTTAATGGCCATTCTTACTGCCTATTATATCACAGAAGGTGGACGCTAATTTCACATGCAAAAAAGCTAAATTTTTTAAAGGAATTTTGGGTGTGAAATGTTCCAGGCATCAGCTTAGGATACCACCTTGCATTTGCTGGTTATGAGGAGTGAAAAAAACTTGGAAAAAAATCTGTTCTGGTGGGGTTTGTACTGTGAACCTCCTGCATGCAAGTCTTATATGTTACCAGAGAGCCATATAGGCAGTATTCTAACCAATTCCTTGAAAGCATCTTTCAAAAGTCTCTTAGGTACTAATGGAAAACTTTTCAACAATGATTAAAATTGAATGGACTAGTATACAGCAGAAGAGTTTAGAAATAAAACCATAAATTATTTGGAAAACTACTGAGCATTGATTCAATGCTAAACAGAGGTTTTCAGAAGTTTACTATTTCTGTATTATTGCTGCAGTACTGTCTTTAATAGAAAAGTAATTTTTAGTGCTGAAGAGAACCAAAAATTGCTCTCAGAATTCTGCTAGAAAAGAGAAACTTTCTCATTTTGGAGTTGTTTCAATTGAAGCTTGCCTGTTAGTAGATCTGATAAAAAAAGAAATGGTTCTTTGAGGAGATGGCTCCAGGAGATAAAATAGATTTGAAGACCTGCTAAAGCATTCAAGTTGAATGTAAGAACAGAAGATATTTATTTTTTATATAATTTTACTCACAGTAACCTTATAATGACCTTATATTTGGTTTAATTGTTCCAATATAATGTTCTTTCACTTTAAATTATTACCAGCCGAAATTGTTATTTTTAACATTCATACTTTACTTTAAACTATTACCATTTGTGACTTTTATTAAGGCAGACTGTTCTTTGATTTAGGTACTGTTGTTTACTTAAATTCATAATATTGATTGTTTTGGCTATCTGTATAGTCACTGCATGCCACCATATTTTTTTAAAATCAAATTGCATTTTCAAAAAAATATGTATATACACCATTCAAATAAATAGTATTTTAATTTAATTAGGCACAAAATCTGCATTTAATAAACAGAATAATTGAAATAAGGACTGAAGCTTTCCTGGCGACATATTAATTCAAAATCTTCTCGGGCTTCTAACCAGGTAAATATTTTAAATATTTTTTTGTTATTCTCCTTGTAGAGGAAATTGAAAATTATCTCATTTATGTAGGTAGCCTAATCAAGTGTTTCAAATTTAAAAGGACATACTGCAAGTATAAAAAATCTCACAAAATTTTTGATACTTGGAGAAAACTGGAGTCATGATTTTCCGTGCTTTAACCGAATTTCTGTTAGCAGACCAGTGGAGTGGCATACAGATATGAATTTTGCTGATTATTTTAATTCTGTGCTTGGTGATTAGCAACCAGGTTTACTTAAAATACTAATGAGATTTGAAACTATTTTAAAACGTTCTGTAATGCTATTTAACTTAAAGATGAACTAAGTAACAAACAAGCATTACCTCAAACTGTTATACTTAGAAGTTAGATTTCTTGTCTAAGTTTCTTGTGTATACAATTAAACTACTTGTTTTCTTTGTTTAAACTCTATACATCACTGAACAGAAAATATTATTTCTAATTCATAGCATTTTGTAATGTGTTTAAACATTCAATTGGGAATGCATAAATTATGAAATAGCAGAACAAACTAATACTCCATTCTAATGCCTCCTGTTAGGTGCCTTGGTAACACACAGAAATAAACCTAAAGCACTATATAAACTGCTTAGGTACTGAAAAAATATATTATGCATCTTCTGCTAAAGCACTAAATTTCTTTGATGAATAAAATGTATATACAGTTTTTTCAAGATCAGAATCTTATTTATCCATTAAGATATGTAAGTAAATATCACATTTGAAAGCACTGAAAATATATTTTTTTCCAGTAAAATATGTAAAGTTTCATCATTTTAATACATAATAATGTGCTTAACGAATGACAGTATTAATTTGAGACATCTAGAAATAAATAATGTTAGCCAATACTTTAAAACATTTAGGTATTGTATCATTTGTATATTGTTGTAGTGGGTTACCTCAAACTAAGTACTCCATATGGTTCCAAGAAAATATAGGAAATAATACAGAAACAAAACTCTACACTGAAGAGCTGATGTGTGAATAGCTGAACTAAAATTTTAATGCACTAAACTACGAAATGCTTTGTTATTGTTGTACTCTGAGCTAATATCACATTATTTTCAAAATTACCAACTTAAAACAGTTCTGTCTCTTCAGAAGATTCACACATTTTTACAATTTGCTTTCTGATGAAGTGGAAGATATCCCCATTATTTATAGCTAGATGTATCATGTATGTGTGAGATGTTTCAACTCATAAGCTGTAAGATGTGTTAACTTGTTTTTCTGTAATGTAAACAGATGTATTGTACGCTTTTGTTGACAGTTAATAAATAATGTTTTTATTTCCATCAGGTAGAATTTTTTTTCCTTTGGGTACACTTAATAACATATGAGAGGAAAACAAGAAGGTTGTGACCTTAATTTCACTAATCTAATGTATAAGAAAACTGGTTGTTTAAATTAATGAGGAGGTTATGTTAGGTGGGCAGACTGTGTACTATGTGTTACATAAGATGAATTCAAGGTGCTTTTAATTGAATTGGTCAGCGGAGAAAGGAACTAAGTCATTTTTTGGTACATCCACTATAATTCGGCAAAAATACGCCATCCTGTTGAAAGGAATTATGTCTATTGGCTCCTTAGTGGAAAAAATTCACTTCATAAGACTTCGTCAGGAGGAGAAAAGAATTATGTCAGTGACTTAGTTATTTTCTCCTCAGTAAGCTCGATATGAAGAGTATTGGAAGAGTTCCTGTTGCACCAAGAATGTGCTTTGACAATGGGTGGCATCATTCTTGATTTGCCGTAATTGTTGAAAGCTTGTTGTAGTTAAGCGATCAGGTCACCTAAAAGAAAGCGAAATGAGGATGAACACACAAGGAGGAAAATAAAACGTACAAGAGTTCATGTCTTACCATACTTTTTTTTTTTTTTTTAAATACAGTTCTGGGGTTTGGTCGGGACTCCGGCGCTGTATACCCTACTTTTATTTACCTAATTGTTTTACTTTGTTTGCTGTATGATTACTGAATTTCTGTTTACTTCTTTTTACACACACACATATACACAAACATATAACACCTATGCCCAAGGCAGAACTCGAACCCACGGTCACCTGCGCTATGAAGCACCGAAGCGAGATGCCTTGGGAAGCACGGCCATGGGAACCAGCCACTTGAACTACCAGGGCAATCCTGTGCCCAGAAAAAGCATAGGAGCAGATTGCAGGTAAGTAAATAACCATTGCAGTAGCAAATTCATAATGCATTTAGTTTTATAGTTTATGAAGTGCTGACATTACTAATGTGATTCAACACTTTTTAGGTGTCGAATGGAATGCTTTTGCTGTATTAGTGATGCACAACGCCTGAAGATTCTGTCAGAATTTCTCGACATAGAAGATAAAAATGCTCAAGATATACATTTACAAGGACTCATTGTTGCTAAAGACGTGAAGCAAAGATGACCAAAGAAACAACAAAATGGACGTGCAGGTAACATGAGACAATATTCTTTTGATTATTTTGTTGTTGTGGAAGGTCAACACCTGAATATTTGCAAATTAGCTTTTCTGAATCTTCATACTGTATCACAGAAGCGAGTATTTCGAATATCAAAGCTACTTGTTGGAGGACAAATTCCAAGGAATTAATGAGGTGAAAATGAGTGCACTACCAAAATTACAGAAAATGTCTTGAAAGCAATATATGATCATATCCATTCATTTCCCCTTCTGACAACACACTATGCTGGCAAAGAAATACAATACTGACGCATGCTTGAATATAAAAATAATGCATGATCTTTTTTGGCAGAAACATCCCGAGTTTGATGTTAAGTATGATTTTTATAGAAAGTATTTTTCTGAAAATGCTAATTATGCTTTTGGCCGCCCACAAATTGATGTTTGCAGCAAATGTGAGGAACTACAAGCTAAAATAAAAGCCCCCATATCACCGGCAGCAGCAAAAGGGCAGCACAAATTGATCTTGATATGCATAAGCGTGGGAGCAAGAGATTTTATACTGCATTAAAGTAAGTGGAACAGAATAAGAATAGTCATGATGCTGGTTTGACATTTGACTTTATGCAGAATTTGGCTTTACCAAACATCCCTGTGTAAGAAACATTTTACCTTAGACAGCTATGGGTGAACTGTTTCTGTATTTATAACAACAAATCCAGACATTGTGTCATGTATCTGTATCATGAAGGTGTGGGAAAGAAGGGGGCAAATGAGGTATGTTCCTTCTTATACGATTACCTACATACTTCTTGTCAGAAAATATTAAAGAATGGAGCACCAGGACAAAACAAAAATCACATTTTAATCCAAATGTGCCTTGGATTAACACAGCTGGGCAAGATAAACAGGATCATTCACCGATTTCCAGAGAGGGGCCATTCGTATCTTCCATGTGATCGAGTGTTTGGAGTAATGAGGAGAAAAATCTCAAAATATGACAGAGTTTATACTTCTAAAGAATATGTAGAGCTGATAGCTAATAGTGTATCAGGAATAACCGGGACTATGTTTCAGACAGAAAACATTATGAATTTTGACAAGTGGTGGCCTAGTTTTTCAAGAAAATTGTTGCTTCTGTAGAAACAAAAAGTAAGGATTTTCCAAGGAGCAAGAAAGAATCAATTGCGATTTCCCAGTATAAGGAATTCATTTATGAAACTGCTATGCCTGGAATAGTAAGGACACGCCCATTCATCAACAGTTGTCTAACACATACATTCTGTTTGCTGAAAACCCGGTCAAAGCTTTGCATGGATCTGAAGTTAGCATATCAACAACTCAGAGTGCCCATTCAGCAGAAGAAAATGGAGGACATACACAAGCTAGTGAAATATGTACGCGGGGAAAATGCAGTGAAATTTTATGAAGATATATTGCTGTGGCCAGTGATTTCATAAATCATTTATTTAGGATAAAGGAACTATAACGGTTATTTGTGTATTGCACATTCATGTTTCTACAAAATTCTTAATATCATACAAATTTTGGTCTCTTATTTTGTGTCGCTTTTATGAAGTATGGCTTTCTAATTGTATTATACAAGGTGCTAAATCTCAGATTGTAATAAAACACATTTTGAAATTAATAAAGGTATTAAGCTTCGATAAACTGCCCATCGAGTGGAAAAAGGAACTAAATAATTTTTTTTCAAACTCACTTTTGTGCAATATTGATAACAATGAAGTGAGTATATCTATACAATACTACTAAGATTTCAATAACAAATACAATAAAACATGGAACAGAAATTTCTGAAAATAGGTCATTTGCCTAACAGTTTTTTGTCTCTCCTGAAAAACATCAAAAAGTGACTTAGTTCCTTTCTCCACCAGCCGATTCAATTATATCAGGTACTCAAAAAACTGAAATTGAGATGTTTAATTCTTTTAATTCATTTTTAATATAAAATGAGTTTTATATAAAATGTCATGTTCCCATTAAGGAAAAAAAAATGAAATCATAAAAGATATTGTTTAAGCTGTTTAGTATTTAGGAAAACACGTTTCTTAGTGTGGTTGAATACATATTAGTGTTCTGATAGGTGTACTTCAGATAACACAGTACAACAGCTTGAAACAATCCAAAGAATAGTAAATTAGTTCCAGGAGTAAAGGAAAGTAAGGCTTTGAAGAAATTGTTAATCAGTATAATCAAAGAAGTAACCATTAGCATATTAACATTTCTGTTATGTTGTTCTTTTGTAAATGAAGTCCATATTCAAGCTTATTCATAATATTACTTGTAATCTTTTTTCATTGGCTGTATTTGCTAAACATGCTGTTATAAAACAATAGCTTAAATAGATTCTTAATTTTTATGCCATCTTAGAAGCTCATCTGCACTCATCTGTCTCATGCTCAATTGCACTGCCTGATGGCTCTTACCTGCTTGCCCTAGCAGCTCTCTCTTTTATAGTCTACACAACAAAGACTGAATGATCTATAAATAATTGGCTTTTCTTAACCTGCTGCCAAGGAAGGTGCTCACAAATTGTTTTATTTTCTTAGGATGAGACAAAAAAAAGGGACTACATTTTCACTTTCTCTAGCTCACATGTACAATGTACATAGCCGATAGAGAAGGTATTGTATTCCACCCAAAAATTTGATATTGAGACTCCACTGGAAATATATGTTTGACATCCCCTGAGTAGGAAGAAGTATTTTTAGAAAACGGTGTGTGTGTGTGTGTGTGTCTCTCTCTCTCTCTCCCCCTCTCCCCCTTTCGCTCCATCCCTCCCCCTCCCTCCCTCTCTCTCTCTCTCTCTCTCTCTCTCTCTCTCTCTCTCTCTCTCTCTCTCAAAAACAAAGAGACTGTTAAAAGCCAAACTTGGTATTTAAGTTTAGTATCTTCCAAGGATGCAACACAATATTTTCAAGAAAATTCCCTCACCCCAAATAATTTGCAATAAAGGAAAAATGGTACCTAATATTTTGTTCCATTCAGAATACTTAGAAATATTACTGTATATTTGCTAATAGTATATGCATAAATAATTGATGTAGGAAGTAAATTGGAAAAACAAATTGAGTTTATTGACACATAAAATAACTTTGCATATCAAATACTTTGAAGTTATATGGAAATATTAAAAACTAATCAATGTTTCCTATAACGTTCATAAAAAATTCACTATTTTCTGTCCCATAGTGATCCATATGAACATATATGTATTATGTTGGGCCTAGTCTTCAGATAATAGAGAAAAAAAAAAGAAAGAAAAAAAATTCTGTGATCTGCAGCTCGACAATATAAGTAATGTGTTGAATAAAGGGCACTGTTGTCTTTTGTTGACCTGTTCCTTTTGTATTTTATTACTAATAAAACGTTATATCATCGACATCACAGTACCAGAACATAACTAACCATAATGTTTACTTTTATAAAAGTAATCATAAAAGTATATCACTTAATTTTCAATCATTGGAACATTTTTGGAGAACCCAGGAGATCCAGTCAAATACTTGATGAGTTTCAAAACAATTGAGTTCTTGAACATGTTCAGCTGAGTTAAAATAAATGACGTTGGTATTACTAGTTCTGACTCATTTATTGTAAATTTATAAACACATAATTTCTAGTTTCTTTCGTACACAGGTAGGTGCAATCATTATTTTTTCTTTACTTGTTTTTGGGCTTCAAGTCATATATATTATTGTAGTACAACACTCACATTTCGAGAATATGCATCTTCTTTGCTGAAGAGGGGACAGATGAATTCTGCTAAAACTTCAGTGTTCCACCAAAATTTACTGATTTGAAGTCGAGAACATATAGACTAAATTTATACCAAGAGAGCTTTAGTGCATATATTAATGTAACAATTGTTCACTTATATTTTTGAGATCCGAGGACTAGTTTCACAATAAAAGGATCTTTTACATTGTCAGATTATATCGAAGAGAAATTGAACTGAAGATGCAAGATCCTTTTATTGCGATACTAGCTCTTGAATTTAAGAAAGATAAGTGGAGAATTGTTATAATTATTAGTTGTTGTATTAATATTTGCGTTACTTTACTGTTACTAGTTTCTTTTTTACATATTCTAGAGCACAGTTTTATATACACTCATAGTGCATACATTTAGTATCTAAAATGCTCTAGGATAGCATTTATGCCACAGAGTAATAAACTGTTTAGTGCAGAATCATCTAGGTATATACAAATTTAAATTAAATTAAAATATATGTAGCAAAGGTATGTTGAGCTATTTAGGTACAGTAGACGTTGACTTGGATAAAATATATGATGGGAAGTTTAATAGTTTATGAAAACTACACAGAATAATAGAGTTGGTTTCCAGTTTATGACTTTTATGTAACAAACTTTTGTTTAATTCTTTGTTTGAAACATTGGCAAAAAATATGTATACAATTTTGTTTTGACATTCACAGTTTTACATGATAAAACATAAGGATTCATAGAGTCCAAACTATGTCCATTTAGACCATGCACACTTAGTAACACAGTTCAATAGGTATTAAAATTAGGGGTATCAAAGTTCTTGACCTCACTAATTAAAGTAAACCTTCTTCATAGATGTTAAACATCTATTCAGTTAGTTCTGTTGAGCTTCATCCTGGCCTCTATAGAACAGTTTCTATTTCAGCAATTTCTTTTCCAAACATTTTCCTGCAACAAAAGCATTCAGTGATAATACAACTATTTATTGTTTTAATACATAGAGGCTTCATGATGCTATGATTTTACACTTCATTTACTAAGTGTAATTCCTAATGAGGTATTCTAAATCGCTTTAAACACTTTTCTTTCTTTCTTTTAATTGAAGTATATTTGTAATATTATGTATCTAAAATGAAACACACTTAATTTTGATGTGATGTTTACATAATCAAATTTTTCTTAGGGTTTTAATCATTTCTATGGTGAGTTTAGATGAATAAATCAAGCTCAAAGTAAAAAGCCTTGAAAGTTATTGGAATTTTCTTTTTGAAGGGTAACAGAAAACTCTGGAAATCTTATCAGAAACACAGGGTTAGCCTAAAAGAAATAGACAAGTTATACTTTGTAGAAAATGTCACGCATTTATTTCAGGTAAAACATTTCACCTGTATTACAAGCGTGCATAGTTGAAGTTTTGCGTCTGACACTTTTTATTTTGTTTCAGTGAAGTATGTGTGATGTAAGTGGCCTTGACATCATTTGGAGGAATATGGCGAGTCATGTTGAGAAGGCGTCCTGTGTGTTGGAATATGCTCAGACAAATTCAGTTACTGTAGTGCAAAGTCATTGTAGGACAAAGTATGATAAACAACTACCCACATGGCAGTCCATTTATGACTGGGTGCATAAATTTGAATATTTGGCATATTCCAACACACAGGACGCCTTCTCAACTTGACTCTCCATATTCCTACAAACAATGTCAAGGCCATCTAAGTCACACATTCATCTCTGAAACAAAATAAAAAAATGACAGGCGCAAAGCTTAAACTATGTACGCTTGTAATACAGGAGAAATGTTTTTCCTGAAATAAATACATGACATTTTCTACAAAGTATAATTTGTCTATTTCTTTTAGGCTAACCCTGTATATCAAAACATTTTGTAATCTCATAATACTGAACTACTGAGAACTAAGGATATAAGAAAAATCAAACATATCTCATTTTAAGCAGAAACAGATTGATAAATTCAATGCTATAGCTAAAATTTGGATCAGAGATCTCCCAGTCTGCAGACGGTTGCTCTAACCACTGAGCTAGCATGGTAATATGCCGACACAGAATTAAAATCCTCTACTGATTCTAATATGCCTGGAAATTACAAGATATCAAATAATTTTGAGATGACGTTCTACAATGGCAACTTACAGTGTCATAAGTACTTTAAGTCCAGAGCTTCATAGTTTAGCCAACTATTAATGTTAGTTAATTGTTCTTTCCACACAGCTGTGTGTTAGACAAGAGTTGGATAGTCAGTGTCAGAGCAAAAACCTTTGGCTAGACAACACCATGTTTCAACTAACATAAACAAATACTGATTAGAGAAATTAAATTTGGAGCTAATGTAGCACTTTGGAGTGAAAAGATAAGGTTCTGAAGCACTCCAGAAAACCTTTCTATATGGGTATGACGTAGAAAGTACACAGACTTTCCCGCTGGAAGGAGTTAAAACATATGAAAGTGGCATCATGATTAGATAATGATTGGCAATTCTTGCAGAATTTTTGGATCATGATTAGATCGTGAATGGCAATTCTCGTAGAATTTTTGGATCATGATTAGATATTCTCTTAGAATTTTTGGATCATGATTAGATCGTGATTGGCAATTCTCACAGAATTTTTGGATCATAATTAGATCATGATTGGCACTGAAAAGGTTAAGGGGACAAGGTACTCTGAAATGGTAAAAAAGAACATTTTTAGTTTTAGACACTAATAAAACCTCTATTATTTCTAGTTTCAGAAAATGTATACTTTTGGGGGGGTTAAGAGGATTTTAATGAATTTAAATATAATTTAAATGTTAGTCTGCATTTCTTTAAAACTGTTATGCAATGAATCTTTTTAGAACATGTGTATCTTTAAATTCAGTTTTCTCAAAACAGCATTTTTGGATACTTATGTACCTTTTCCTCAGAAACTATAAGAGCTGGAAAGCTAAAATTTTCAGTACATATATACAACACATAGTTGAACTTTCTGAACCACAATTGCGATGTTATGGTATATATTGACTATATTAAGAAAGCAACAATGTTGCAAATTTTCCACAGTTTTACTTTTTCGAATTTGCAAATATATATATTTTTTAATTTCTGCTGAAATTGTATCATAGCTAAATAATTGAGGTTCAGAAGATGGCTGATTATACTAAGAACAAGCATGCAAAAGTGTGATTATGTACTGCAAGCAGTATCAGAGGAAAAGGTACATGAATTCACATGTTTTAAGACTAAGTTTTATTACTTTTCTGCTAAATGAAATACTTTTTATAGACTCAACCACATAATCTATTAATTCAAACAATCACTTGAAATAAATGGCATGGTTAATAGAATAATTCATACAAATTTCTGGAAAAAAACAATTGAAAACTTGAACAACAGTGTTAAACCAACTCACTTAAGGTGTAATTTCTGCATGTACAGACTACCTTGTCCCCTTAAACATGCATGGCAGACAAACAGATATTCATATCTAGTCACATAGGCAGCTTTGAAAACCCTTACCCTGGTCAAAATGACATCCAGAATGGTATGGGTGTGTCAGAGAATATTGAATAGACTTTGTACCCACAGACAGGTTACCCTTGTTTGAGTTCCAGATCATTTGAGTCATGCAGGCAGAGGTAATGAGATGGCAGACAGTCTGGCTAAGCAGGCACAAGCCATTTTGTGGCATGTCCCCAGAAGCACAAAAGTGTGAAATAAACCCAGCTTAGTTTGCCACCCAGTCAAAGAATTTAATCATGGCCTGTCTGGCAGAATTTTGTTTTTCCAAACCTCAAGATGGGCCCTAGCTGTGAGCTGGGTCCAATTTATTGAGACCATCAAAGTGAAACCCAGTTTGTGAGGCACAAAGGGCACTTGGAGCTAACAGGCACGAGAGGCCACTCAGTTTTCTTCACTGCTGCTGCCAGCACTGCCACCATCACCGTGGCCACCACCTCCACCAACACCATCAAAAACATTCACATATCAAAGCAGTACATTGGACTTAAGAGGGAGTCTTAAATGAGAACCTACCATCTGTCATCTGTCTTCTTGTTCTGTTTGTGTTAGAGACAAAACTAAGATGACAAAACAGGTGTTAATGTCTGGTTAAGCAACCAACCTGAGATGGGTGTCACATAAAGGTTCCCAAAGGACTAAGCCTCCTTGTCATTTTGTTGAGTTGTTCTTACAACTTAAGCTGGAAGAATTTTGTTCTGTTCAGGGAGATTTCTTTAACTGGTTTCATTTCAAATTTATTCCTTTTGGTATGTTTTCATTTTTCTTAGTTTATTAACTTGAGGTGTTAAACAAGACAAAATTTGCTGAAAGTTATTTACAATGAGCCATTGTCATAATGATGCTGCTATTTTTTAGTGAAATAGATTGAAAATAAACATACATGTGGCTCAGCTTTCTTTCCCATATGCCCAAGTTTGACAACAATACATTATTTACAAATTAAAACAGGTCATTAAACTAAAAAATGTTAAATGACAGAACCTACAAAATTATACATTTTATTTCAACTTTTTTTTTCATCATTGAGGGTGGAAGAATGTGTTTTGTGGTCAATTTTCATTTCACCACATGAAATCCTTGATGTAAAATAAGCTATTACATCTAAAACCTTTTTATTTTTTCCTAGCAAATAGGGACCTTGTGTGAGTAGATGCAGAAACACAGGTCTTTATGTTTTCTATGTATTTTCACTATAAAAATTGCAGCTCAATCTGCAATATCAATGTATGATTAATGACTCCTTACAAGGAAAACATGATTTTTGTAATGAATAAATTAATTTTTATGTGCTAAACTGATAATTAAACACTAATTAAATACATTCAATATTTTACTCGTGTTTACAATTAAATTTAAAATACAGTTTTTAGTCAGTTTTACAATTTATATTTACCACTTCTATATAAAGTATAATCTATGTTTTCATTATAAAACTAGTATTACCATTATTGTGCTATACCTTTTCTCCTGTTCCTTCTGAGAATAATTATATCTGAGAGTATGTTATATTGGAGATGGGTACCTAACTTAACATGTTTGCAACCATATTCTGAATTTTAACATCATGATTATTGAAGTTTATTGATCATTCAAGGGCTGTACTAGAGAGGAACATATTAGAAATGACACAACCAGAGAAGACCCAAAAGTACAATTATTATTAGAAGAAATAGAAAAATATAGAGCAAATGTGTTGAACATCTCCATCACATGCCACAAGTAACAATATCCAAACATGCCTTTTGTTACAAATCTAGAGGGTGAAGACCCCAAAACAGATGGCTTCAACAAGCATGAGATTGGTACAGGTAAATTCCTAAACCATGAAACAAATAGAAGAAGAAGATAACAACATAGCCATGTAAATTTAAATTAAGGCACTGGTAATTTGAAAAAACAGGCATAAGAGGGCGTCTAAATAAATTATAATTATGCAGGTTCTGGCAGAACTAATGGCATTTATGGAATAGCACTCCTATAATTCATTACAGTGTGGAACACAGAAGTTTAAGATTATTAAGAATGTAAATAAAAGTTGACAATGTTTATGTCAGAGATAGTGACAAGTGTTGTACATTAATCTGTCTGTATCGTTTTATTTATGACAGTTTAAAACAATTTTTCCTCTTTCCTAAGTGACTGTATGACAATGGTGTTTTCAATTCTAGGTTGTGCTATTATCAATTTCTATGTATTTATAGAGCTTATTATTTTTGATTTTCTTATATCAATTTCTTTATGAGAAATGTCTTTGAATAGGTATATCTCATGTACCCCTCTTAAGAGGAATGTGTTGAATCGGTTTGTGAGGTGTGTGTTAAGTAAAAAAAAAACAAATAATCAAATTTTTACAAAAAGTTTCAAAATATTGGTTTGTTTAACCATACTCCTGATTATTCGTGTGCAGATTATCCAGTTTGTGGATTATCCGTGCATCCTCCTCCAAAAAGCTATTGTTCATTGCTTTTCTTTAGGAAACAGCAATAAAGGATGCGCCTAGTGACAATAAGTACAATTTCCATTGCTTAATCAATCACTTCATGAGAACAGAGTACGGTTTCCATTGTTATTGGCCTGCCTGTTCCATGTAAATTAAAATCAAGTTTTTCTGAGATTAATCAGTGTGTAAGTGCTAACAAAGCAAGTTAAAAAAAAAATTGTAAAAGAAGTGGGGGAGAAACAAAAATGACTGTGTTGAACATTAAACATTAAAACAAAAATTAGAAATAATTGAAAGATTGAGAAGGGAGAAACTGTTGCAGAATTAAGTGCTGATTGTGGGATTGGAATGAAGAATGTTGACACAGTATTTAGTGTTAAGTAAACCAAGTCAAGAGAAAATGGAACAATACCACCCTAAAAGAATGTTATAAAATATATAATATAAGGTTTCGCAATTTTAAGTCAAAGAATTGTATATATAAAATGGCAGCGTGACGTCATCACCTCACGATACGCACAAAATTAGTCTGAAATGGAGTGCTTTTAGGAAATTAACAAGGTTATGTAAAGTATACAACATATTATAGTGCATCATATACAGCTATAAAATGGTGCTTAGAAAAGCATAATTATAATAAAGTAGAATCAAAAGCAGTAATATGGGAGAAGGAGAAGAATAATAAAGAGTAAACAGATACCGATGCTATAAATTGTTTATACCGGTAATAAAGCATAAGAATAGAGTGAAACAAAATATTGTTTATGAAAGATTAGCTATGTATAAGAACATTTTCATGCAAATTATATAAATACATTAATTTTAAATCATTATGGATGTATAAAAATGTATTATAAATTAGTATTTTATGAAATGTAAATGTTGTTCTCATGGAGACAGCAGATCACAGTGTATAAAACATTGACCTTCAACTATTGTGTATATGTGTAAAATTTTAATAAGCTTCTGGGATGCAGTCATTGAGAGAGACGCCAGGGATAAGGAAGTAAAGAGTTAATCTCGCCAATCGAGACCTCTTATGTGACGATTAAGTAAAAATTATAGCATTGTATTATTTAACAAGAAGAGATTGATTGTAAGTACACATTATATTGTATATATATATGACACAGTTGTCTGAAAAGAGGATTCTATTAAAATAGTGTGCCTTAACACATCACATTGTTTCGAAAGTTAACAAATAAAAGCTCACATACATCAAGAAATCTTTAAATTCAATTCATTTATTATCACATCCTAGCATCCAAGCATGGAGGTTAAGAATTTCATACTCACCGACTGAAGCTAGCTGCAAAATACAGAAAACGTGGCAAAGTACACAATAAGTAATCCGCTGCCGATAAATAAACTTAACGGCTCTAACAATTAAGTCTGGCATGACTAGCCAATTACAGAAAATACAGGATTTTATCAGGAACTGCAATTGTAATTCTGGACCATCTACACAAAAAAGCATGAAGAGATCCACATTCGATGGTTTAGATGCTGCTTTTTTACAATGGTTCAGCTAAAAACTGGCAGAAGATGTTATTGTTTCAGGAGCGATGTGTACTGAAAAGGCTAAATTTTATCATGAAGCTTTAGGGTTAGAGAGAGGATTAATTGCCTCATCTGATTGGCTAACCAGATTCAAACAATGTCATGGGAATCGTAAGCTTATGCAAGAAAAGTTCAAAGTGCTGTATGAACAACTCCTCTCAGAGGTAGATCGACATCACGGACATTTTAAGAAATAAACAGGCCTATGATGCCTATGCATCATAATAAACTTTTGAACAAAGAATACATTGTTGAAAAACGCTTTTACATTTAATTTCCTATTTACATATGTATGTTGAGCCTTAAAACCATTAAATTACATTCATTCTTTTTCTCCCACACATTACCCCAAGTAATCAGGAGTGTACTGTACTTCTAATATTATTTGATATTAGACAGATTCAATCTAATACAAAAATGAAAACAAAATAAACGTAGTTACAAAATTTCACTAAAACTACAGCCACAACTACTTACTACCTACTCTACTGTTTAATTAAAAAACGTATACCTACATTGCAGGAGGCCAAACACCATAGCCACCTATACTGTAGTCTCTAGCCACATCTTGTGATGATCTGCAGAAGTCATGTGACTGACAGAATTCATTTGACTTAAAAAATGTCTGAGGTGACCCACTAAACTCTTCGCGAAGGCCAGGATAGCTGAAGAGAGATACATTTTTGTTTTAACTTCAGTATATTAATATTTTTGTTTCATTTCTTACAATAAACTCTAAGATCTCCTCTACTTTTATAATTTCTCAGTCACATTATTTAATACTAGAGCTCTGATGTTTTAATATTACAATGTTCAATTAGAATTATTAAAACATAATGGATTTACCTGGAGTGTACAGTGGCATGTCCCCATGACCATGCCAAAGATCTTGATCTTGGTCTTATACGTGGACCATGTACTTTACAGGTTGCTGTAGAAGCATGTAACTGTAAATCTGCCTCCAATTGAGCCACTCGTCGCTGTGCAGCCCCTAGAGCTTCCTCCATTCTTGACATCAGCTCCTCGCAGCCCGGAGATTGACACAACATAGGCTTTACAAATGATGTCGGTGGTGCAGCACGTATGTTTTTAATCGAGGTCACTTTCTGCATTTCTGGATCTAGTGTCTTTCCCAGACTCTGCAAGAACAATTAGGGGAACAATATAATATATTGTAATATATTAGCCTCTTTTTCTGAATATTATATAAGGAAGTTTATTATGCATACATTTCAGAAGTACAGAACAGTTTTAAAGAAATTTGCTGTCCCAGTCCGAGGATTACATATTAATATGCTTTGATATAAAAATAAGTTTTCCTATTTTGCAATTGCTATTACAGTAGCAATATGATAAGAACCAAGAGAAGTATCATGAGATCTGGCAAATTGTCATTGTCAAAATAACACCTTAATACCATCCCAAAGACCATTTTAGGTATATAGTATTAGTGTATAGTAAAATAAAACTATTTTGATATCTTGATACAGCACAAGAAATTTATAAAGTATGTGCTATTAGTGTGGTAGGGAAATTAAAGATGTTGTTAATGATATATCTTTAAGTACATTGTATATCCATCAAAACTAAAAATTATCATTCATACTTATAGCTTATGACAAAAGCCATGTGAAAATATACATAAAGAAAGTGTTGGCAACACAGCTTATATTCATGAAATTGCCCATAGAAATGGCACTACATATTAAATATTATTTTTCTTTTTTTATTTATATTAAGATCTTATCAAGTAAGATTTATTTAATATTCTCTGTATAAATTAACACCTTTATTTATACAAAGTAAATAGTTGTACTCTCCCCAAAAGAAAAATAGACCATAAAATTATTACATAGTTTTACACAGATTTCATTTTCCAATCTTGTCATACAGCATCTCAAATTGGACCCTTTCCAATGGCTTGGTCAGCAAATCTGTTAATTGTTTTGCTCCAATGATGTACTCTAGTCCAAGTTCTCCATCCAAAAATAATTCCCTGACTAGAAATGCTTAACTTCTATGTGTTACTATTTTTAAGATGATATGTTGGATTTTTGGAAAGCTTCACAGCAGCAGCATTGTTAATGTAAAGCATGGGAGATTTTCTTGATTGGCAGTTCCATAATTCAGATATCAGCCTTTTCAACCAGATTAACTCCTTCTGTCCTTTATTTGCTGCTTCTATTTCTGCTTCAGTGGTGAGATTTGTTACTAATTTTTGTGACTGACTGAACCACAATATAGTTCCATGAGTGAGAGTAGTGACAAAACTGGGCCGCGCTGTGGCTGAGTGGTTAGAACACCTGTCTCTCAGCTAGATGGCCCAGGTTCGATCGCAAGCGAGCGCATAGGATATTTGTGGTGCAGAAAGTGGCACAAGGGCGGGCTTTCTCCAGGTTATCGATTTCCCCCACCATCGCATTCCACCGGTGCTTCATCTTCATTCATGTATCATCAGTGTCATCGCCTGCCAAGTAGTTAAAGTGGGTCTTAAACACTATCACAAAAAAAAATGTGACAACACCTGCTGTTGACTGCCTGTGTCATTGTCACCATTATAGTTGGCATCACTGTAGACTTTCAAAGCTTCCTTTTCTTGTAGATGATTTCGTAGTGTATTATACTGTTGAGGTATCTAAAGGAATATTTCATTCATTTCCAGTCTTGAGTTATAGGATTTTCCATACCTCGAGCTACTGTGTTTACTACAAAAGCAATGCCAAGATGTGAGGCTGTAGTCAAACACAGAAGACAACATACTGCCTCCTGATAAGGATTCTTGGTTGTGGTCTTCTCTTTGATGTCACTTTCTTCACGTCCAATTGAAGTAGAGACTCCATTCGACTTGTCCATTCCAAATCTCTTCAGGATTTTTCTTTTATAGTCCTCTTGATTTACTGGTATCGGCTTATCTTCTTTCTTTGTATTTTCATATTCAGGAGATTGTCAAAACATCCTTTTATTGTATGAACTTCCTGCTATAGCAATTTTAGGAGTTCTTCAATTTCTGTTCTGTTGTTTCCCACTACTACTAGACCATATTCTAAACAGATCGCAACAGATAAGCATTTTTTGTTTGTCTGTGATAGAAAAGACACAGATCAATTTCATTATTTCTAAATCCTTATTTTTAAATAAATTCCTTGATATGTTTGTTCCAGCCTGGTGGAATGTGAATGAGGTGCCTGTTTGACATCATACATACTCTTCTTAAGTAGACATACTTGTCCAGTGCCATTCAAACCGTGCTGGCTGTTCCATGTACACATCTCAAGGATGCCATTCAGAAAAAACTGTTTTAATGTCAAATTGATTGAGCCCCAATCTCTGCAGCAGCCATTGCTAACAAGGTCTGAATGCTTTCATAATGTGTGACAGGACTGAATGTTTCTTCATAATCAGTTCCTTGTTTTTGTACATATCCTTTGGCTAATAGTTCAACCTTGAAATTGACTTTTCCTTTCTCTGCAGTTTTCTGGTGAAGAACTCATTGATTTTTCAAGACTTTTATACATTTGGATGTTCAAAGACTCCAATCTTTTATTAATTGCCAATGATCTTTATTATTACTTCATTACTTCAACATTTAAACTTGGATACTTTTCTTCAGCTGGTCTGCTGGTCATCCAACTTGATTTCTTTCTTTCACATTTCTTTTTCAATATTTTCTATTATTCTTTACTTTCTCTATATAGTATGTGGTACGTACATATTCTACCCTAAAATTCGATACCAAGATTTTGCTGTAAATACATGTTTTAGGATCCCCTGTATCCAAAAAGAAAATACTTTAAGAAAAAGATGTGTGTGTGTGTGTGTGTGTGTGTGTGTGTGTGTGTGTGTGTGTGTGTGTGTGTGTGTGTGTGTGTGTGTGTGTGTGTGAACACGTAACTCAAAAACAAAAAGTCGATAAAATATCAAACTTAATATTTAAGTTTAGTATTAACTAAATTTTGTGGTTTTGTAAGATAATTCAATAAAATTGTTTTTACTATGGTAAATTAATACTAGCTTCCAAGGATGCCACATGAAGATTTTGAGGAAAATCCTTTCCCCAAACTACACTTTACATGGAAAAAATTTCAAACTTTTGATTTTCTCAAAAATGATTTTGATTAAAATATTATACATTAAAGATATTTAAGAGATAGACCAAAACTTATATATATATATAAGTAAATAAATGTAGATCTCCTTAAATCGCACAATTTATGTCATGTACATTTTTCGTGGAGTGGACCATTTTTGAGACATTCCTTTTATTGGTTTCACTTTTAAAATATACTGGAGTTTTTCAAATCCTGGCAATACAAAGAAATTATTTTAATTACATTTCAACCAACTTTTAAAATATTTGACTGTCACTTTAGCCCTTATTTTCATTCTACTTATAAGAAAAGTATTAAGACAATTTCTGCTGCTTATCTCGATTAGCAAGTAATATATTGCAGAATAAGATTTTTAACAATAATTTGTTAAGAGACTTAGAGAGTGGAGGACATAAGATTTTTTTTTTTTTTTACATTCTCTAGCACGTACATAATACATAGAGAGGATGTTGCATTTAAAAAATTCGATGTCGGAATTTCACGAGAAATACAAGTTATAGGGTCCCCTGAATCCAAAGAAAGCATTTTTAAAAAACTGTGTCTGTGCATCCATGTGTCTGTGAACACGACAAATCAAAACCGAAGAGTCGGTAAAATACAAACTTGGTATACATTGCGACACCTCAAACTACCCTTTAAATGGAAAATATTTCGAACATTTTGATCTGCTAAAAAATTGTAATGACTTTGATTAAAATACCGTATATTAAAGATCTTTACATGATAAATAAAATGTAGATTTTTAATTTTCTGGGAATACCCTCTGAATACGTCTTCATTCTGGATGATTTTAGAATAACTAATAAACCGTAAGAGATTGACAGAAACTTACTACACAATAAATATATATGTCGTTAAAATACACAAAACGCCACCGACTAGACAGTCAATCTACGACTGGTATAGAAAATTCGAGACAATGGGATGTTTGTGCAAAGGGATGAGCTCGGGAAGACCAAGAGTTTCGGAAGAAAACGTTGAACGTGTTCATTCTGCCTACATAAGAAGCCCACAGAAATCGACATCTAGGGCAAGCATGCAATTACAAATTCCACAGCAAACTGTATGGAAAATCTTGCGGAAGCGACTGTACATGATGCCTTACAGATTACAGATGTTGCAGTTTCTGAGTGAAGAAGATAAGGTCATAAAGCGTGACTTTTGCGTCGACATGTTGCGACATGAATGAAGACGATGCTGGTTCTTGTGAGCGCATCATTTCATTTTTGTGTTAACGTGTTCTAAAATGTCGTTGGACAACAGTTGCTGATTGCGTTCTAGCAAATTCCAACACGCAATATGCCTTTTCCACAGGATTTTCCGCCATTTCAGCTTCTGCAACAACAAACAAAACACTACAGCGTTACCAATAGTAACAAACGAAACTTTGAGAGTTTCTCAACATACCTCCAAAATAATTAGGGTGCTATCTCTAATAGTTTTTGTTTTACAGGCAGTTGAAGCTGTCTATTTCTTTTGTAGTAACCCTGTGTGTATATATATATATTTTCTTTCGTGGAGTTGGCCAGGTTTTGAGATATTCTCATTTGTCAACTTCTTGCCATACAAAGAAACAAAATTCAATCACATAGCAAACATTTGAAAGATTTGACTATCGCTTTAGGCTAGTGTTTTCCCTTATTTCCCTTCTACCTACAATAAATTAATAAGAACGTTTCTGCAAATGTTTATCTCGATTACCATGCAGTAGATAAGAGAATAAGCGTTTAAACAATAATTTGTTACAGATGTAGAAAAAGTCATGTGGGTGGAACACATCAGATTTTTATTCTTCTTGTTTGTCAAATGACTCCTCACGTCCTCCGGATTTAGACGCGTTGAATTATTATTATTATTATTATTATTATTATGATTAATATTCTGCCCTCTTGTGACTTACCTCCGGAGTCGGAAGTTCAACAAAGTTGATGATTGCAATCCTTCTGGCTTTAATTTTACATCATGGCTTATAATAACCTTCCTCTGAGACGGAATCCAGACCCTGAACCCATTCCTGTCGTTCGCGAGTACGCAACCAGGTGGCCATCAACAGCGTTGGCGTCAAATTTCAAGCGGAAATTTTGTTCACATGTGCTTAACACTCAGCTCTAAAACCTTCAGATGAGTTAGTTGTTCTATTGGACGTTGATACCATAGCTGATAAGGTGATTTTCTTTCAACAGATGAATTTCCATCTGCTCTGATTCAAAAAGTAAACGGCAGTAGTACGGCTTCGTACACAGCCCTTTTGGAAATATTCTTGAATTTAGCTCAGAACGAGCGCACTCCACAATGGTACATTTTCTCGCTCTGCAACACCATTTTGCTCAAATAATATTTTTGTGTTTTTAAGGTGGAGTAAAGCAATATTACATGCCTCTGTTTGCTAAAAATTCAGAAACCTTCTTGCTGTTAAACTCTTTTTTTCTATTGAACCTAAGTTCTTTGATAACAAGCCCATTCATTTGAGCATTCAGAAATCGTTAAAAAAAAAAAAAAAACGTGCTAATTTCACTCTTCTGCTTCAAGAAGAAAATTCGACCAAACTTTCTGAAATCATCTTTGAAACACACGAGGTAGCGCGCTCTTCCAAGAGTCACCGGACCATTTACATCAGCGTTACATTCAATAATCGATTCACTCGATCATTGAATGTTAATTAATGCATTTCTCCTAATGCACATCCTTCGCAGAATGCTTTCTTACACACATTCACGTTGATGGCAATCTGCTGCAGCACTCTCTTCACATGTTGTTTCTGCTGATTACCAACATTTTCGTGATGGACTTGTAGCATATCCGATGTCACTTGATTCGCTTGTGCAGGCTGTGTTGGTTTAACAACAGGCTTATCAAGTACATACATATTTAATATGATAGGTCATTATTGTTTGTCCAGTGCCATTCTCTTCAAGTATGACACTTTTATCATCCAGTTTCGAACAAAAATATCTTTGTGTAGCTGCTTTCACGGAAAACAAATGAGTACTTTCTCCAGGAACATAAAACAGATTTTTAATTAAGTATTTTCCTAAGAACTATTCAAATGCGTTTGAATTTTTACAGTTTCCTGTTCATAAGCTGTTTGTTTACACCTCGCTTTCCAAGTGGAATATTTTCAGGAGCAGCCAATGTTCAACATTTAAAACACTGACATGGTGTGACATGATGTCTGGTACCACTGTCGCAGTACCATCTTCTGTGTCAACAATGTTATCAAAGAAGCACCAAGAGCGTATGACAAAAACGCAGTCTTCTTTTAAAACTGTTTTTGCCTAGTGCTGCCATCTTTTTCAATGGACACTCTGCTGCCCAGTGAACTAGCTGCTGAAATATACGATTTGAACATTTGTTTTGCACTTTCAACTTTCTTTTTCAATTTTGTTTATTATTTTTGACTTTTTGTTGTTGAGTTTTCTTCACAGGGGTACCACAAAGTGCGACAAACGCAGCTGATTCCATCGTAGCTTGATCATGAAATTCAGTAGTACACAATACTTCAATCAACAAGCTCACCTTTTTGATTTTTCGATGGAATTGTCCCACAAGTCTTTAAAATGGCAGTATTATTTTCTCAGCGTGGATAAAATTTGGCCACTTAAAACTCGTTCCAACAAAGCATTTTCTTCGTGCTTTTTCAGTTCGTCGTTGAGATCAAAAAACTTCTTTAATTTTGCGGCATGTGTGCTTCTATTTTATTTTTTGTCGTCACAAAAAGAAACTTCAATCAGCATGTTTAATCGTTGCGTACTGTTCTTTCGACTCTTGCACGAATTTGCCCCAAACTCGCTTGCGTGGCTAATGTGAACACGAGCTGAGCAACGGCTTTTCTTAGCGTATTTGCCAACAGCTTGCAGTTTTCAACATTTCTGACGCGCCGTTTGTACTGCGCAGTCGCATTTACTGCAATTTTAGGACACGCGTACCGTGCACATTGACCCGCAATAACAACAATGTATGCTATTTCCATTTTGCCCAGCCCTCGGGACCTTCCAGTTTATCAACTTGTACTTCACAGTCACCGTTACCGTTGGCCATTTTTGTTAACCACCCAGACCAGTTTTCACATGCAGCTTATTTTCCGACAAATCATCGTCAATGTTAATCACGAACAAGACAGCCATGCACCAATCCACATACTGTCTGGGCCACGAACCTGTTAATTATATTTATTTATCTGTAAGAAGAATTAAATTGTATTTTCAAGAAAACTAAACATTGTCGTTCGTAGCTTCCAGGTTTGACAACAGCCTTATGAAAACCATGCATGATCGCAGTCTTGCCAACACAGTTTATAGTTCACGAAATTTCCCATAGAAATGACGCCACATGTTGCATATTTTTACTTTTTCTACACGTACTATGTACATAGTGTATAGAGAAGGTATTCTATTGCACCCAAAAATTCGATACCCAGATTTCATCAGAAATATGTTTTGAGATCCCTGCATCCAAAAAAGCATTTTTAGAAACGCGCGCGCGTGTGTGTGTGCGTGTGCGTGTGCGCGCGCGTCAGTAGGCAACATAGCTCAGAAATTAAGTTGAGTATCTTACAAGTTTGTGACACGAAGGTTTTCAAGAAAAACCTCTTACCCCCAACTACCCTTTACATGAAACAAAATGGCAATAATGATTTTGATTAAAGTAACTCATGTTTAAGATATTTTTATGACAAATGAAATATACATTTTGAATTTTCTAGGAATAGCCTCTGAAGACCTCTTCATTCTGGATAACTTTTGTGTAACTGGCAAACCGTAAAAATATATATAAAAACTTACTACACAAAACATTTAGATCTCATTAAAACACATACTTTATGTCATATACAGTATTTTTTTTCTGTAGAGTTAGCCGTTTTCGATATATTCCGGATTATTGGTTTCAATTTTAAGCCACTTTAACTTCCTCAAACGGGAAGACATCTTTCTTCTCGTCTCTCGTTTGTTTACTCCTGGCAACCAAAAGAAACTGGAATTTCAATTGTTTCACATAGCGACCGGCTTTTAAAGGACGAGGCTATCGCTTTAGGCTATACGTTCCCTTATTTTCCTGATACTTTCAAGGAAGCTAATAATAAGACTTATTCTGCTTATGCTTATCTTAATTAGCATGATGTAGGTAACAGATTAATCTTTTGAATAGAACTGTTGTTTGCCGAACAGCTAGAGGACATGTGAATGGAATATATTAGACTTTTTTCCCCTTCTGCTTACAAGGAACTAAGTAACAACATGTTTTTTTGGTAGTGTTTAACACCCGCTTTAACTACTTATGACACAGCAGGCGGTGACACTGATGATAAATGAATAAAGATGGAGCACCGGTGGAATGCGATGGCGGAGGAAACCGGGTGTCCCCAGCGCCGCTTCGTCCACCAAAAATCTCATATACAGAGTGGTCTAACCACTCGGCCACAGCGCGGCCGATGTTAAGGTTTATTTCGAGGTAGATAAAAAAATAAGCTTTTTAACAATTTGTTACAGAGATGTAGAGAACGCCCTCCGCGGTGTAATGGTTACCATGCTAACTTCATATACCCAAGGTCGTGGGTTCAAACCCTGCGGAGGACGATGGATTTTTTCGGGGGTAAAAATTCTTAGCATGGCTTGCTTCGGAAGGGAAGTAAAGCCGTTGGTCCCGTGTCGTAGATTTACGGGAACTTCAAGCCTAACAGAGAAGCCTCTGAGCAAAATTAAGCAGTCTTTCGGCCCAGTATAGAATGGGACAATGAGAACCACAGTAGTTAAAGAGCGTCCATAAATAACACGCCATTTATTTATTTCAACGTCATGTGAATGGAACACATCAGCTTTTTCATTTGGTATTTACATATTGCTTTTGTATTTTACACTTTCAGTTTTTATTGTAAAAGTAATCAGTTAGGTTGAAAACAACTGTTTCAAATCTACACTGCATATTAAAATTATATTAAAGAATTAAAATACAAAAGAATATTTTATCATTGATATTCTACCTTGCTTTCTATTCCTTCTTTACACAAATATTACAGCTTATTTTATCATACATGGAGATAATGACTCGCCTTACTGATCAGAGCACAGCAAGATCGGGCTTTAGGTCGATGAAGGAGTAACTGATGTAGACGACATCTACAATAGATGCGCTCTAACAACAGTAGTATCCCAGAGAGGAGAATTCCTGATCCTAAGAGTAGAAATGTAGAAAAGAACTGTTCCAGCGCAAGGGGATCGCTACGACTTTGCTTCTCATTATTCATTGGTTTGTTGCAAGCTCCCGTGAACCAGAAGCGCTGTAGTCTCTCGAGATCTCCTGAAACAAAACAAGTATTCAGTTTTACACACATAGGAACACTGGGCTTTAAAATAAAATATAATTAAGTTTACGAAAACTGCGGGGAATCAGTAAATAATATGACAGTCTGACTTCATCAAAACAGGTCATTATAAATTACCTTTATATAAATGTAAATACAAGAAGGACATCATTTGTTTTACTCTAGATATCGAAAGTGATTGAAGATATCACGCATTACATGCGACGAGTGGCTGTAACTTCCATAAAAGGAAAACTGCGTTGTTGCTTACTGTTCAAACGAACTTAATCGGAAAGTCTGCACTGTACTGCTGTCTGTTAAATGCAGGGATTAAGTGTTGCGTGGAGTGGAAAATTTTAGCCGTTATTTAATTTGAAACTTCAATTGATAGACAACAAAAGCTAACAGCAGTCTCAAACATCAGTTACGTTTCTTTATGTATTTAACACGTTTAGATGAATTTAAAATGCATTTTGCCTACTATAATGCACATCAACTGGTAATGAAACGGGGCGTTAAAATTTCTATGGTCCAGATTGTAAAGTTTTTTCACTATTGAAAGATTCCTATCTCCTTTTCGTTTGATTAAGCACAGGCTTCTATCGTTAGAGTGATAATGATTTACTTGGATCGGCGATGCTATAGGGACCTACAGTAAACTTTTCCTGAAAGATCCATTACAACAAAGTTCTATGTAAGGAACAATCTAGGTTTGCCCGAGCTGGTATTAGCCTATCTCTACGAGAAACAGAGTTGGATTAGTAAGTATCCTTATTGACGATAGCTGGGCCTAGTTATGAGAGGTTCGGTACCTCCTATGTTTACTTTCTGTACTTAGAACATGGTGTATATGTAGAGAATAACTTGATCTATGACGTAATCACGCATAGTAGGTTGGCCCGGAAACAATGTGTGTAGCTCGGGCACTGTTTAGTCAACACTACTGATGATGGGTCAAGCGAGCGTAGTGGCGGAACCCCATCTGTCTAAGCGACACATTTTCATCGTGGTTTCTAGTCTTAAACTGTTGGTGATAGCTGCATGATATAAAGACAAAGGAGGGTGTCTAATATTATGAATTTGGTATTAAATAACTAAACAGGAATGAACGTTATTGCACAATAAACAAAATATTACTCCTTATCGATAACAAAATTGTTCTGCAATCCATTGGAACGAGATCTGGTAGCTCCTGTTGTACCTGGAGGTTAGCATCAAAATCCCTTACAAAAATGGATAACTGAGTGGTGTCGGAAATATTACTCTCATCATGAAAACGCTATGACATTCTTCGACACGTTTAGGAACTGTTCACGGACATCGTCAGCCTAATCCTGGATTTAGCGCATTGCTGTACTTGGAGACAAAGTAATTGTCTCACATTTATGCACTTGATTTGGAAACAGTTCTGCATCTTTCATAATTTTA